>SRSI01000031.1:0-600000 GCA_005656395.1 Strongyloides papillosus
CATATATGATATCGGAAACAAAAGAATTGGATTTGCACAACCTAAACGTTAATCTAAAAATTGAAAAGCAAATATTACAAACATTTTTTTATATTTAATGTATAACTTTAGATTTTAAGCAATGAAACTTTAATATAAAATAAAATTGTAACTATAGGATTATTAAATAATACTATATAACAAGTTATCCTGGAGACTCAGGAGAGAGCCTTTAGGAAGGTATCTAAAAGGTATATTGCACTCAAGTTATAAGATGACAATTTTTTGTATGTAGTATAAATGAGTACAATATTGAGTGTAAAATTTAAAAGTATATTAGCTATCAAACATTATATATTAATAATATTTGATTGGTCATGAATGATTGTAAAACTGTACTAACTGCTCCTTTTATAATTCATTGTCCATAAATATTTGTCATGTCTTTAGATATTTTAAAATCCAATTAGATTTTTATTGGTAATATTTTAAAAAATATTTTATAAATATACTTACAGGAATATATTTCCTCTTATACCTCAAGCGATATGTAAAGTTGGAGAACAAATAAACATTCTCAATTAATTTTTATTTTTATCTAAAAAAAAGTGTGATATAAATTATTAAGATATTATATTTATTACATATATATTTTATTAAATGTTTATCATTTTATATTCTTTTTAAATAAAATCGAAATTTAAGTTACGGCAAAACTTTTAAAAATGATTTTTTCTGAATGAGAGACCTCCATGAATGGAAATAATAAATTATTATGAATTATATCATAAAATTGTTGCAAAATAATATACAAAATCATGTTTAAAAACTTTTGTAAAAACATGATTATTTCGCTAAAGGATATTTTTAATTTACATTGTTTTTTATTATGCCTTAACAATAAACTTTCAATTAAATCTACTAAAATTATTCCAAATGAATAATTTGTTGTATTATAAATAAGGCAAATCTGTTATTTTTTCTAATTAACTTGTATTTTTTTTATTCTAATATTATTACTACTTCTTGCATCTTTTGCATTTTTATACACAGCTTTTTAGATGAAGTTTATGAATTCGAAACATACACTGTAGAATCCATAAGGGAAAAACTTATTCGAGAAGGTAAATTGGAGGAATTTATGAAGGAACTTGAAAATACTACAGAGGAACCTAAAAGTGAAAACGAAACTGAAACTGAATATTATGCTAGGAAGAAAAAAAAGTTGTAGTTCAACATACTTATAGTTTTTTCGATGTACAATACTTAGCAAATATTTCAACTGGAACACCTGGTCAAAAATTTCGTGTTGTTCTTGGTAATTATAATTATTGTAAACTTTTTATATTATTTATCATGTTCTTATAGATACTGTATCGTCAAATTTTTGGGTTGTTGATAAATTATGTTTAAAAAAATATTAAAAATAATCCATGCAATGGGAAAAATGCTTTTGATTCGAAAAAATCATTAACTTATAAAAATCAACGTAGAAAGTTTACAGTAACTTACGTAACAGATTATGCTAGTGGAAATATTGGTGAAGATACCGTAAAATTTTTAGGGAGGAAAAGAACAAGAATAAGAATGAAAAAAATTGAATTTGGACAGGCTAGCACTTTATCACCTGCTGCTGAACAAAGTCTATTTGAAGGTATTATTGAGTTAGCTTTTAGACCAATAGTAAATGATAATATGACTCCACCATTAATTTTCGCTATGCATAGAAAACTTCTAGCGAAACCTATTTTTTCAGTTCATTCAAGGGCAATTCGCGGTGCATTAAGTATTTTTTGGTGGTAAATTTACTTATGGTGAGTAAATAAAGACAATTGTGGATCAGTAATTGGTTATCAAAAATTATCTCGCGCATCTTATTGGCAATTTACAGTTAAATCATTTTCAGTAAATAAATTAAAAATATAATCATGGATTTTAAGCAGTTGCTGATACAGATGTGATTTGGTAAAAATTTTTTTAAGGTACTTCATTTGTTGGGGCTCCCCCTGCTATAGTAGAGCGTATCGCTAATATGTTAAAAGGTCAATTCATACCTCAATATGGATTATATTTCGGTAATTTTTTAACTAAAAAATATTTAATAAATTGACACTAATTTTTAACACTAAACCATATTTATTATTTACATTTAAAAATATATTTTTTAGTTGATTGCTCCATCAAAAACAATGGGCTTAAAATTAAACTTCATAAAATGAACATTAAAATAAAAAGAAAACTTTTTATAACACAATATAAAAATTTATGTAGATTAAATATATTCCCATATGCTTCAGGTGGTTATGGTCCCGCATTTATTTCGGGTGATCCGCTTCATCAAAGTTATTGTGTCATATATGATATAGGAAACAAAAGAATTGGATTTGCAAGGCCTAAACGTTAATCTAAAAATTTAAAAGCAAATATTGCAGACATTTTTTCTATATTTAATATATAACTCTAATCTTTAAAAGTATAAAACTTTATTGTAGAGTAGATTTTTTAACTATAAAATTATAGAATAATATTACATAATATGTTATACTGGAGACCTCAAGCTGGAGCTTCCAGAAGTGGATTTAAAAGATATATTAGCTATCAAATGTTATATATTTATTACATATGATTATGAATGATCATGAATGATTGTGAAATCGGATTGACTGCTCTTTTTTTAGTTCCTTGTTCATTATATATCTGGTATGACATGTCTCTCATGTCTTCAGATATTTTGATATCCTATTGAATTTTTATTAATAATAGTTAAAAAATATTGTATAAATGTATTTAAGGAAATATATTTCCCTTTATTCCTTCAAGCGATATATAAAGTTAGGAAACAAATAAGCATTCATAATTAATTTCTATTTTTTTCTAAAAACTTGTAATATGAAATTATTAAGTAGTTATATTTTTATTATATATATATTTTCTTAGATGTTTATCATTTTTTAAACCTTTTAGATGAAAATTAAAGTTTAAATTATAACGAAAGTTTAAAAATGTTTCTTTCTCATTATATACCTCCATGAATAGTAATAATAATTTCTTGTGAATTATATCATAAAAAGTTTTACAAAAACAATATACAAAATCAAGTTTAAAATATTGTAAAAAAACATGATTATTTCGCTAAAGGATATTTTTTATTTCCATTATTTTTTTATTATGCCTTATCAATAAACTTTAATTCAATCCATTAAAATTATTCAAATGAAATAATTTTTTGTATTATAAAAAAGACAAATCTGATAATTTTTCCTATTAATTTGTTTTTTTTTATTCTAATGTTACTACTGTTGTTTGCATTTTTTTCATTTTTTATACGCGGTAATGGAGAAGAAGTTTATGAATTTGATACATACAGAGTTGAATCAACAAGAGATAGGCTTATTCGAGAAGGTAAATGGGAAGAAATGATGAAAAAAATAGATGAACGACAGAGGAACCTAAACGTGAAAATGAAACTGACACTGAATATTATGCTAGAAAGAAAAAAGTTGTAATTCAAAATATTTATAGTTTTTTTGATGTAGAATATCTAGGAAATATTTCAATAGGAACACCTGGTCAGAAATTTCGTGTTGTCCTCGGTAACTATAATTATTGCAATTTTTTTTATACTTTTTATTGTTTTATATAGATACCGGATCGTCAAATTTGTGGGTTGTTGATAAGTCATGTCTTAAAAGAAATATTAAAAATAATCCATGTAATGGGAAAAATGCTTTTAATCCAAAAAGATCATTAACATACAAAAATAAACGTAGAAAGTTTTCAATACGTTACGGAATAGGTTATGCTAGTGGAAATATTGGTGAGGATACCTTACAAATTTTAGGGAGAAAAAGAACAAGAATAAAAATGAAAAAAAATTGAATTTGGGCAGGCTGATAATATATCTCCTGATGATGCACAATCTCCAATTGAAGGCATTCTTGGCTTAGGTTTTAGAACAATAGCAAATGATGATATGACTCCACCATTAATTTCCGCTATGCATAGAAAACTTCTAGCGAAACCTCTTTTTACAGTTCATTTAAGGCAAATTCGTGGTGCTTTAAGTATTTATGGTGGTAAATTTACTTATGGTGCAGTAAATAAAGATAATTGTGGACCAGTAATTGGTTATCAAAAATTATCCCGCGCAACCTATTGGCAATTTACAGTCAGATCATTTCAAATGAATAAAGTAAAGTATAACCATGGATTTGAGGTAATTGCTGATACAGGTGTGTTTTGATAAAATATTTTTTTATTTAATTGTTTTAAGGTACCTCAATTGTTGGGGCCCCTCCTGCTATAGCAGAAGGTTTTGCTAAAGCATTAAATGGCCAATATGCACCACAATATGGATTCTTTCTAGGTAATTTTTAAATTAAAAAGCCATCTAATAAATTAACATTAATTTTTAACACCAAACTATATTTACTTTTTACATTAAAAATATATTTTTTAGTTGATTGTGCTAAGAAAACCAATGGATTAATAATTAAAGGTTTTAAATTGAAACTTAGAATAAAAAGAAAACATATTATAACACAATATAAAATTTATGTAGACTTAATATATTTCCATTTGCTTCCGGTGGATATGGCCCTTCATTTATTCTTGGCGATCCACTTCATGCAAGTTATTGTGTCATTTACGATATAGGAAACAAAAGAATCGGATTTGCAAGACCTAAACGTTAATCTAAAAACTGAAAATCAGATATTACAAACATTTTCTCTATGTATAATATATAATCCTAATTTTTAAAAACATTGAACTTTGAAATATTATCTATATAAACTTTATTGTGAAGTAAAAATTGTTACTACAAGATTATAAAATAATACCACATAATATCTTATTTGTTAAAAAATCTTAAATAGTTTTTGAGTTAATGATGTCAAAGTTTCAAATTATATTACTATTCATATGGTATTTCTATTTTATTTTCACAATTTTTTTTATCTATTTATAGAAAAAAAAGAAAATTAAATTCCTAGACATTAGGGTAATTCATAATATTGTTGATTTCAATGATTTTAAGAGACGCTGTTAGTTATAAAAGATTCTATATAAAATTTTTCCTATTCTTATCTAAAAGTATTCATATAATTAAATTACCGTTATTTATTTATATTTTTTGTCTATTGACTTATCATTTTTATTTATTTTGCAATAAAAAATTTATTTACAACATTCCACTATTGAAATATCTTTTTTTTCTTTTTCTATCCCCCATTTTTTTCATTTTCTATGTGGGAAAGCCCCCGGGGAGGCCGGCCACCGCCGCCATAGCTCAGTCGGTTAGAGCGTGGGTCTAATAAGCCCAAGGTCGCAGGTTCGACCCCTGCTGGCGGCATACTTTTTGCGATATTTCCATTCTATATTTAGTTATTCACATTCTTAGACACATTATTAAAAAAGAATACTTAATAAAATCATATTGTACCAAATTTCTTTTGGCAGTCTAATATTTTACACATTCTTAAGTTTTTCATCAAGTACCCATTCTTCTTTTATATCATTAAGTCCTTTCTAGTGATATGTGATGTATCTAATTCTAATTTTGAAGATTTAATGTTAACATCACCAAGATACTCATATAGAATTCTTTCATCTATTTATTAAAAAATGATTATAATGAAGATAAAATAATTTAATTTTTTTTCCTTATTCTCTTTATCATTATGAATATATGTGTAATTGTATATATATAAAAAGTTTGTAGTATTAAAAAGTAAATTTACTTAAAGATATATTTATTTCTTCCATATTCTTTTGATAAAATTCACATCACCCTCGCATCAAACTTCATTTTTGTTGGTAAATATTATATTATAATGTAATTTAGTATTCAAACTCTCAGTTTCAAATATGAAGAGAATAAAAATAATAAGATTGAAAGTTTGGTAAACTTTATATCAAATTATTAACCCCAAAAAGATTCATTAATATATCATTTGTAAAATTTTTTATTATAAGAATATAAACCAGTAATCTTTAAATGAATATAATTTAGTAATTCTTACTCTCATAATAATTATAATATTCAGAATGTTTAACTTATTTATCATGTGAGAGTTACACTAAAATCCTGATAATAAAAAGTATAATATTTTCTCACAGTATAACTCATTTAAGTTTTTATCATTTTTTTTGCATGTTACTTGATAATAAGTAAATTTATTGGATGACGTAAGTTTGGTACCTTAAAGAGATTTACCTCACACGTAATGTTAATTAATAAGAAGTTTAGTAACAGTAAAAATACTATAAAAACTTAAAAAGAAAAAAAGTTTCATAAAGTAATGAGGACTTCGCGTGATATGATTGGTTAAAGATATATGGATAAAGATTTATACAATATTTATAAAATTTATATTATTAAAGTTGATGAAAAGTTTCTACAAATCTTGCACTTGTATAGAAAGAATTATAAGATTTAATTAAGATTTTGTAATTTCTTTATCATTTACAAAGTATATATATTGTATGATGTTATTAAATATGGCATATAAGTTATATTTGGATATAATATTATTTTTATTTTATCAGTGATTTATAATAATTTTAGGCAATTTAAGTTCCTCTTATTTGGGAATGTCTGAAGATTAAGCATGCACGTATAGTAACTAGTATAATAATTTGTATGAAATCTTACTTCTAATTGTGACTACCCCCTATTTTATTATAACAAATTTGGTTGATAAACTAAAATTTTTGTCCATTTTTAGTCTAATAAATTAACATCAACTTTATCATATTTCAAAGTTTTACATCCCTTAGACAAATACTTTAAATAACAGTAAGATACTTTTTTACCTCTAATTAAAAGTAATACTTTAAAAGATATTTTATTCTACTTTTAAAATGCTATTTAGATAAAAGAACATAAATATTTTTTGATGTTTTTAATTAACCATTAATATCAGCTAACATCAACCTATCATTAAATTTATCTCCCATCTTGACTCTTCCTACATTTAAATATGTATATATTTTATAAAAAGTTTTGTTATAAACATATAATTTTATTAATATCAACTTTATTTTTTATTTCTTTTAATTATGCAGAATAAAAAATTACACACATAACTTATAGTTTTTCATATCTTCATTGATGATTCGATATGAATGATAAAATAAATTTGGAAATACTTTAACTTGAAAAGGTTTTTTTTTTAAAAGTTATTATATATTTCTAGTGAAGTATTAAATAACAAACTTTAAAAAAGAAAGAATTCATTTACTTCACATAATATCGTTAAAATCATTTTAGTCCCTCATTAACAAATTTTTTTTTATTAATCATGAGATACTTGAAAAATCTTTTCTTTAATCTATTTATTAAACTAAAATTCTTTAACCAAAAGTTTAAAACTTGGAGATATAATTAAATTTATAGATTACTTTTTTATATAATTTTTTTAAAACTTTTTTCTTCATACCTTATATAACGTTACTTTTTTATTTATTACTTCAATTTTTTTTGTTGATATCTTTTGATATCAAATTTTTTTATTTCAGAGGAAGAAGGAATACATAATTTCAACTATTTATGGTATTATTTATAAAGAAATGAAAAGTTAATAATTTTTAATGAAAATAGCACTTTGTTATACAAATTTTTCTTACTACAAAAGAAAGAAAGTATAAAAAGAAAAGTATACATTAAAACTTCTACAATTTTATTTATAGTCTACTATGACAGAGGAGTTGGATAATATTAATATCTATGAATTTTTCCACGATATTGATAATTTAACATTTAACGACATTAACATGAATATTGAAGATAAAACTTTCCAAAGAAACTGGTAAATATTTTAATTTTTTTTCAAAAAAAATAAACTTTATTTAACTCTTCTTCTAGGTATTATTTATTATTGGCGATATTTCCAATATCTTGTATAATAGGAAATATCTTAGTAATCTTAGCTGTTCTTACAACCAAAACACTACAAACTCCAACGAATTACTTGTTAATGTCATTGGCATTTGCTGATTTATTAGTTGGAATAGTTTTAATGCCATTAAACATTTACTTATCAATAAATCAACTTCGTTGGGAGCTTGGTCCAGAGTATTGTCAATTATATTGTATTCTAGATGTTGCTGTAAGCACATCCTCCATAATTCATCTAGTTTTAATATCATTTGATAGACTTGTTGCTGCAACTAAACCCGCAGAGTATAAATCTATCAAACATAAAAATAGAATTTACAGACTAATTGTTCTTGGGTGGTTATTCTCAATAGGTTTATCATTGCCATTAAATATCAAACTTAACTTTAATGAATCATCATATGATGAGTATAATGACCCTGGATCAATTAGTAATTACCTTAATTGGGAGGTAGTGGAGGAGAACCAAAAAATGTTTATCAAAGATAAAAATAATCCTTTTATGGCTGGTCATCATTGTGGTATATTTAATCCTATTTATATGTTATGTTCCTCAATTTTCGCTTTTTACCTTCCATCAGTTATTATGATGTTAACATATGGATTTATTTTTTATAATTTACGTAAAAGGTTAGCTGCCGTGAAGTTACATGAAATGGTTGGTGGGCAGTTTATTGGTTTTGGTGCTGATGTTAGCAATATTACACAAACAGCTCTAAGTAATGTACTTGGAACACATCCAAAAAAGCGTGTTCTAATTAGTTGGGAAAAGCCATTGTTAAAAAATATTGAGGAAACAGCTGCTGAACATGCTAGCAGTTTAAACGATAGTGAAAGGGAACAGGTACAATTTTTTATACATATTCATTTGTTATGTATTCATATTTTTTGTATTTGAAAGTGGAATTTATATTTTTCAATATTTTGTAGTTGTATAAAAATTTTTTTATGTATTAAAATATTTTTAGTTGCAAACGATATTGGAGGCTGCTGATGATATGTCTGAGGATGATGGAATGTCGATGACGATATCAGAATCAGAATATGATAGACCCCCATCAATAATATTAGAAGCAGTAACATTACGTGCCCCATCTGAATCAGGATCGTCATCATTATCAGTACCATCCATGCAAGCTAAAAAAAAGACACAACCAGCTAATAAAAGCAATAAAATCGTTAAACGAAAAAGGATGTCATTAGCACCAACATCCTGTGGGGGCGCTACAGTAAAGAAAATTATAGAAAAAAGAAGGCATTCAGAAATTACAAAACAAGATTCTTCCAATAGTACAAATTCATCAAACAAAGATAATAATGATATGGGATTACAACCACCTAAAGAGGATAAAAGAAAATTGCGAAGATTAAGTGAAATAATATCTGATTGGGATAGAAATTCTAGACCATCCTTATCACAGATGTATGGATTTGCTAGAAGAGAATCATTATATATAGCAAGAAAAAAATTAGCTGGTTTAAAAGATTGGGCATTAGATTTATTAGGTAAAATGAAAAATAAACAAGGAAGAGCTTTAAGAAGGGAAGCAAGAGCAACTAAATTAGTTGCTACAGTTATGATAGTTTTTTTAGTTTGTTGGACACCATTTTTTACTTTTAATATGTATAAAGTTTATAAGTTATGGCAAAAAGATTGGAATATAGAGATGGAATATCTTTTTCATTGGTGTACAGGTTTAGGATACGTTAATTCAAGTTTAAATTTTTTTATTTATTCTGTTATTAATCAAGTATGTTTTTTTTTAAGATATACAAAAAATTACTAAAATTTTTTTACAGAGGTTTCGTCAAAATTTCAAAAGACTCATTGGTCTAAAAAGACGTAGCAAAAGAAGTAAAACATGGATGTTACCACCGAAAAAAAAGAAAAAATCAACGAACGCTAATAATGACAAGAAAAAAGGATCAGCAAATTGTTTAGAGTTAAACGATAGAATCAATATTGATGCAGAGGAACCCCGTAGAAGATCATCTATACTATCAAAACTTGGTTTATCGAAACCAAAATGGATTAATAAACCAAAAATAGTTATTGAAGAGGTATCAAAATCATCGCAACCAAAGATTTCAATAACAGGTGGTTATACAACATTCAATTACACAACAGATGATTGTATGAGGAGAAGTAGTAGTGAAATAATTGGTGGCGTTATATTTCCATCTAATTATGAATCTCGTCGTAGTAGTGGTATGAGTAACTCATCAGCATCATTAATCCTCCATGATATTCATCAAGTTTTAACAAAAAGTGAATCAATGGATCCTTCGGAAATATTTGTGTAAGATTTTATTATTTATATCAACAAAAATTTCACTTCAATCAAAACTATTTTTTAATACTTTTAAATCATCTACTAATTCCATTTTTCTAATATTTAAGTAACTATGTGTATATATGGAAAAAAATATATTAATCTTTGCCATTATTTATTATATCTTTTTTTAAAGTGACTTTAATACCTACAGTAATTTTGTAATGAAATTATTTTGTTATTTTTTTAATAACGGAAAATTAAAGATTTCTATGGTTGTTTATAAAATCTACGGAAGTGAAATTTTATTTCATCTTTTTAGTAACGTTGAAAATTACTAATAAATAAACTTATTAAATATGTTTTAAACTTCAATATCAGAAAACGAAGTTATTAATAACAATTCTAAGAAATTATGATAAAATTGTAAAAAAAAGTGCACTAAACAAGACATAAAAAATTTTAACTCTATTATTAATTATTTTATTTAGTAAGAGTAAAAAAAGTTACAATAATTAATTTAGGTCAAAAATATTAGGATATATAATTTATTCACTTTAAATTTTATTAAACAAAAAAGTTACACTATAACACATGTATAATGTGTAGGAGGATTATAAAAAGCCAAAGTTCAGTAGTAATCAAATATGAAAAAGATTAGTTGAAAAATCTTGAAATAAGTAAATATTAATAATTTTTTGTTTAAAAATTTGTAAGTATTGAAACCAAGGATTTTTAATGAAAATTTTAATACATCTTAACAATAGGAAATGTCAGAATGGTTTGATGTTTATATCATTTGTTTGAAATATATACTTTATAGTGATACGTTTCTTTATAAATGTCAATGATATACTACTTATCAATATAGAAATAACATTCGATGTTTAAAAGAAATTTAAATTTTAAACAGGGAACTACAAATATATATAAGTTCAAGTAATAATTGGCATACTTCTAGATAGGAAGTTATAGAGTATCCTTAAAAAAATAATTGGCCAAATTTATTTTTTTAATCAAGTTTCAAATACTAATAAACTTAAATTGTGAATAGTAGTTATGAAATTTTTCACTATATCATATGTTTGTTAATGAAAAAGTTTATAACTCTCTTTTAACATTAATATTTTACCAAAAAATGATTAACAATTTTATGCATGATTTTCACATGGTTATTAAATAGTGCGTAATCGTTAATATATTATAATTAATACAAATTTCAATCACTTAAAATTCACAAAAGTATAACACCATAAATTATAAATTGAATTTTAAAAAACTTTTGACAATCTATCACCTAAAGTCAAATATTATTTCTGGAGGAGATATAGAACATTTTTTTTAACAAAAAAAGTTTATATAAATTTAATTTTTAAAAATTTTTATTTTCCTTCTAAAATTTCACTTATACTTTATCAATATATTAACAAGAAAAAAGTACTATGTAAATAAGCTTTTTTTGTTGAAGATTAAATTTGTGCTTGTACTTTTAATGTTTGCGTTAAGAAAATGATAAAAAAAAATAGTATAACTTTAGACTTAAAAGAATGTCAAATCTCATTTTCACATATTAACGAAAAAAAAAGGAAAAATACTTTTTGATGATGATTATATGGTACGTTATCTATGTAAAAAAACATTGAATTGGAAATCAAACATTTTTCTGTTAAAAATCCAAATTAATTGAGGTCCAAAAATGAATGTTGCGATAGCAAAAAAGGGCACATGATCAAAAGTAAGCTATTTACTTAGGGAATCATCTGATTTTAGGCAAATGTTTTCCTACTTTTAAAAAATTCTTTTTTTTTATTTAAATGAATTTTTAATTAAAAATTTTTATGGCTTCATTAAAGATCAAAAATCGTGAAATATCCTTTAAATATTGCAAAAAAACACGTGTGGCTAGCACTTTCTAATGAATTTTTATGTTTTTTTTTTAATTTTGAAGTTTTTCAAATGTGTAAAGAAATAAAAATTAAACAAATTTTTAGTTTTATAATTTGTAACAAATTATCCTCTTTCTCTATTATACTTTTTGACCCATCTTATAATTTACTTTAAGGTAGCATTTATTATCCCTTTATCTTGTTCATTTTAAAGTAATACTTTAAAATATTATTATACTGATATTTAATTATGTTTAAAATCAATTTTAAATCAACTTTGATATGCCAAACTCTTCGCACACCTGTCATTTTTTAAACTTTTATTTAAATCAAACAATTTTTAACTAAAATAGTAAAGTCTTAAAAATTTTATTTTAGTTTAATATACATTTCAGACGTTTTTATTTAATTTATATCAAATTTGTATTTGAATAACTTGACTAACAAAGCAAAATACACCTGTTCTTATTTTGTTTTACTTTTTTATTAATATAATAACTACTTATCACTACTATAAGTAAGTAAGATATGTACATAGATGTCAATATGATACCCAGTTACGACTATGAACAGAGATGATTTTACTATAAAATAAAATAAAAAGTTTCGATCGTAAGAGATGTCTTCTTATATTTTGCGCACAAGTTTGCTAAGAGTATATTTTGTATTATGCTTGGAGTTATAGGTTAAAGACATATTTTTGGTGTTCTATCTTAAATTTATAACTGTATTATGGGAATATTTCTTTATTTTTAAAATTATTTTGTGTGAAGGAAAATATTCAGCATTGATAGATATAAATATTTTTCAATACGACGTATTTTTTAATAATTTTTTCTCAATAACATAATGAAACTTGACGTATTGAAAGTTTAAAAAGATTTATTTTTATTCTTTTGTTGATAGTCTGTTAAAACATCTCCTTATAAAAACATTATGTAGAGAAAAAAATTTAGTATAACTTATATTTTTGCTATACGATCTTTTTTATATTTATCTATAACTTCATGGTTATTAGAGATAAGATTGTTATCGAAAACTAAACTTTAAACTACAAAATACTTAACTTTCTACAAAGTTCATTCATGCATTAAAAAATTACGTTAAATAGTTTAAAAATATCGTTTTTTATTTTAACTAAAGCATTTATAAAAAATATATCATATTATCTTTTAAAAAAGCCAACAAAGTCTGTTGTGATGTTTAGGAATGCATATATAAAATATTTGCACAACAGTAAATTTTGTTTAACTTAAACCCCAAAATATTGACATATAAAATAATTAAAATCCACTGTAAAATTTCTTTTTTCTATTTCTTATTTAAAAAATATATATTTATTTACTAAAGTAATTAAATTCAAATGTTTCTCTATATTTTTTATTAATAATATTTTTAGTGCATTCGACCAAAACGCTACGCATTTGATTTGTATAATTCTCACAATAAAAAATAATTTATATATAGTGTAGTGCAAATAGATTTTGATGGTTTATTAAACTTTTTTTTCAAAACTTTTATAGAAATGTTTTAAAAGATTTTCTGAATTTTATGTAAAAAGATTCTGATAAGTAGTTTACATAAAAGAGTGTGAAGTAAAAGTAGGAAGTAATATGACTACTTATGAAAATTAGGGCTATAAAAACACACTACTCTAGTATAAAATTACCAATCAAAAAAAACTCTCTCTAAAAGTGTATTTTTTTATCACTATAAAAAAAGCTTTATTTTCTTTCCTATTTAAACTAGAACTACTCTTCTTAACTTAATAAAAGAATATTTATTTTTTTATTTATATATTTACACAATTATTCATCAAGATATTTTAGTGTTCTTTTTTGTCGTTACTTTTTTTTTCCAATTTTACCAACTCTTGCTATAGTGTTAGTCTCTCTATTTTCGCTCATCACCACTAGAAACAACATATATACATTGATTGTTTAAAACGTATGTGTGTGTATCGTTACTTTTTATTTTTATTAGTCTATATTCCAGCCTCTGCCAACAAAATTATTTTTCCACTTTTGCACGTTTTCAAGAGGCTTTTGGAGAATTTTTATCTTTCTTCTCATTTAATAACCTTATCTTGTATTTTTAGGCTTTTAAAATTGTTACGTTCATTTTAAGATTATTCTTTTTTCTGTCATCAGTCGTCTCCTTGGTAATGCACTACCTTTTACAATGTTTTTTTCTAAGATAATCATACTTTTTTTCTTATTACTTTACTAAATTTATTAAAGAAGAAGATCATTTTTTGTTTTATATAATCAAGATGATTTTAAACTTATCGTCATTACTTACCAAAAATATTTTACTTTTTCAAATTTACTTTTTTTAAGATTTTGTGAACATTCTAAAATTAGTAACCAAGATGTCTTCTACTTCTCTTAAAAAGAAATCAATTGATCAAATCAACGTTGCTGGTAAGCGCGTCTTGATGCGTGTTGATTTCAATGTTCCATTGAAGGATGGTCAAATTACTAACAATCAAAGAATTGTTGCTGCTTTACCAACTATTAAGTATGCCTTAGAAAAAGGAGCTAAATCTGTCGTATTGATGTCACATCTTGGTAGACCTGATGGCAGAAAACAACCACAATTTACCTTGAAACCTGTTGCACCAGTCTTGGAACAACTTCTAGGAAAGAAAGTTATCTTCCTTGATGATTGTGTTGGTGAGGAGGTTGAAAAGGTTACCTCAAACCCAGAGGATGGTTCAGTTATTTTGTTGGAAAATTTACGTTTTTATCCTGAAGAAGAGGGTAAGGGTGTCAATGAAGCTGGGGAGAAAATCAAAGCATCACCAGAGAGTGTTGAGAAGTTCAGAGCAAGTTTATCTAAACATGGTGATGTCTATGTTAATGATGCATTTGGAACTGCTCATAGAGCACACAGGTTAGATTATACTTCATATCTCCTTCGATAGTTATTTTTTTATTTTAGTTCAATGGTAGGAGTAAACTTAGAACCAAAGGTCTCTGGATTTTTATTGAAAAAGGAATTAGACTACTTTGCAAAAGCACTCGAATCTCCTGTCCGTCCATTCTTAGCTATCCTTGGAGGAGCTAAAGTTGCTGATAAAATCCAACTTATCAAAAATTTACTTGATGTTGTTGATGAAATGGTTATCGGTGGTGGTATGGCTTTTACATTTCTTAAAGTCCTTCATAATGTATCAATTGGAGATTCTCTCTATGATGAGGAGGGAGCCAAAATTGTCCATGAAATTATGGATAAAGCTAAACAAAAGAATGTTATGATTCACCTTCCAACTGATTTTGTTGTAGGTAACAAGTTCTCTGAAAATGCCACTTTTGGAACAGCTGACATAAAAACAGGTATCAAAGATGGATGGATGGGATTAGATATTGGCCCAAAGACTTGTGAAACATTCAATGCAGCTGTTGCAATGTCAAAAACAATCATTTGGAATGGACCACCAGGTGTCTTTGAATTTGAGAAAGCTTCCAAAGGTACTGAATCAATGATGAAGGCTGTCGTCCAGGCTACAAAAGACGGTGCCACAACAATCATTGGTGGTGGTGATACAGCCACATGCTGTAAAAAATTCAAAACAATGGATAAGGTTAGTCATGTATCAACTGGTGGTGGTGCTAGTTTGGAACTTCTTGAAGGTAAAATTCTTCCAGGTGTTGCAGCTCTTACCAATAATTAGTAAAAATGACTTCCATCTTATGTGTTTTTTAATTTTTTATAGTATTACTAAATATAAGTTTAATAAAAAAAAGTTTTTTGTATTTCCTTCCGTCTTTTTATCTCTCATCACACGTTACGAATATGGCATATATTAACACTGGTAATGTAACTGGTAATATGAATGTCTAAAATATGTAAGAGTATGGATAAATTTTCCATTGGAAAGTAAAATCATCGTATAGATGTAAAAATCGTTAAAACAATATGTCAAGTTACCATTGAAACATAACTATACGAAAAAGAAATATATTTTATATATAAATTTTTAATACATCTTTTTTGACAGATTGTCTTTGTAATTTAATTACTCCATATACAAGACATTCTGATAAGATTTATAATATTAATTGTGTGTTATTTTACGACATTCATTATAATGTATAATAAGAACTTCATATCAAGTCATACCACCACATATAAATTGATATAATTTCAAAATTATTTTCATTATTGTCTAACTTCCACTACTACTTTCCCTCTGTATTTTTTCTTTAAAAAATACTAGTATATATTAGCACAATACTTCTTAATTGATATCAAAAATACATATTTTATAGTGATAAAGAGTATTTTAAAATAGATACTAAAAAGCAATAACTTAAATTTGATAGATCACCATTAACTTTCTATTGGTCTTCATTGGAATGTTTTTCAAAATATAATATATTTATTTTGGAATAAAGTTATTTAAATGAGTAATTGTTTATTCAAATTTAAATTTTACATTGGTACTTTTTTTTGTAAATTACTTTAAAACTAATTAATTGATATTTCTAATTTTGTAATCTCATTCACCTATTCGTTTTTTAAAATTTCTGTAACAATAAAGCTAATAAAACACTTTTTTAATGTAACAATTTTTCTAGAAGATATATTTTTTGCAAAAAATTTATATAAATAGATTTTGATGTATTTTAATTTTATTCAATATTTTGAGTAAATTATTTTTATAGGTATTTAATGCCTCCAGGAATACAAACTCGGACATACAACTCTATTAACATTCCTGGAATCCCTTCTTACTCTACACCCACTACACATTAAATATATTTTTCCTATTTTGAATTATATTCTTAAATATATATAAGCAGTTTTATCATACAATAATGGCTAATAAACCAAAGAAAGAGGAACCTAAATTCGATAACTATTCTAAAGTATATGCAGATTACCTTAGTTCAAATGATCCAAGAAGTCATTATGCAAGTAAATCTGGTTTCATACTTAATGATTTCTCTATGTTAGATGATCTATCAGCAAAATCAGTTTACCTAATGTTTCGGAGCCATCCAAAATTATCAAATGCAAGCCTTATTCAAATTTCTGATGCTAGGAAAAAAAGTTTGAGGGAGTTATATGATTTACTTGATATGGATAATGATGGAAAGCTAGACTATGATGATTTAGCGAAAGCTTTAACATCAAAAATACCTCATGTACCCTCTCAATTTGCACCGGTATGATTAAATATTTTTAAATATAATTTTTTATGAAAAAACTTACCAATTTTATATTTTAGGCCTTATGGGACAGGATAACTGATGGAACAAATGATCGTGATAACGTTGATTTTAACGATTTTTCATTATACATAGTTGAACATGAAAATAAATTAGAGGAAGTTTTTAATGAACTAGATAAAAATAAAGATGGATTAATTGATGTAGAGGAAATTAAAGAATTTTTCAAGACATCTGGTGTTAGTATAAACGATGATAATATAAACAAAATTATTAATTTAATGTCAAAATCCTGTAAAAGATGCTATTAGTAAAAAGGATTTTATCAATTTTATGACTCTATATCCATGTAGCGAAAAAAAAGATATAATAAATTTATTTAAACATAACCTTATAATAGATATTGGTGAAGATGGTATAATACCGGAGGACTTTAGTGAAAGTGAAATAAAAAGTGGTGTTTGGTGGAGGCATCTTGTGGCTGGTGGAGTTGCTGGATGTTTCAGTAGGACATCAACAGCTCCACTAGATAGGCTGAAAGTATTTATGCAAGTCCATGCAACAAGACAAAATAAAATTAACCTAAGCACTGCTTTAAAATTACTATATAATGAGGGTGGTTTTCTTGGGTTATGGAGAGGTAATGGCATAAATGTAGCAAAAATAGCACCAGAGTCAGCAATTAAATTTATGGTATATGAACAAATGAAAAAGTTTATTCAAAAAATAAAGGGTCATGATGAGTTAACAATATATGAAAGATTCGCGGCAGGTTCAACAGCAGGAGCTGTCTCACAAACAATAATTTACCCTATGGAAGTTTTGAAAACTAGGCTAGCATTAAGAAGAACGGGTCAATTAGAAAATGGTTTAGTCAATTTTGCAGTTCAAATGTGTAAAACAGAAGGGTTAAGAGTTTTCTACAAAGGATATATACCTAATTTAATTGGTATTATTCCATATGCTGGTATTGATTTAGCTGTTTATGAAACATTAAAGAGGTTTTATTTAAAGAAATTTTCCAATGCCAACAATGAACCTGGTGTTTTTGCTTTATTAGCTTGTGGTACATGTAGTAGTACATGTGGACAACTGGCTAGTTACCCTTTAGCACTAGTTAGGACACGCCTTCAAGCTAGAAGTAAGTTTATTTTTTAATTAAAAATTTTTATTTACTTTTTCAGAGGTAACTGATACAGAGCATCCACAGACAATGTCTGGACAATTTCGACATATACTAAAAAATGAAGGTTTCACTGGACTGTACCGTGGTATAACACCAAATTTTATGAAAGTCATTCCAGCAGTTAGTATAAGTTATGTTGTTTATGAAAATGTACGAAAACACCTAGGTGCTAAAATGTCATGATTTTTAATCTTATAATATTAAAATTAAAAAAAATTAATAGTAAAATATAGTTATAAGAAAAAAATTTATTTATCTTACCGGTCGAGTAAAACACTAAAAAGCATATATTTTTTTTTATCAAAACCAATCAATATATAATTTAAAATGTAAAAGAAAATATAGATAATTTTGAAGATATTTGTATATTTTATAAGAAATTAATAAATTTTAAACATATTATTTGATTTAAATAGTTTTTTTTCAAATATCTATTCTTAAATAATTTGTAGTGAGTGGAGAGGCCATGTGATTTTTTGACACATATATTATATTTGTTGAAGAGTATTTTTTTTTGCGAGAAAGCTTATAAAAGTTTATTTAATATATTTATATAAAATAATTATTGTTATATAAATCGAAATTTTAGAGAGAGATATAGTTAGACAGGAGGTATTTTGAGAGTATAATACAACAAATTTTTAGTTTAAATAATTCTACTTAAATGGTATAAATTTGTTTTGTTATTATTTGATCCATTAGCCATATCAAATTCCATTGTATAGAGGAATGTTACGATGATAAGGCAAAAACCTATACCAACAAGTGATCGAGATTCATGATTTAATTCTTGGATTGTTCTTCCAGAGACGAATTCTGGGATGTCAGCTCTATTTTTATACATTCTAGTCAATAAAAATAAAGCTTTTTGAAAATCTGTTGGTCTAATGACTTCACGGGAAGTTGTACTCGTAGTATGTAATGTTTTAGATTGTAAATTATTATGATTAGATGTTTTCATGAATGATGAATTGTCACATATTTTATTTTTCTTAAAAAACAAAAATATCATTATGGATACATTAAAATAATATAACTTACTGGATGATCAGTATCTTTGTTACATCCAGATAATGAATTAATTCCTGCACTACTACATCTTGACATAATATTTTTAACACTTTTAGGATAAATATTTCTTGTTACAGAAATTATAGGTCTATGCATGTTGATTAAATTAATAATTATGAAAGATGAAATGTGTCTGTAAAATGAATATATTTAAGCTTTTCTTTATATACCCACAAATGACAATGAAATATACATTTAGATCACCGTAATATTTATAGACTTGAAAAACATGTTTTCAAAATTGGGCTTCCCCCTACCTCCTAGTATATATTAATCATCCTACAATATAATTACTTTAGTATTAAAAGAAAGAGGAATGACTTAATTTGATATTTGGTAAATATGGCGAAAGAAAATGATATAGGGTGCATGGTTGTGTTTAACCTTTGCCCATTCATCAAAGATCAACGAAAATTATTATTTCATATTTATATATGTATATATTTGATAATAAGGAAAAAAGTTCTTACGTACATGGTATAAACTAATTAAAAAGGTTATAACTTAAATTATTCATCTTGGCAAACCTACTTTTTTTGTATATTTTCAGTCACATGTTATTTACAATTAACTTTATTTCAGACAATTAATGATAACCCTATGATTGTAGACATAATTTATGTTGTTTATAAGTTATGATATAATTAAGAATATCTTATCAAGATAAGGACTTTTTTAAAAGATTTGCATTGAAAAATGATAATTGACACAAAACTTCTATCTTTTTAAAAATATATATTTCAAGGTCTTAGTTTATTACTTTAAAAATTACTATCTTCTTAAACTAAATTTCTTTAAATTTTTAATTAATATTTTATTTTAACTTTATTAAAGCATTTTTACCGTATAAAGAAATAATGATATCCCTTATAGTCTACCCAAATTACCATGAAATCAAACAAAAAGTGTTTTCTAGAAAATTTTCCATATTCTTACATATAATACAAGTATAAAATTAATTGATGTATGGGTGTTTGGTGAACTTCCAGTTCATGTTATAATATACATGCTGTTTTCACATGATTGTATAAATATCAAATGACGTGAATATTTGAGCAATTTTCAGGTGCTTTCACTAATAATAAAATTAAAAACTTATTTACAAATAAAGAAATAAAAGTTTCAAAATTATTAATATTATTTTAAGCAATAAACTGTATTTTTTCAATGAAATAAATCAAAGATTTGGTATTATTTATGTTTATTTTTAGAATTAACAACACTTAATTTTGATTTCCGTAAATTTTGAAATTATATTGAAATATTTCGAAATATAAAGTGGTATTAGATCGCCGGAAATGAATTTATCTTAAAATTAAGTTGCTAAATATAACCATTGAGGGAAGTTGTTTTATCAATGTTATTCCGTCCGAATCTTATATGTAAATGTTGTTATACATTTTTTTTATGATTGAGATAAAAACAAATGTAAAAAAGCTATTTTTATTTAAAAAGTTATACTAATATATATTAATGTCAAATATAAATTATTGTAGTTCCTGTAATTATTTAACCAAGTTTCCACTTACAAATTACGTTAAAATCACCTATAATAAGAATAAATATTTATATTGTTTTCTTGGAACAATTCCATGTGTTGCGCAAGAATGTTGTTGATATAATTCACTCAATTTCTGGTTTTACGTAAAAGAAACTAGTACTTTGTGATATATCAAAACATTATTGTCATTCTTCAAAAAATGAAGCAAAATATATAAAAAAATTCTTCATAAAATGTGATCATACAAATAAAGTGCAACTTCTTATGTTACAAACAAGAGTAAAGAAATTATAATTTTTTTCAACCAAGAGAAGGACAAAAGCCTTTTTACTCAAACTTTTATAAAAATTAGGATAAAACAATTTTTTAAAAAGTTCTTTGACGTGCGAATTAAGATTTAAAAGTAAATGTAAAAAAAATGTTAAAAAAATTATGGAAAAAAAGTATGATACAATATCACGTGTATTAGATAACAAAACAACAAGTTATTAACATATTTTTTTTGTATTTTCCAACTTTAATTTTTACAAATATTACGATTAATACTGTTGTAGTAAAGAGTTGCAAAATATTCATCTTTGCAAAATGTTAAATTATTTCATTGCAATTTTAAATCAAATTATCATTATTTTACTATTTGTTTTTTTTATCTTTAATAGATGTAAATATGGTTGTTTTGAAATAAACTTAAAGTACAAGGGTTAAAATGTAGAATTTTTTTACCATATGATGGTTTTTTTACCTTCCATAAGAGAAAAATATTATATTAGCGCCATTTTTTATCAACCGATAATTGTAATGATAAAAGAACATTTAAACAAATATAAATCATCTTTAACTTTAAAGTACAAATTAAAGTTAAAAATTATTTTATTTGTAATAATTTCTTCAAAATTAAAACATGTATAATTATGGTATATGTTGTATAAGTATATATTATAATAAAACAACTATTTTGCGTAACTTTTATGTGTTGTAATATCATGTCTATACAATTAATAAGAGACGAAAAAATGTTATATACGCTGTTGTCATTTCAAGATATTTGGATAAATATTTTAATAATTTAATCAGAAACTTCGCCAAATTTTCATCAAGGACAATATTTGTAAAATGATTGAATTTATAAAAATGTACGGAGAGTAAACGTGTATGACAGAACATATCTCAAAGAACAAAAAATATAATCTTAATGTCTCATTATATTTTTAAAAACAAAAGGTAAATAATAGAATAACAAGCAATATTTTTATTTATCAAAAATTACTTCCAATTATTTATTACCTCAAAAACCAAAACTCTTTGATCAATTACATACTAGAAATTGTTTTTAAAAGAAATTTCTATTTTTCTGTTAATTTAACAACAACAATCATTTGATCTACTTCAAAATTTGATATCATGATGTACTGATATTTCAAAAAAGGCATCACTAATTAATAGATAATGTTGTGTTACTTTCTTATGTTGAAGATGTACATGTGAAGATAACGTGCTTTTTTATAGTTTGCATTAGGAAAGAAAAGATTCGTTAAAAAATAATCATATGAAGTTTTAATTAAGGGGGATATTTTAATTTTATGATAAAAAAGATTAAAAAAAATTATTAATATTATTTTTGTATGGTGATTATTTTGTGATTAAAAATCAAAGATGTAAAATAGAAGAATTATGTTATTGTTTAATTTAAATATTTCAATTTGACACATTAAAAACAAATATTTAAAAAATATTTTGAATATACATTGTTTATGTAAAAAGAATTTTGTAGCAATTTAAATATTCTTACATGACAATTATACATTAATTCGGTTGGTAAATAATAATATTTACCGAATAATGGATAACAATGATAAGACAATAACAAGAAATAAAGAAGTAGAGGTATTTTTTGACCAAAGATCATTTGCAGGGATACCAAAAAATGTAAAATATCAAGTTTGTGAATATTTTATCTGTGTATTAAAGAAGCATTTTTATAAATATGGTAGTGATAACTCAAGGTAAATAAAGGGATTTCCCATCTTGTTTTTTAAATTAACATTTGTTTATTCTTTTTTTGTAACAGGATGTTTTGTTTTAAAGTGTTGAGTAGCATAAAAAAATGCAATAATTATGATAAACCAATTATGGACACATTTAGAAATCAGTTATGTGATTATGAACTAATGATACCACTTGATGTGGCAACTGAAAATATTAAATCACTCAATGGTGAACACAATTACGATGAATGCTTAGTAATTATTTGTAGGATTTTTGTTACATACTTAAAAGATGGTATTTATGATAGTAGATTTAGGGTATTACTTAAAAAAATACTATCATTATTATCTATTGATCTTAAAGTATTTGAAGAATGTGAAAATTATTTGGCTAGTGAATTATCAGTGCAAAAATACATTGAAACAGAGTATGTTTATAACATTCAAAATAATATTTGCATAAATCATAATTTAGTGAACAAAAAAAAAGAAGAAAAAAGGGTGAAAGAAACAGAAATATTAAGAGATGGGCATTAATTGGTGCTTCAGGAGTTATTGGTGGTACATTAGTTGGTATAACAGGTGGCCTTGCAGCACCGTTAATTGCTTCCGGTGCTGCTGCTCTTGTTGGAACCTCGTTAACAGCTGGTATAGCTACAGCAACTGGAGCAACTATCTTGGGTATAGGATTTGGTATTGCTGGTGCTGGATTAACGGGCTACAAAATGAAAACACGTATAGGTAATGTAGAAGAATTTAAATTTGTTGAAATATCAAGAGAAAAAAGTTTAGATACATTGATAACAATTACTGGATGGATAGGAAAGGTATGTTAACTATATATTTATGTAGTGATAATTTATTTTTATTTTGAAGAAAAAGGGTGATAGTGAATTCATAAAACCATGGAAAAATTTACGTATTTCAAAAGAAGAATATACATTAGTTTATGAAAGTGAACATTTATTGAATCTTGGGCAATCATTTAAATTATTAATTAAAAAAGTAACAGGTGCAGCATTTGAAAGTGTACTAAGTCAAACAATATTAGCTGGTTTAATGAGTGCTGTAGCATGGCCAATGGGATTACTAGGAATAGCAGATATCATTGATAATCCATGGAATGTTTGTATGAGTAGGAGTGAAGAAGTTGGTGAATTATTGTGTGATGTATTGATGAAACGTATTCATGGACAGAAACCTGTATCATTAATAGGATATTCCATTGGTGCACGTGTTATCTTCTATTGTCTACTAAAGATGGTTGATTCAAATGATAGTGAAGGAATTATTGAAGATGTAATTTTACTTGGTACACCTGTTACAGCATCTACTGAAGAATGGGAGAAAGTTTCAAAAGTTGTTAGTGGAAGAATTATCAATGGTTACTCTACAACTGATTGGATATTAAGTTTTTTATACAGAACTATGAATGTTCAATTCTCAATTGCTGGTATTTCACCAATCGAAGTTGGTAATTGTTATAAGAAGAAAGTTATTAATCATGATTTATCAAAAATTGTTAAGGGGCATTTAGAATATGGAAATAAGATAGATGATATAATGAAAGAATTAGGTGTTGTGACGGTAAATAGGCATTCTAATCAAATATCGAGAGAAGAAATTAGAGATGAAAGTAGAGAAAATAACGTTTCTAATGATAATTAAGTGTATCTTTGGAATATTTTAATTTGTAAATACTTTTTTGTAAATTACTGTATTAATGAAAATGTATGTGTATCCGATAATTATTTACTGTTTTTTTTAAAAATATTTGTAATTGTATTATGAAATACCCTGTAGATATTTAAATCACATCATTTTCCACATGTTTACTAATATTAAAAAAAGTGATGTCATTTTATTTCGATTTCAACTACTTTATAGTATGTTGGTAGAAGCCTTGTTGATGTTCATTTCGAATGATTTTTGTTCATTCACTTCCTGTGACTATTGTGTTTTGCTATTTATAGACTTTCTAATTATTAAAAGACAAAAAAATAGAAAGTTCGTTTATTATAAGACCATAATAGAGCATAATACAAGGGTCAATTATTAAATACAATATTAAAATAGGTTTACAGTAAAATAGAAATAATAGATAATAGTTTTAAACGAGAAAAGATACCATTTAATAGAAAAAGTTAATTTCAAACAAATTACCTTTATTCCCCATAGTAATCTTTCTTTATATAGATCATGGTAGATTAATAACGGAGAAAACAGTTTATTTTTCACCTTTAACAAATTATTCATTTCTCTTCTTTACGATATCAGAAAAATGGAAAATAATAGGTCAAATATTCTTTGATAGATAAAGACAATTAACTTTGGTAGTTATATAACAAAGTTATTAAAAAGTAACTTTTAAAATAATTCAATCTAATTAAATTAGGACGCTTTATTGTTTCAATTCAAAGATTTTTACATAATATATTCGGAATGGAAACTTTATAAAGTATCTTCTTTAATTTATCAATGAAATTCTGGATATAATGTTTCATATATTAGGTCAGTTATGGTCATTGGATGGAGCTAATAAAACGTATAAAAAGGTTTACCTTCAGGATATAATTTGATATTTCAATAATATTTTAATTATGTTGCATAAAGGATATTTTTTTGTTATATACTTTATTACATTATCATCAACTGCCTATGGTTGTATGTCATCTAAACCAACTGATCCACCAGTTGTTCCAACTACAACAATAACTCCACCAACCACAACAACAGCAAGTGATACCTGCCAAAATCAAGATAATAAAGCTATGGTTTACATGGATCCTAGTGTAAGTGCTGCTGCAAATGCCGCTATTGCTGGATCTAAAACTGGAACACGTATGTTTTTAATATTCTTTTAATTGTTATGTAATTATGTTTTAGCATGTGACAAATGTGCAAATACCCAATATTTCGATCCTGCTACAAATGATGTTTTCGCTGGAACTGATGCTATTAATACCTATCAATGTCCAGATGCTCAACCATTATGTATTTGTGATGAAACAGAATGTTACAAAGAAACCGATGTATCTGTCTCAGTTTCCCTTTATCCTTACTGTGCTTCTGGTATGTTGAAAAGATTGAAAAAAATAATGTACCTAATCATATTAATTTTAGCTTCTGATTGTGCAGCATATGCTATCCTTTCAGCTCAAGCCGATACAATGGGTGTTGGTGGTGCTGATGGTACACCAGTATGGACTCCAGATGGTACAGTTGATGCCAATTTCAATTTCCTTCCAGTTTCAAGTGGTAAATTTATGAAAGTTAGTGCAATTAGTTGTGGAACTTGCCCCGTTTCTTTAACCGATCCTTCATGCTTACCTATTACTCCAACAATGGCATAATTTTAAATCGAAAAAAAACAATCTTATACATAATAATTATAATAATAGTAGTTTAAAAAAATTAGTCGTCGTTGTTTTTTTTAAATAATAAAATAACAAAATATCATAAAAAAGAACTATAAATTTTTCAATGTAATTATTAATTAAAAAGTTGTTGTTTTTGGTAGACAGGTTCTGTCTGACAAAGGAATTGGGCATCCATTACATGAAATAGCTGAGACTTTCTCGAAAACTCCACTTCTAAATAATAAAAAAATTAAATGAATATATTATTTTAAAAACATTACTTGACACTTTTAAAAGTAAAGTTAGGAGTTGTAGTATTTGCTGGAGTCCATCCTTTTCCTCCACCAGCAGGGAATACACCTTGTGTGTCGAACTAAAAAATGTTATCAATTTAAAAAAAGAGTGTATTACCTGAGCAGAAAGTATTGAATATACATAGCAACTTGTAGCTAAAAAGAAATTTAAATAAATACTATAATCTATAAAGGGATAAAAGTTACGTGTTGTACAATATGGGTATAATGTTGTAGCAACCGTTGGATCATTTTCTTGGAAGCATTTAAAATTTTCATCACATAAACATAATTTTTGACCAACAGGACACTAAAAGTTAGAAAAATTAAAAGTTTTTTTTTTCAATTTTTTACCTGATAAGTGTTAATTGCTCCAGAAGTATCAGAACCATCGAATACATCACTGGTCGCTGATGAAAAATACCTTGTATTACTACACAAAGGACATTCTATAAAGAGAAAGCTATATATCACAAAAAAAATCATTAAAAAGTATACCTATACCAGCTTTACTTCCAAAGAATGGATTAGTAACACCCGTAGCTGTTGCACTTGGTTGAATATATAATCTAGCTCTACCCCTAATGTTTCCACAAAATGGCCTTACAGTAGTAGTAGTAATAATAGTAGTAGTAGTAGCAGTAGTAGTAGTAGGTAAATTTTTCGTAGAACTAGTATGTCTTCTGGTAGTTGGTCTTGTACTGCCAGTTTCATCATTATTTCTGGCTCTAATACATGATTCAATGAAATATACGTTGTGGAGAAGATAAATTAATGTAAGACAGTTTACTTTCATGATAATGAGATAGAAAATTTATTAACACCTATTTTTTATACCAATAAAAAAAGTAGTTTTTGTTTATTTTTAATTGACCTACCTACACTAAAATATCTTAGAGATAATCTAATTTTATTTTTTGCTTATATTTCTATAAGACTTAATTTTTAAAACAATTAGGTAATATTAATTTCATTAAAATTAATTTGAAAGTTAATAAATCATTTAATTAATAAAGAATGGAATTTGAATAATAAATTACAAAATATTTATTTCATAAAGGAATTAAAGTATCGATACAAATTTAGAATACAAGGAATATTTACAAATAAAAATAATGTACAATGTATTAAATAATTACCAAGAATCTTATATTAATAAAGGAATTTTTTATAGAAATAAAGAATTACATTAACTTGCACGAGTTATCTCTATCATCACCTTGGCGAGATGATGTTTCACCTTTTTGATTTTCTTTATTTACAGCTAAAGGTTTAATTTCATTTATCTGATCGTTTGTGTCTGAATCTAAATCTTCCATCTCAACAACTTGATCAGCTCTTTCTTTTGTTTCTTTTTCCTTAAGCATAATTGTTTCCCTCTCCCGTTCTTTTTCTTGTTTCATCGTTTAATTAGTAAGTTTCATAATTCGTTCTGATAATTTCTTGAGAACATCACTAGGCGGGATTTTATTAATATTTGTCTTTTGAATTGCAAAGATTATTGAATTAATCCATTTTTGTTGAATAGGATAAGAACAATATTGAAGCGGCTTCTTTTGGATGCTAAGCAAAACAGAGTTATTCAACTTTTCTCTGAGCTTAGATTCGGCATCATTAAGATCCTTGTCATTATTTCCCGACATGACATTGTTTTGTCCGACTTGTTCTTGACAAACTTGATTTAAGTTAGAGTTTATTCGACTTAAATTGTCACAGTGAATTTGTGCTTCTCTAGCCCTCATCATAGATTCTTCGTGCTGCATTCTTAACTGTGACATTTCTTCGAGTACCATCTCATGATTTTGAAGTAAAATAAAATATTTCTCTTCGATGGATCTTTTTTCTGAAAACAAGGAAAAGAAATGTTAAATTTTTACATCATTAAACGTACCTTGTGATAAGGTATCAATTTGTTCCGCCAAATTGGTGATTCTCCTTTGAGAACTATTGTATTTACAATGGATGGATCTCATCTTTGAAAGATCTTGACTATGTCTTCTCTTAACGTCGGCTTTTTCTGAATTGTCGTATCTTGAACTCATTATCAATGAATTGAGATGCAGAAAATATATTTATTTAGTCTAAAATATACAAGTTATATTTGAAAAAAAAATCGAAATAATTGGAAATGTAAAACTCAAATGTGGCATGACACGCAAAAAACAAGTCTATAAATGGACGTAACCACACACAATAATTTTCCCACCATTTTGTTAAACAAAAAATATAAAAATTCATATTTCCACAAAAAGATAAAGAGGTTTAAATAAAATTAAGAAATTTGAATTTAATTTGGGGAAGAAAATGATGGAAACATTTTTGTAAAGTATAATGAAAAATATGAACAACACATAACAAATATTCGACATACTATGTTCATCCAGGTTAGTATGCATACTAAATTAATTAAATAATAATATTCATTTTTTTATTTATATATAAGTATAAAAATTAAAACATTTAAAAGAAATATAAACAATATTATAATTATTTAATAAATTCCACTATGAAAACAATCTAATACTTCACAGGTTGCTATAATAATATTCAACACACTAAAAAAGCCCAAATCACATATAATTTATTATAGTTATAAGTATGACATAAATTGTTCTAAAATATCTTAGTTTATATAATATATATTTGATAATATTCTAACTATCACCATGTCAATATAAAATAAAAAAGATTAATACGTATATAGAAGAGGGAATCAAATATAGTATAAAATATATTTTATTCTTATAAACAAAAATAATAAAAAAAATATTAAATAATTATTATGAATCTTACATCAATAAATGGATCTTATAGAAGTAAAAAATTACATGCGCATGTTATCTCCATCATCCTCTTTGTGAGAAGATGCTTCCCCTTTGAAAGTACTATCGTTTCCATCCAACAATGGAATTGCAAATAAACGTTTACGTTCCTTTTGTTGTTGAGAAGGCATTTTAACAGAAGAATCCCCTTCATTTAAATTACTAAATGATGTTGCACTTTTTTGATTTTCTTTATTCACAGTTGAAGGTTCAATCTCTTTTATTTGGTCATTTGTATTTGAGGATGAAAGTTCCATCTCGACAATTTGAGTAACTTTTGTTTCTTTTTCCTTAAGCATAATTGCTTTCCTCTCCCGTTCTTTTTCTTTTCTCATCGTTTCATTGGCGAGTTTCATAATTCGATCAGACAATTTTATAAGAACATCGCTTGGTGGAGCTTCATTAATATTCGTCCTCACGATTGCACTGATTATTGAATTAATCCATTTTTGTTGAGTACTAGGACAACAATATTGAAGCTGCTTCTTTTGGATGCTAAGCAAAACAGAATTCTCCAACATATATTTGAGCTTAGAATTGGCATCACTCAATTCTTTGTCTTTACTTCCGGACATGATATTATTTTGTCGAGCCTGTTGTTGACAGATTTGATTTAAGTTAAAATTTATTCGATTTAAATTGTCACAGTGAATTTCTGCTTCTCTGGCTCTCATCATAGATTCTTCGTGTTGCCTTTTTAACTGTGAAATTTCTTCGAGTAATTTTTCGTTATTTTGAAGTAAATTAGAGTACTGCTCTTCGATGGACCTGTTTTCTGAAAGAAAGAAAAAGAAGTGTTACATTTTCTATATCATTAAACATACCTTGTGACAAAGCATCAATTTTTTCCGTCAAATAAGTGATTCTTCTTTGGGAATTACTATATTTTAAAGAGATAGACCTGATCTTTGAAAGATCTTGATTATGCCTCTTCTTAGCAACAGCTTTTTCCAAAATATGGCGTCTTGAACTCATATTCAGTTAATTGAAATATAGAAAATATATTTACTTAATCTAAAATATACATAGTTAAATTGGACAAAAATTTCAAAATAATTTGATGTTTTAAAATTCAAGTTTGGAATAACACGCACAAGTAGTAAAACTTTTAAATGTTAAATTAATATAGAGTCATAAAAGTAAAGGTATTTATACTCTGTCAACCTACATATTGCACCAACCGTAAAAAAACAACAAAAGTTTATATTCAATATTTTAAAACAGAACTCATTTAACGAATTATAAAACTTTTCAACTTACGATATAAGAGAAAAAGAACAACAAGAAGAGAACTTTCGACAAGAAAATCGCACACAAAAAGTAAGAAAATTATTTGTGTCTCGACTGTAACTTTACTTAAAGATTTTCATGATTAAATAGCTAAAAGATATGTTGAAAGGTTAAACAAAGCCATGATAAAATGTAACTTTTGGCAGGTTTTTAAAGTTTTAGTATGATTACTTTTCTTTGACAGATGAAGCATTTTTTCTATACTTAAACATCATTCATAAACGTCACTTTTTTGTATAAATTGTTCAATTTTACATTGTAGATAAATTGTTTCTCCTGATACAAATCTTTATTTTCAAGAACAACACTTTTACGTAAGTGGTAGATTTTGTTTTTGTTTCCTTCACCAATAATCACTTTAATATTTATTTTTTAAGTTGCAACTCATAAAACAATTATAGATGTGAATATTTATTTTTCTTTAATAATAAATAAACATTGTATATAGTAAGTAATGTTTTTAAAATATCAATGTGCCCATTAATTTTTTAAAAAATTTTCTCCCAAAAACAACAATAGGCATAAGAAATATCATCAATAAAATTATTAAAAATTACACATTCCTGGGACAAATTATTATAATTTTTGAAGTGTAAATAGTATCTTATTTATATAAACATAGTAAATAATAATAATAATTTTTATGTTATTCTGTTAATAAAGTTATTTTTCAAAGAGAAAGAGTTAGTCATTAGGTATTTATTTGCAATAACAAATGAATTTTTCATATATACTTATTTTTATTATATTATTATAAACTTTTTAATTACATGTGATATCATGAAATTACGTAGTTATTGTGTGGGATTTTTTGTTGTTTAGCGATTAATGATGAAATGAATAAATGCTAGTTTATGTACCAGAAAATTGAAGTTGAAAATCTATATTTGTTTACAGTTTCCTCATATATTAAGTTGTTGGTTTTTTTTATGAAATATATATTTATTAGAAATGTTATAAACAATTCTATTTTTAAAAAATTTTAATTCAAAGTTGAGTCATTTGTAATTATAATTATTATTAAGAAAAAAAACACTACAAGTTAATGTTTAATTATAGTTATTCAAATAAACTTTAAAAAGCAAATACAAAAAGTAAAAAACAGAATAAAAAAAAATACGTTTATTTTTGTATTAAAGTTTTTATTAAAAATCAAATTTCATATATAAAATTTATACAATTATACATAAATTTTTACATCAAAGAAAATGAGTTTTTAATCATTATAGTAAACCATTAATAGCAAGTGCATTTTTTAGCTATAAGATTATTTAAAGTTCTCGTCTCCACAGTCAAACCACTTTTGAAGATACTAACATTTAAAGGAATGTATTCTATTGGATAACAACAACTTTTGTATTTTATATCTTGAAGATGTTTCAATTTGTTGAGTACCCCACCAATTAGCATATTGTTACCAGAATGGTAACAATCACCATGACAAAATTGTGCTTGAAAATTTTTTGGAGACACGATAAAATTCCAACCTATCTCTTCAAAATTAATATTGGTCTTCTTAACACAACACATGCTTCTACCGTCTTCATTTTCACAATTTTTATCACTGTTCCTTTTTACACGATCATTATTATCAATGACAACAGCCTCAAGGTACACGTTTTCAATATTTATTATTATTGGTTTTGGTATCTCATTAAATTTAATTAAAAATTTTATCATATCACCTATCTCGGGAATATAATTTTTAAAGACTGTTAAATTTAATGGCATTTTAAGGGTATACATTTTTTCATTTAAATTACCATTCTTATGAGAATCAAAAATAAAATTGCCAAGATGTTCGTTTTCATCATTATTTTTATTGAGCAAGAGGAGGACATTAGCTTTTAATGGTTCTTCAAGATCACCTACAACAGTGTAGTCGATTTTTAGGGATAATGCTTTAATACTAATAGAGTTTTTAATTAAATCATCACTTCTAAATATTGCTATAGGGTGGTTATATGAAATCGGTTCAATTTGTAGGTACTTTTTAATTTTATTTTCATTTTCTTTGTCCTCAACTACATTTTCAATGTTTCTGGTTATACCTACTAAATTTTCTGTAGGAATATCAAGAAATATAGGTTTTTTTAAACCAAAGCTTGTTAAAATATTTTGTAATATTCTGTTTCTTTCTAAGTCATTATACCATCTTCCATTTGAAGCTAGTGTCTAATAATTAAGGCAAATTTAAGTAGGATTTTTTTTATATGAACATACCTGACAAAATGAAAAGAATATAATTGCTATAATATAATAGTACTTCATTATTAATATATTTAAGAAATAATGATAAGAAAAAAACTTTACAAAATTACCTTAAATGTAAAAAATTTAAAAATAAAACAGAACATATTTAAAAATAGTATTTATACTTTGAATAAATATTGCGTTTTTTTGATGAATGGTTCTTGTAAAAAATTATAAATATTAATTAGTTATGTTTGTTAGAAAAGAATTGGTATTCTCAAGACATAATAATTATAATGTGATTATAAAAAAAACAAAACAAACATTTGACGGAAAAAGAAAACATGATAGAAGAGTGAGATACATAATAATTTTATAAGTATAGGGATGTTAGGATGATAAATAAAAATGATCAGGATATAGTTATTGAGGTGTATGTATACTTTTATAAAATAATTATAAATACTCGAATGGATAACTTTTTTATTGGCATTTTTAAAGAATTAGTTCAAATTTTTTAAAGGTGTTTGCTTAAAAAGTTAAAATAAAATTAAAAATGACTTATTTATTCATTAATATTTAATGTCATTTTTCTATTCACCTCCTATAAAGTTCTTTTTTTATCATAAATAATGTTTAAATGGTAAAGAATTTTGAATGAAAAATAATTAAACATTTAATTAGAATTTAACAAGAGAGGTTTAATCATCAGATAAATTAAATTTTTACGTCACGTTATGATTCATTTAAATATATATTTAATAACTTTTGATATGCTTTATAATATAATATTATTAAACTTTGCGTAAAAACAGAATAAAAATATATATAAAATAATTTAAATTTCTAATGTGATGTTTACTTTAAAATTTTTAATTTTTAAAAATGTAAAAAAAAAACTTTTGTTAAGCAATATTTAACTTTTTTTTGTTTATTGCTTGTATGATGTATAATTTTTCAATGCCCATCTTAAAAATTTATAAAACATAGTTATTATAAGATGGCACAATATTAAATATATATTTATCATAATTATTATGTCTTTAAGCTTTACCTTGTGCTAATTATATGTTTAAAGTATGACAATGTTTTAACTTTGAATTGACAATTAAGGAATTGTTGATAAAAAACGAAGATTTTAGCTGGCATAAATAAATTTATAAATAATTATTTTCTTGAAAATTGACACGTTTTATTGGAAAGGAAGTATTTTTTAATTGTTAATAAAATGTAATATAACGAGGATTAAGTATTCGTGACGGTTAAATTAATTGATGTCTAATATAATATTTAATTACATTTCTAACTTTTCTTGTAATCACTTTAAAGAATGAGATATTCTGATAAATTTAAAAAAAATATCAGCTAAATATTGCATTAATTATAGTGAGTAAAAGCAAAAAACAAGCGCGATTTGACAAAAACATTAAAAAAAACCATTTATCATAAGTTTCCTTTGGTATATTTAAATTATCAACTACAAAGTTCACAATTTTTATGTTGCTTGATTTTTTAATCTTTATGAAGCACTTAAATTAATGAAAAATATCTAATTTTCAATAAAAATAATTAATTTTTTTTATATTATTAGTTAAAGTTCCAGTAACTTTAATTTTCTTTGACATTAAAACAGTAATGAAAGTAATTGATTAATTTCATCATCTAAACTTGCATTTTGTTTATATTTCGAGAGTATGATTGAATTATTTCCTGATGTTTTTTCTCCACATATGAAGAGTTGATTGCATATTTTGTGCTATGTAATTTTAAATTTTTAGGAACTATAACGTTAACATTATTTTTATAACATATAATTATCAAATTCAAAGTTGAAAAAAAGTTTATTTTTTAAAGAAATTTTATATGTTAACATCTAAAATATTATATTTCAAGGTACAATTATTGTTAAATAAAACTTTTAATGACATATGTAAAGTATACTTTTGAATTTTCTATTTTTAAAAAAATACATTTAAAGAGTGGATTGTCAAAATTAAAAAAAGCAACAAATTTACATTTACTGAAATGAAAAAAACTTTAGTATGTAGGAGAAAAATATGTTTTTGAGGATCAAATTATGAATAATAATTAACGAAGATTATATGATTCTAAAAATGAAAAACATATGAATTTCCATCAAATTACACATATATCAAAAATATATTTTCATTAGCAATATCTAGTTTGCCACAAATGCATTTCAATTGATGGTTCTTAAAATTAACTTTTATCACTGTTCAACATTTTATTAACAAGCATATACACTTTAAATTACTAATATTTTGAGATGACATCTAATATATTAGCTTGGATAATTTTTATGATAAACTTTAGTATATTTAATGACGTTAAATATATATATAATCAAAACAGATTTTTTACTTTATTCATTACCTCTGATAAAACGTATTGTTGATTATCGTTTGTGAAGTATATCGATATTAACGGTAGTAAATGCCATTAAAATACTATATATTATTTTGATATAACATTTATTTTTATTTTATAACTTCATATTTTTTTAATTTCATTTTATTTTTTAAATGTCATCTACCTAATAATTAATTCAATTTATTTTAGATTAATCTATAAAAAAATGGATGACGAGGAGGAACTGACACCAGTCAAAAAAGCTCTATCAGAAAATTTGATTATTCAATCAATTCTTAAGTATTTTGAAAATATAAAAGATCTACAAAATGTATCAATGGTTAATAAATGCTTATATGAAGAAGTTATGAAAATTCAAGTACCAGATTGTATAATAAAACCACCAAATAAATATGAACTTAACTTTGATTACTCATACGTCTCACAACTTGTAGGAGAATTTTGTTGTGAGAAAGAAAGATATCAATATTTAGATGAGATATATGAAAAAATATCTTCAGTAAGTAGAGAAAATTTATCATTTACCAAAGAAATTGTCATCTCCTACGCATTTGATGTTGGAGATAGTGAGATATCACTTTTAGAAAGATTAGGAAAAGATGGTGCAGCGTTTATTGGTAAACTTTTTGATTTATATGAAAATGCTGAATGTTTAAAGTTTATTGATAATTCATCTGAACATGAAGGTGGGTTGTTGACATTTATTTTAAAAGAGTTAAAAAGTCAAAAAATTAAAAGTATTAATGGTATAGATGTTAACTCATTGGATAAGTTCTTTAATATTTATGAAGATGAAGGATCATCAAAAGATATTTTTTGTAATGTTATTAATTTAAGAAATTTGTCTTTTGATAGACAAAGTGATATTGAATTATTAGATGTTAAACCATTAGTTGAATGTCTAAAGAACAAATGATGATATTATGATCAAATTAAATTTATATATTAATGATAATAATATTGATTTCTTTAAAAATATTATCTCATATCTTCCTGAAGAGAATGATATACTATTTGATTTGGTATTCCCTGAAAATATGTTATTAGAAGAGTTGGAGTATTTTATGATATCAATATCAAATGATTGGTATAGTAAAATACGTTCTATTACCTGCAACATGTAGGACAATCGAAGTAATAAAAATGTTGAATGATTTAATAAGTCATTTGACTAAATTAAGATCACTTCATCTCGAAATAATGTTTGTTAATGGAGATTCAAGGATGTTTGAGGAGTTTATTCAAGGAAATGGACATCATGAATACATTAAAGAAAATTTTTGTTTAATTGATATAGGAAAAAATTCAAATATAAAGAAAGTGTCAATAACATTTAACGATACAAAATCAATGTTTAATAAACATCAAATAAATGACAGAGAGATGGCCAAATATTATTTTATAAAATCTCTATTAACTTCTACACCATTAATTGAAACATTGGAGTTGAATAACATCCAACAAACTGATAAATTAACATCTGTATTAGAGGAAAATAACAGGAAACTAACTAATCTTCTTTTTAATAATGTTACATTGTCTAGCAGATTTTTACCAGAACTAAGAAGTGTTAAATTTTTATTTTTAGCACCACCAAATTTAATACCCATACCATCATTTATAGAATTGTTGATAGTTTTAATGAAAAAAGGAACCTATATGTGTGGTGTTGATTCATCTCAAAGAATCATACAATTATCTAATGAAGAATTACAGATTAAATTAAAAAAGCGTTATAAATTTAAGTATATCTCAAAAATAGTTAATGAAAATGGAGATACATACTTTTTATTCTTTAATAATCCATTACTCTATAAAAAATACCTAAAGATTAATGATATCTTAATCTAATTATACCATTAATTTCATTTTTCATTTTATTTTTTTATAATCATTTAAATACTTATAAATATATGACAATAAAGTATAATGAAAATGAATTTTATCACATCTATATTTTCTTCTCATCTCCACATAACATTCTTATGATATTATCTCGTGAATAAACTTAACATGTCTTATGTTTTTTATTTTTGGTAAACCTATTCATTCTTATATTTAAAATTATTAAAAGTATCTTTGATTGAGATGTATGATAATATTTTTTAATATATTTTCATTATATTATTTATCTAAAATAATATCTATGCACAAATATATACATTAACAAGTAGTGAGATTGTTTATAAAAATGCATTGTTTAATTATTTTGTTATTCACAAAAAAAATTATACTTCTTTAAATTAAAGGGGTATATAGTGTACTTTATAGAAAATTACCAATATAACGAGCACTTTTAGACACTCAAGAATCATATTTTGTGTATAGAGAATAATACTTTTTAATCTTTATATATTTAAATATCAAATGGTCGTCCACAACACCATACTTTTTTAAATGAATTTGTGTAGAATTCCTTTTTTTATAAATTTTTATCCATAGTTTTTTTCCCTTTAATTCTTTTCTATCATATTTGTTATAGAATTTTTTGTACATATTTTATAGTTTGTATATTGCAAGAAGCACATATATATTATAATATATTTAAATTATTAATTATTTTTTATTAAATAATTTTTGCTATAGATTGAAAATTTATTTAAACTTCAGTGAAATGGAGAATAATCGTAATATGATGGAAATTTTTGAACAATATCATGTTTGTAAACGTATTTTGGATTACCTTACATCGACAACGGATTTGTGTAATTTATCGAATTGTAACAGATTTTTTTATATCACTGTTAATAGATATCATTTCTCAAGATCAAATACAGCACCTTATCAATTTAAAAAACGCCTCTGTTTTCCAATAGGTCTTTCAAATGACTCCCCATTAAATGTTGAATCATTAATATGTTGGGATACCAATTATAATAAATTTTTGTCTTTTAATCAAAAAATTATACAAGAAAAAGTTTGTATGGACGGGTATATGTATGATGATGCATTACATGTGAATTTACGCTTCAATTGTAATAATGAAGAAATTGAAAAGTTAAATGACGTTGGGAGAGAGATTGCATTGTTTATTGATCAATTATCAAATATTTATTATGATGCAACATCTTTAAGGTTTAAAGAATTCTCCAAATCTATAGAATTACTAAAGTTATTTCATGTTGTCAGGAATCTAACAACAAAAAGGATAACTAAATTAGATATTAGGATATGGGATATTAATTTCATTGATGATGACAATAATGATAATATTGACCAATACATAGAGGAAATAGGATTTCAGTAATGGACTACCAAATTTAAGTGATATATACTTCAATATACAAACAGTTCAATCCATAAATATTGTTAAAAAATTAATTAATTTCTTTTCTCAAAGGAAAAACATTGTATGTCATTTTTCTTTTAATAATTTCATCGGAAATTCAAGATTTATAAGCTTTTTAAGTATCATTAATTATGCTTTAGAGAAAAATATTAAAATATCACTCATGGAGTGCGCTGAAATGGAGAATTATTTTTTACCTTGGACCAGACAACTTAACACGGCACAATTAAATAATATAATTGAAATTAATATGATTCTATGTGATTGGTCCTTATTACCAAATATTTTAAGAATTATCTCCAAGATGAGGAACATCAAACACTTTGCAATACAATTTTCATTATTTACCAATGATGTCATGATAAATAATAGAAGATATAACTTTTTAAGGAGAATTGGGATGTCCAATATTCATACAAATATTCTACCAAATTAAATAATTGCAAAAACCTAAAGAAAATATCATGGGCAATTCCACCAGATGAGATGACGAATGATGTAATATTAAATAGTCTAAATATTAAAGTTAATTTTTTTATCCACCTCCTGAATACATTACCATCAACAGTTGTTAGTTTATCAATTATGAATATTGATAAATTTACTAGTAATTTAGCGTCAAAAATATCTTTAAAGATACCAAAGCTTGAATATTTACATGTTGTTGGTGTAAATGTCTTTGAAAATGGGTGTTTGGAGAAATTAAAATCTTTAAATTACCTTCGTATAACGTATTCTGTTATGCCACCAACAATACCGAATTGGGTAAAAGTTTTGATGACAAATATTGTTTTTTATGATAAAGATAATACCTTTTCATACCAACCATTTAATCGGTGGTGGTGTAGTATATATTACGGAGGTCCCTTCTATCAGGTGGAGGATGAAAAAAAAGTTGTAGAAAGTATTAAAAATTCTAAAGCTTATTCAAAGTACCTTAATACGGAAGATAGGGGTTTAGTGCATGTGTTTTTTAATACCTTAAGTTATGGTCAAAATTATAAAAACTTGTTGGTTTTTAAATTATTTTCTACTTTTGAGGGTTTTCTATTATCATTTTCCCATCAAGTACCATTGAAAAATATTTATATAAATGGAGTTGTTATGTACTTAAACTGTTATTTTTATACTACCATTAATACTCTTCTACCACTCAAAAAATATTAATAAATATTATTTTCATTTAGAATAATAACTACTCTCTCAATAACATTTATTTTTATGACCTTATTTTGTAGTAGCTGTTTTTCTTTTAAATTATAAAGTTTGTTTTTTCCACCCTGATTCAAAAATAATGTTTTTATACTTTTAAAGTTTATACAAAAAGTATATTTTTTGTTATAAAATTTAATGTTTTATAAATATCTATTTTGTATTTGTATATAATTTAATTGATAAAAATAAATTATTTTCATGAATAACATTAAATGTAATCAATTTATTTTAATTTTTAAAATTATTAAATAAAAACATTTTTCTTTTTTTTCAATGAAGGATATTTATTTTAGGGAACAGCAAAAAGAAGTATAGTGCACTTTTTAAATTGATATAAGCTATTTATTTAGCATATTACTTTCCTGAGGGTGGTTAGATAAAAATTAATAACAGGAAATGAAAATTATATCAAAATTCATTTTTTTTATAAAATACTTTATTTATATCCAGAAAAAGGAAGAGATATTTAAATAAATTCAAGAACTTTAGTAAATTCATAAAGAATAATCATTATACTTATTAAAATTCTTTCCGGTGTATTATTTTGATTTACTTTAGAGTTTTTTTTTTGTAACAATAATAAAAAGTGCAGAACCATTAAAGATTACAAATTATAATTATTGTCACGAGACATTTTTATAACTTATTAGCTCAATTTATTATATAAAAATGTTTTTGCAAAAAATGGAAATTTACATTATCTTTATTTGGTTATGTATAGCCTTGATACAAAAGAAGTTGAATTAAAATTTATAACGTAATAACCTTTTGTAATATTAATTTTTGTTAAGTGATTTTTCTCCCCTAAAGGATAACTATATTTTTTCTTTTTTTCTTTTCTTAAATAAATAACTAATATTATTAGTTAATTTACGTACAGGATATACAGTTTGAAGAATTGTGGAAGAGAAGAATATAAAGAAACATTAATTTTATTCTTTTTTATCAAAATTTTTATACTAAACATAAAATAAAACTAGGTAAAGGTAAAATAATGGATAGGAAGAAAAGAGATGGAAATATTTTTTATGTTCATATAAATTAACTCTGTCATAATTGTAAAATAATACAATAAATTAATATTAATTTATTTCACAGAAAAAAATGTAAAAAATGATATTAAAAATGTCAATGAAGTTTAATAATGTTCATTTTAATTAACTATACGTTGTTAGGTATTTGTTAACATTTATTAGGTAAATAAAATTATTGCAACGGTAAGATTGTTTTTGAAGTATTATTTACAAAAATAACAAGAAAAATTTATAATACACTTTAGTATTACGTATACCAGACATCAATGATTATCTTAAAGAGTAAGTAAATAAATATTATAAAAAATTTTTAATTACTTTTTTACCCTAGAATTGATTGATAGACTACTCAAGTTAATTAACATTAGTTTATATCCAATCTTATGGTCTGTTAAATAATTTACCTAAATAAATAAATAATGTATTTTTTTTAGGATTAACATTTAAATATTGGTAAGATAATTGTACTTGACAATACAGACAAACGATAAAGATCACTAATTTAAAAAAGGTAGTATAAAAATCTTGCGGTAAAAATCGTTTATTTTATCATTAATTTACTCTTTACGACCATTATTGTTATGAGAAACAAGTATTTTAAAATTAACTAATTATCTAACTAATTTTATCTTTGAAAATTCAACTTTTTTTTAACAAATATATTTGAAAAGTTTTTTATTTGATGATTGATATGTACGGAAAAAAGAAATTAATACAATTAATATAAAGTAGAAGAAAGAATGAAGAAAACAATAAAAAAAGAAGTGAAATAAAAAACTAATAACATATAATTAAAAGAATAAAAAGTAAAACTTTTGTTTGTCAAAAAGCGTCGACTCTTTTTTTATATTCTTATTTGAAATTAAGCACTATATAGGTTCTTTTCTTTAAAAAGGAGATCTTAAGAATTTACCAAGGCGATCTTTTTCTTCCTCTGGTTGTATTGGTGGGTTATCATTTCTGATTGTTGTTAAGATGACTCTCTCTCTGTTCTCAGGATTCATAAGGATTGGATTTGAAGCATCAACACTATCCATTGTATCGGTTAATTTAATAACTTTTCCAAAACCATCACTTCCTTCATTTGTTAGTTCTTCATCTTTTAATCTTAAATCATAGTTGGAATCACTGCTTCTTTTAACTAATTTTGGAACATCTAAAACTTTTCGGGAATTAATAACAGCGGATGCAAAATCTCCACCATCTTCTTTTGTTTTCATCACAATTGGAGATGGGAATTTTTGTTGTTATATTGTGTCTCTCTTCAGCAATCGTCCCTACAATAGGTTTTTTCTCTTCAACTGTTGGTGTACCCCAACCTGGATAAAGTCTTGGATCTTTAACACATATTGGTACAGCTTTCTTCTTACAACATGATTGTTCCCAAAGACCTGTTGCAGCGTCAATTTTGACACATCTTCTACCTCTTCTAAATGCTGGTCTTCTTCCTATGTTCCATTTTTCAAAGTTAAAGGAGATGAATCAGAGTTGATATAATTTGGGTTACTACCAAATTGAGCAGCTCCAACCCATATATAACTTGCCAACACGCTTTCCTAACTCCCATACAAATTTATTTTCTTCAAGTGAGTGAATTGAAGGCATATGTCCACCACCAAAAGCACAGGTATACTCACCTAGATTCCATCCAGTAAGTTTATCTCCTACTTTATAGCATTTTTGATCATGTGGTGAATAAATCCAATCACTTGGGCATCCGCATAATATACCTCCTACTAAAATGATATAATTAGAAATATTTATTAATAAAATATAAATTTACCTGTTAACAAGAAAAAAATAGAAACAACAACAAGCTTCATTATTATATCAATGAATTAATAATTAGTTTTGTTAATATATAATATATGTCTACAATAATTGTTAGAAATATAACTATATAAGAAAATTTGTTAAAGAGAAAAGTTTATAATGATTTTTACCCTACCATTTACTGTCTTTATATATTAACAAAACTTGGAAGCAATTAAAGATAGTTCAAAGTTCTTACTAATATAATGTATAAATTAAAAACGTCCTAAAATCAAGGAAGGCTATTCTTTTGTTGTATAAATTATTGATAACAACAACAAAAAATAAAATAAAAAAGAATAGGCGTAGCATGATGTACATTATTAAAAATGTTTCTGTCCTTCATAACAACCCACTAAAATAATTATGATATATCTTTTCCTTACATCTTTGTATGTATTTTTATTTTTCATTTATTTGAAGTATTTTTCGGGAATGAGAGAATGGAAGAAATTAAATGAATTGTCTATTCTATCATGGATAGATAAAGTCATTGAAAACAAAACTTTCCCTACTTTTTTGCTACCAATAATTGAACGGATCATGACACCTACGTCTTTTAACTTATTATTTCATTTATTTTGTACAAATATTTTTTAAACTTAAAAATGCGTGGTTTATTATGTATGCGATTTATGGAGAAGGGTGATAAAAAGTTTAATAATCTTGTGGTGTAATTAAAAATAAGGTCACACAAAAATAGTTCCTTGTTTAAATAAATAAAATATTATTTCTAATTTCTTGTATTTTTCTCCTCAATCAACAATATTTATTTTTTTCTTTACTTTCTTCAAAAACAAACCATATAAGATAGATTTTTATTAACAAGTTTTGATAAAATTACTTTCATATAAAATATTTTAATAAAATGCATAAATGTTTAAAGTTAAAATTTATTACAAAGCATAACTTTTGACATGGTCTTAATGAAATGTAAATGATAAAGTTAGCTTTTTTCTTAATCATCAAATTAGTATGTCCTTGATCATCATATGAAGAAGGTTTCCAATATAATTTTAAGTACAAAAAGATTTGCGCGAAAAAATTTAAAAGAATCGAAATGTGATTTATAAAGATGTATTATAATGGAAATTGATGATTTTATTCAAAAAATTGAATCTATTTGATAAGGAAATTAATATTAGAACTGGTATTTAATGTACTTCAGGACCTTTGCTAATAATAATTAATTTAAAAATTTTTTATTTAATCACATAAATTATAAAGTTTTTTTCTTAATTTTAATTATTTCATAGGCCATTAAGGATAATTAATAGCATTTTCTGTGATAAGTCATAAATTTCAATTGCAAAAACGGAAGTTAAATTTTCAGTTTTTTTATTATATATATATCTGAAAATTTTTTTAATATTAATATGTTAATGGAAGGCAGAAAGACTTGTAAAAAAGAAATTGATGATATTATAAAAAATTTTAGATTAAACAAAAGATAATTACAAGAGATAAATTTATTTTATAAATATACGTCTGTCTCAAGATGTGTTATAGTTGTATCATTGAATAACCGTTTATTATTTCCATATAAATCAATCATCTCAACTATACTTCTTATTTCATCAACCTCATCATCAGTAAATTTCCTTTTAACCTGGTGTTCTTTTATTGAAGATATTTCAGGTATTGAGAATTGATTTAGTAATCCACAATTTTCCAAGAAATGTGTTATCGTAACATAAGGATCTGATATCTAAAACAATAAAGTTTATATTAAAAGAAAAAAAAACAATAAATTATGTAAATTGAAACAGGAAGTAATAATTTATGTAAAGAGAATATCTATATAATTTTTTAACTAATGCAATTATACCAATTAAAAAAAATGTCAACGAAATGATAATATACAAAACTTACAAATCGTTCATAATATATGATATCATTAATAAAATACTTTTTATATAATCTATAATCAAGTATTGACTTTGAGATCAATGTTAATGCCAATTGTAAAGGATTATGGGGTTTTACATGATTAAGAAGTGATTTGTCGAAGGATGTTTTCCATGTAAAAAATGTCATAAATTTTTTCATTTTTCTCCTCATAACAATTAATTCTTTTAATTGCTTATCCTTATAATCATGTTCTTTTAAATAATATAATATTGCTTGGTCAATTTTATCTCTCCCATAGAAGGCATGAATTATTGATGGTGAGGAGGAATGAATATATGGTATCAGTGGTATATTTTCACTCCTAGCCTCAATCAACCATATTTCATTTTGCTTTTGATTTTTCATGATACACCTCATAACATTTAACAAAATCTTTTTACATTCATCATGTGTAAGATTATCATTAGTATTTATTAATCTTTGTACACTACTTAAAGATGAGTAATCTTTAAATATTTTTATTACTTTATCGTTATGTTTAGGTGATGGTATTAAATTATAGATGAGAGCAAGAAAATCATCGACACATGAAAAAGGCATATCATATAACATGATAGATTTACCATTTAAATTTTTGACAATATTTGTTGTACTTAAAAAATCACATGCGTTTACTTTAGCTAAAAAAATTCCATTTTTGAAGGCATATGTTGTAAATGATATATTCGATTGAAATGTGTATTGCTTTGGAATATAAATAAAGTAGGCGTAATAATCATTAAGTGAATAAAAATGCCAATTATTTGATGATATAATTTTATCATAACTTGTGAATGAGTTAAAAAAATATAAAAAATCAGTTTCCTTTGATGGATCAGTATGATAAAATTTATATCTATAAAATAATATTATACAAATATATATATTTAATAATGAATAATAATATAAATAACAAAAAATTTTTTATATCTAACAGTTGAATAAATAGTTGTGTAAAAATAATCAAAATTAAATATTAAACTTTACCTCATTAAAATATCATATATTTTTACATCATTCCCATCATCCTCGTTCTTCTCTTGATATATTATATTTTTTAAAATCATCCATATTAATGATTCTACTCCAATAATAATTCTAATAATACGGTAGATAAGGTAGATTATAATTCTGATAAGAAAACTTTGAAATAATATTTCTCTCCCCATAACATTCATATATGCCATCGTATCGTTCTTTATTGTTTTACTATATTTTTTTTCTTCTTAATATTATTGATGTAAAGAAAAATGAATATTAAGATGAAAAAAAATAACTAAAGAATTTGTTTGAGTCTTTAGTTATAATAATGATTTTAAAATTTTGAGATATCTTCTATTGCTATCAAAAGCATTATTATATATCTATCAATAAGTTTTGTCTCTCTCAACAGAATCCGTGAATAATATCTTATACAATGAAATCTTTTTTATTTACTTAAGAAAAGAATGATGAAACTGTAGGTAATGATTTTATTGATAAAATTTATCTTCTTACCTTAACTAAAAATTTCTACATATACAAAGAAGTATGTATATGTTTGAGAGAGAGAAACTTCAATGATTCTTTATTCTTTTTTACTATTAGACAACTTAAAATAAAATTTAAAATTATATATACTGATAAAAAATAAGAAAAGTAAAGAAGAAACTTTTGAAATACTTAATTTTACGTTAGCAAAAGATTTATTAAGAGTTATATATTGTTTGGTTCAAGGTACCTTTCAATAGAAGTTAAAAAATAATTTAATAATAAAATTTTTAAGTAATATTTATGTAAGCCGTGAGATAATATATATAAAGTTTATAATTGCTAAAATAAATATAATTTATGTTATCAATAATCATTGTTCTTCCTATCCATCTTCATATACCTCATTTTATTATAAATTTTAAGAAAATGGCATAAATTTATTGCTTTTATTATTACACATTTTATAAATTTGTTATTAAGTGGTATTGAAAAAAGATTATAACATAAATTAGATTTTAAAATACCTTTATTTAATACGCCTTTTTGTTGTTATCTTATTTGTTCTTATGTTATAATTATATTATCATTATCTTCAATCGTATCGATGTAACATTATATATATATTTATTTATATATATTTTTTTAAAGTGTATTAATGATGAGAGAGTGTAAAGAAGAAGGAGGTTATACGGAGAAAGTAATTTTGAATATATGTTTCTAAAGAAATGTTCTACAAATAAAAATATAACCTAGGAAAGGAATTTTTTTTACTTTACACATATTAAATGAAAAATCGTTACTTTTTTCTTATCTTTAACTACCACTATCGTCACATCACAATCATTCAAAATGTAGAAGAAGGAGCCGTTCATTTTCTACCTATATACTTTTGATATATATATGATATTATTTTATCATACCAGCACAAAATTTTTTACTATTTTAAATATTTTTATATAGATATACGTAGAGTATATTAAATAATCTTCCTCTGTATCTGATTTTTTGATAGAATATTAATAATATTTTAACAAAACCTTCTTTAAATAATCAATATTAATATTTATTATGCAAAGGATTATGAAGTGATTTTTAAATTTATGTATGGAAAAAGTATCCAAATGTTATCATTTTTGACATTTAGATCACTGGCTGAAATGATATTATTTTTTTAAACATTGGATTCTTTTTCCTAATGTTTATATCATTTCTCTATTGACTTTTGACTATTCATAAATTTTAGGAATGTTTTATTAAACATATAATGGTAGAAAAATAATATATATATATTTATTTGTTACATTGTACATAAATCTTTTAAAATGTGGAGAATTTTCTATCGAAAAATTCTGTAACGTTATATATTTTTCATTTTACTGATTAGAATATTTTAATGTTATATTATTAAATTATAATATTTCATTACATTTGAAAATAAAATATCAAACATATATTTTTTAAATATAATAATATTTCTTAAATATATATATTTATAAATATATTATATATATAGATTTAATTGTTTAATATTATTGTATAAGTAAAAAGTATATCACAAAAATTTTCTATATTTATAGATGTTTTAAACCAGTCTATTAGTATTAGTATTATTATTATTTAGAAATTATGTCGTGAATAATTTGTTGATGTATATTACATTTTAATGATAAAATCATTCAATATAATTTACCTAAAACTATCCATTTATCAATATAATATATATATATTTTTTGCATGTTAAAATTTCTATAATACTTTTGTTAAATTGTAGATTCATCATCATTATTATTATTTTTAATTGATGTGTAGGAAAGTCAAAAAAAAAAGAAAAAAGTTTTTTTTACATAAATCATTATATTTATGTTAAAATTCATTTTTATAATATTTTATTTTATATACATAAATATCTATATATATATACTTTCACATACATACTATCACATTTTGAATCTAGAAAAAGTATTATCATGTACATTTTCTTAATTCTTTAACACTTCTAAATACCTTTGAAAAATGCATTATTTGTACATTTTGAAAGAAAGTAATATAATGTACATTTTTCCTCAACATCTTTTGGATTCTCTGCTTTTTTGAAAATAGTTTCTATTAATATAACAGTTAAAAAGATAGCTTCTTACTAGTTTATGTATGCTTTTTTTTATCAATCTTTAAATAAGTATAATCTTAGGAGTGGTGTTATTTTGTAATGACTGTCTCTAATTTCATCACATATCATACACCTTTATTTCATAATACATTTATTTTTGAAAAGGTACTTAAATTTTTACCAATAATATCTGTACTACTTTTTGATATTTTTTATATTAACGTCATTAATATAACTGAAAAATCTAACTTTTCCTATCGTAAGAAAAAAATTAAAAATATATTATTTTTTTGTTGTTATTAATTAAAATAAGACAAAAAAATGAAGAGTGATTAGTTTGTATGATGTATTTTTTTCTGAAATAAAAGAGGAAAAAATTTTACTTGATAATCAAAACATATTATTACATAACTTATAAATCTACTATTACACAATATTTTTGTCAATTTTTTTGTTAACAATTGAGGTGTTTGATACTGACTTACTGCTATAATGTATAAATATTTTAAAAAAATTGGTTTATGAAAACAAAATATTTAATTAAAAAAGTTTATTGGTTGTGAATGGGAGAAGGGCGAGGTGAAGAGAAAGAGATACATTTCAAAATTTCTATGCATATGTTAGTTTGGTAGTATTATAATTTTTCAATTAAACATAATGTAATCAAAATATGGTTATGTTTGAAAAAAAATGTGATATAATTCAAATAACTGATAGGTTTAGTCATTTTTACTATGTAAATTTATTTTTTTAACATTCGATAATGTTTGAAGATAGGAATGATAAAAATTGGTAGTTTTTCTAAACAGTATGTCTATTTTTAGAGATATTAAAACGATGACGATTTTTGAAGAAAATGTATTTTTGGAATTTCTATTTTGTAGAATTAATGAGAGGTGATGGTATTATTGTGTAATGTTTATTTATTTTTTTATAAGTATATACTGATGAGATATATATTACATATATTGACAATACACTCCTTTTCGTTTGCTAATATTTGACAATAGAAAATATAGGAAATGAATAAGGAGAGAATTGTTGATAAGTTAAAATATATCATTATTATTGTTATTATTTATATAATATTTCATTAAAATTATAATATACCATTACAAGAGTATTTTAGAATTTCAACATTCAAAAGTAAGTTTGTATAAATTTCTATTTAATTACACTTTATTAACATAAACAATGACGAGAGAGTGATACGAAATGATTCCAAGATGAATACTTAATCTATATACAAATTTTCATTAACCAAACTATTTTGCAAAATTTCTAATCACTGAATTTTGTTTATAATCGAAAAGAGAAATCATTTTCGTTACCATTGAATAATCTTGAATTTCAAGTTATATTTGCACATATCTATACATAAATGATTCGATATTGTTAGGTTGATTGACAAGAACACAAAAACTTTATTGGATACGTATTCTATTTTTGAATAATATTTTGAAATATAGTTTTCGTTTTTTTATTAACATATTATATGTAATATTTGTTATTTATATTTTTTATTAAATATTAATAATTTTTGATAATAATGAAAAGTGTTTTATGTGATAAAATTTAATAATCATATCAACTTATTTATTATGTTATAATAAAAATGGCTACATTTTCTTTCTCCCATAATATTACTTTATTTTTTAAAATTGCATAATATGTATAATTTTTATTTCATTTTATCAGTTATTGTAAAGAATTTTGATGTAAGACTTAGAGTGGTTAAAGAATTTGACAGGTACCGAAATTTTAACAATACAATATTATAAAAATGTTGTTCGAGGTAACATATTTGTAAGCAATAAATATGGTCCACAATTTTATTTTCTTTAATGCAAAGAAGGAGAAAATGAATAAGGTACACATATGTATATTATAGATAAATAACGCTAAGATTACCATTAATAAAATTTCCCTGATTATGATCTAATTATAAATATTTTTTCATCATTTAAACTTTAAAATGTAAAATAATTTTACTATAATAATTTTAACGAAATACTTTTAATTATATGATATTAATCTTTCTGTTGTAAATTAACTTTATCATACCTCAAATCTTCTTACCTATTTATCGATTCCTTATATTGACCTTCGTCTTTTATATGCTCTCGTTGTTCCTCACAACTGACAGCCGGTTTAATCAAAAAGATTTTTTTTCTCATAATGTTCATGTTCATTTTTACGGATTGTTTTTATCAATTTATAATAAACAATAAAAAAAAATTTTAAAAAAACTTTATGTGGAAAATTTCGTTTTAATTTAATTTTAAAATATTCATTAACCTAAAATACAACTTCTTATAATAATATTGACTATAATTGTTATCATACTCTCTACTTTACTTCCACTAATTATATACAATATATTACCTCATCAATATTATTGTAGTAAGAGAGCTTTTTTCTGTTAAAACTATTTAACTTTTACATTTCATTTTAACATAAATATTATTATAAATATATAAAATATACTAAAAAATGTTACTACGTTTTGTATATATAATTTTAGAAATATTAAAACTAGTTTTTTTGGAGATTGTTGCTTTCATTAAGTATCTATATTTAAAATAACTTTTATTATTTTATAATAATAAAACATGTATATTAGTAATAATTAGTTTTTAAAAAATTAATTATTTTTGTTTTAATTTTTATAATTATTTTATACTATTTTTTTATACTATAATCTAGCAATATTCGTCATTATTGCCTAAAAGATAAATATAAATTATTTTATTATTTTTAATTATATTTACCTGTTCTAGAATTCTATATAATTTTCCCCATGTATGAATCTTACATTCTTTCATTGTGTCATTTCCTATGAGTTTAGATAATGAATGAATAAATGCATCATTAAAAGCTTTTCTAAATACCATTGGACAAATTGTAACCAATGTGTAATTTAATGTAAAATCAGTTACTAATTCTGGTAGATTAGCAAAACCATCTTCTATAGAATAGTTTTTAATTGCTGTTTGGAGAGCGTAAATAATCTGATGAGATATTTGTTTAATTTTTTTATACTCCACATTAATATCTATAGGTAAACTTATATCCATATCTTTGAGTATTATTACATATTTGACTATCATTCTATTGTAGATAAGATTACCTAGTTTATCAAGACCATACTCCTCTATTTTATGCCAATCATCCTCTACAACCAAAATATCATCTATGGTGAAGGCCGTTTTGAGATAAATATGCCTTTGTAAGGCAACCCCATATGACATGTTTTCCTTTAACTCCTCAAATAATGCATTCCATGACTCTTCTATCTTATCATCAACCTCCTCTGTTGTATTAGCTAAAAGTTTTTTAATAACAGCCATAAAATGTTGATGAAATAATTCAAAATGTGGTTCGAATGCTTCATAAAAAAAGTGATATGAACCAAATTCTCTTATCACTTTTACAAATGATTTGTAATCATCAACGTTATCCATTAATATAGTCATAGCAGCTTGTACTGTAGATATATGATTACTAAACTTATGATCATGATTATCTTTTAGATTTGCTGTTATGAATGTTGAGCTGTCTTGAAGAATACCAGAATTCACAACTTGCCTTATATCTTCATCTAATGATTCTGAATCATTGTCTAATGAATCGACATCTATTGTATCAAATGGTCTTGATGTTCTCATGAATGTCCAATAGGGTTTAAGATGAGGATGTTGTTCAGCTATATTTATAAATGTTTGGGCTATTACTGTATGCTAAAAAATATAAATTATTAGCAATTAATTTTCGAGTTATGAATCATTAAAAAAGATGATTTATTATTTCTTATGTGACAGCTTTTTCACTACTACTTTTATTAATTGTAAAAAATAATAAAAAAATAGTAAATTATTTACAAAATGTTACCTGCATATTAACTTTAAATAATTGAATCCAATGAGCTCTAGCAATAGTAAATAAATCTTTATGTTCAGCATACTTAATAAATTCATCACTCTCTTTTTTAGGTGGATTCATAATTTCAATTAAAAAAATATTCTTACCGAACTTTTAATATTTTCAAAAATGATAACTTCTTATCTAAATTCTCAATTTTATACACATATATGACGATATAGATATATATTTTGTTTATTAAAATTCATAGGTATTAAATTTTTAAAAGCATTTGATGGATGACGGAAATTTAAGCTTTATATGTACATTTATAATTTTTAAGATTTCGTCATCTTACATTATTATAATGATTATTATATGCATCAAATTTTTATAAAAATTTCTTTGGTCCTTTATTTTTAAAGCGATGGATCTTTATAAGTAATTCTGAATATTATACTTTTTTAAACAACTTTTAAATTTCAAAATTTATGTCTCTAATTGACGGTTTTAAAAATATTGAAATTAGAAATAATGTTATTTTGAATATTTAATAGTTTATTTTACAATTTTCGTGACGTCACAGGAAATAAAAATAAGCCATAAAAAAGGAAATTAATTAATTACGTGTACGATTAAATAATTTAAATTTTTTTACGACCCTTTAACTAATATATTACAATATATTTCTATAAATAACTTCTAAAAAACAAACTAATATTAGTTAATAAGTCATAGCATAATCTACTCCACTTATGTAATCTTTCTTTACATATATCCTTATCCTGCTTATCAATTTCCTCACAAACATGTGAACAGTTTTTTTCTTGTTATATTACGTAACATTTGAATAATCTACTTTTCATACATAATTCAAGCTTTTCATCCCTGCTGTTTATTAAAATTTCATAAAAGATAATCGTATCAAAATTTAATATATCAAAAATTTTATTAGAAAATAGTATCAAAACTATCAATAAAATTATTTAACATTACATAACTTTTCATTTTAAAAATTTATATTGATCATCATAAATAGAAATATTGTAATCAAGTATAAAAATTTTGAAAGCAATATTAAATAAACGAAATTTTTATTAATAATTTATGAGAAAATAATATATGTTATTTTTTTTAAATTTTTTGCATTTATAAATTCCATTAAATGTTCTCCAATAGATATGCATATATTTCTTATTTGATAATTTTATTAATATTACATTATAATTCACATAAAATGATAAATAAAATAAGAAAAATATTTGGATTTTTACGTTTTTTTTCGTGACCATTTGATACCAATATTTATATGTATACATATGATATATGAAATTGTTAATTGTAATATATCATGAAAATTACCAGTAATAATTCATCACAATCATTATTTAGTCGGATGCTGGGAGGAGGTAGACAGCAGGATATAAAAAATCTTCAAAATGAGAAAGCTGAGTTAAGAGCTCAGTTGGAGAGAGAACAAAATGAGAAACAGGAACTTTTTACTCAGGTATTTAATTTTTTTTTGTTTGATTATATGCCAAGATTTCGGCATTATTAAAGAGTTTTTTTATCACCTTCTTGTTATTTGCCGGTTGTATATTAATGATTTTCTTTTTATAGATGAATGTCCTTATAGCGGAAGTTGCTGAGATGGATACAAAATTACAAGTAGCGGAGATGTCCAAAAAAAGTTATGAAGTTAGGAGTAAGGAACTAGAGACTGAATTTGAAGTGATGAAAACGGAGAGAAAAAAGTATGAGGACGATATTAGAAAATATAAAATGGATTTAGATTTGAAGGATGAAAAGTTAGAAACTATAAAAAAAGTTTATGAGGAAGAAAAAAAGAAACTTGAGAATGATATACATTTAAAGAGTGCAGCATTGCAAAGTCTAAAACTGGCTAAACAAGAAAAAAAAGAAGATACTGATAAAGTTTTAAAATTAACAAAAGAAAAGGGAAATCTTGAGATAGAGGTTGAGCAACTACAAAAAGAAATGGAAAGGAAGAATAAGAATATATTGGAGAATGAAAAAAAGATTCTAGAACTAAGTGAAGAGATAGGAAAGAAGAAAGGTGAAATCGAGAGATTTGAAAATTCTATAAAACAAAAAGATGAGTCGTTAGAGAAGATTAAAGAAGAAAGTGAAGAAATTAAAGAAAAAATAAAAGCATTAGAGTTTGAGAAACAGACATCTGAAGATTTAATAAAAAATCTAGAAAAAAAACTTGAGACAACCAAAGAAGAGCTTCATAAAAAAGTACAAAGTGATGACGATAATGGTAAAGAAAAACTCGAATTAATGTCGAGAATAGATAAGCTAGAGGAACTAGTACAGATTGGTGATCTACAGAAACGCGAATTCGAGAGTTTACTTAAGGATAAAGAAGATAAAATCAAAACTATTACAAAAGAAAAGGATGATGACGTAAATAAATTAAATAAAAAAATTACTGAACTAAAAGATTTAATAAAAGTAGATGAAGAAAAAATTGTACTTTTGGAGGATGAAAAAAAGAACCTTACAAAGAAGCTAGAAGATATGGAGATAAAAAATGATGAAATTAATTTATTATTAAAAAAAAGAAATGATGAAATTGTAGTTTTGAAGGAGAGAATTGAAAGTACAAATGCAGAGGCACTTCAAAATAATGATCGTGTAACTACTTTTGAAGATGAGATAAAACAATTAAATGAAAAAATATCAACACTTAAAAAGGAGTATGATGATAATAAAGGTGCCCTAGAAGAGGAAATGTCCAATAAAGTAAAGTTAATTGAAAAGGAGAAAGAAGAGAGTAGTAGGTTGTTGAGGAGAATTGAAGAATTGGAGAAGGAGATGAATGAAAAAAAGAGTGAGTGGACGATGGAGAGGGAAAAATTAAAAAATGAGTTAGAGGAACAACTACAGAAGATGATCAGAATTGCCACTGAAAATGAGATGTTGAAGAATGAAGTTAAGAGTAGTGGGAAAATAGATTTAATTAAAAAGGACTATGAAGAGAAGGAGAATCAACTTCAGATAGATATTAAAAAACTTGAAAATGATAAGTCAACTCTAAAGAAAGAACTAGAACACCAAATCAGTACTTTGAAGAATGAATTAGCCAGTGTAAATAAATTGAAAGATGAGGAAATTCAAAATTTAAGAGAAGAAAATGATGCCAATTTTGATTTAGTTCAGAAATTAACGTCCAAAAACGAACTATTGATGAGAGAATTAAAAAGTGAAGATAAAATTAAAGCTATCAAAGAGGAATATGAGAAAAAGGAGGCATCATTATTTGATGCACATAATGAAGAATTGAAAAAATATAAAGATATTGCTGAGAAACATGAGATACTTAATGAAGGAAATCAAAATCTCATTAAAACACTTAATGAAGAAATACTTAAACTTAAAGCTGAAAATGATAAGAATTTCAATTTATTGGAAAAAGTGTCCTCTGAGAATGAACAATTGAAGATTGAACTTAGGAATGAGGATAAAATTAAAGATGTTAAGAGTGAATTTGAGAGGAAACATAGTGAATTAATAAAATCACACATTGATGAGTTAGAAAAACTACAGAAGACCATTGAGAAACAGGAATTAGATATAATGATTCTGAAGACAGATGCAGAGAATGTTGATAGTATAATGAGAAAGTTGTCTATGGAGAATGATGAATTAAAATTAACTGTTAAAAGTATGGAAAATATCACTGAGTTGAAGGAGGAATATGAGAGGAAACAGAGTATTATTTCTAATTCTCATACAGTTGAAATTGATAAGCACCTATTGACGATTAAAGAAAAAGATATGGAAATAGAGAAGCTTAAAGAAGAATTATCTGAAAAAGAGAACTATGATAAAATTTTACTGGAGTTAAATGATTTAAGAGATTCGTTAATCAAGTCAAAGGATCAATTGAAGAAGTTGGAAGAAGAAAATCTGAAATTACGAGATCAGATAGTGTCTGATGATGAGATAGTAGAATTGGAAACTGAACTCTCAGAAGTTAGAACAGAACTAGAGGAACGTGAAAAAGAAGTTAGTACATTAAAAGAAATAATATCAAGAAAAGAATTTGAACTTAAAGAAGCCTTAGAAAAAGAAGTAAACAAGTATCGTGAGTTAGCCAAAGATAAGAGAGATCTTGAATTGGAAATGTCTAAATTAAGAGATGAAAATCATACATTAAAAAGAGATTTACAATCAAATCACCTTATCAATAATTCGTCAACTAACAACGTTGTGTTATCAGAAAAACAAAACAGTGCCGGTCAAAATTTATCTCCATACAAGAGGACGATGTCTTCTATGACAACAATGTCAGTCAAGTCACTTCATGCATTCCAGTATGACGGTGATGATGTTAATGTGTACAAAGATTATATCCAAAAGTATGTTTTATCATGATTTGTTTTTACTTTTGCTGATCAAACGATTTTTGTTTTTCTCACAATCATTTTTTCCTTGTTTTTTTAAATAACCTTTTCTATGATCAATTAATTATTTATTTTTCCCCTTTTATGTAATCAAATTACAATACCTTTGTATATTTAATATGTTCTTTAATATTTATATACTTAATTATCGGTAATTGGTCTTTGAACATAAATCATAAGAGTAGGCATCGGAAGTTTTTAGGAAAGAAATGAACTTTTTAATTTCAAGTGTTTGTATTACATAAACTTTATTGTCCATACCTTTTTGAAACAGTAGTTAGGATTAGACAAATTACTTCCGCTATCTCTTTTAAGAAATTTGAAGTACCTATTCTTTAATTAAAATTTTCCTTTTATTATGACATAATATCATCTTATAATATGTTATTTACCTTTCTTTAATCATTAAAAAGATATTAAAGTAATATTATGATTATTTGTTAATAAATTTACTATAATTTTCTCCTTTACAGACAAATAAGATTGATTGCAGTCCTGAGAAAAAAACTTCAAGGAGCTAAAAAGTAAATAGAAAGGAAGATGTAGTTTTAACCGAGAAAATATATTATTTTTTAAATACTTTATTCTTATTATAATTATTTATATTATTTATCTTTGTGTATTTTATCATATCATTAAAAAAATGGAAAGTGTATAAAAACTTTATCAATAAAAAAATTGTTGAATCTCCTTTTTTTATTACTTCACCCCTAAAATCACATGAATGCTGTACCTTTCCCTTATATCTATTCTCAACTATATATATATATATATATTTTCTCATCTTCAACTATACCAAAAAGTCTAAGTCATCTCAATACTGTGTAAATATTGACATAAGCGAATTTAAATGAGGAATAAAAGGGTGTGATAAAAGAAAATTATTGAGGTTAAGTCTTTTGCCAGTATATGACGATAGTGATGATTTTGATGATGAAGACATTCATATAAATACATTTTATAGGCATCATTTACTATGAGAGAATGTTAGAAGATTATTGTTATTGAAGAAAATTTTTTGAAGAAGGAAAAGAAAGAGAAGGAGATTGTAATATATATTTAGAATACCCATAAATATATTATATTTATATGATATTTATATCACAGAGTAAATAGATATATACATACATTTATTTTCCACGTAACAACCACGCGAAGTTTTTACCACAGCGAATGATAGAAAAAACGAAAGTAAAATTAAAAATAGATTGTGAAAGATTTTGAAAGAATAAGTTTTATAGTAAATAACTAAAAAAACTTTTTTTAGTACAGTGTTATATAATTGTTTTAATATTACTTCATTTTGTTATTGTAATAAAATGAGAAGTTACTGTAACTTTAGTGTTTAGGAAAAAGAGGAAATTTATTGCATACATAATCATAAAAATATATATTCATTCAAACTAATAATAAAAAATATGTTATAAAATGGTATAATGAATAAGTTAAATTAATATAATTTTAAAATATTATTATATGGTAGAAAAGAGTTGAAATAAAATTAGAAATAATAAAAATTGATATAATATAAAGAATAAAAAAATAAGGTAAGAAAAGGTTTTGAAAAAGAAGAATGAAACTGAAATTTCTTCTATCATTTCACTCTTAAATACAATTATCCTCCCAACTTGATACACAAAAAGTCTGTTTTAAAAGCTAATATTTGTGTTTTCTTAAAAATATATAAAATTATATTTACAATGTTTTACGCATCCTAGAAGTTCTTTACAAATTTATTGATATATGTATATTTATTCATCTATTTCAATTAATATTTTCTACACTTAAAAAGAAATTCTTCAGGTAGATGTATGTTTACTCTCCATCATTTCTACTATTAATTTGATACGTATTTTCTTTTTTTAGATTTTTGCTATTGAAAACTGTTTTAGTCTCCTTCTCTCACTACTTTTTTATTATTATTAATTATTGTTTGTATTAGGAATAAAAATTCACTAATGTAACACTACTTCATTTTTAAGAATTGTATAAGATCCTTAATAACTTCAGACAATTGTTTAATTATTAATTAATATTTATTTATACTAGATATCCTTAAACTTTTTCACATCGTAACATTACTCCATCCCGCTGTTCCTGATTACAAATACAAAAGTTCATACCTTGTGTAATAATTAACTTTTTAAAGATAAAATTGTTTGTTTTAACATGTATATCTTATTACTTATTAGTACTAAAAATTATACTTCCAACTGTGTTTTGACACCTTCACATTATTCCCTAAAAAAACACATCTACAATATCAAATGTTTTAAATTTTTTTCTTTATTATTCATTTTTTGTAACAAACATATATAAAAGGTACAATAACAATGAGTTGACAAAAAAAAAACAAATAAAATTTATTTTTCCAATAACATATATATATACTTAATATTTACAAATAAATTCTTTCAAGTAATTGTTAAAAAAAACATCTTCGAGATATGATGTATATTATAGATTGAAAATATATAAAAAAATAATAAAACGATACTGGGTTGGTGAAATAATATGCCTTAAAACACAACTAATAAACATAAAAAAGATATAGTGGTAAAAAAAATTATGGTAACTTGAAAGAAGATAACAGGAAAATGGAGTATTACAGAATGAAATAAAAGCTTCGTCAAAGATATTTTTTATAATAATATTTTTCATATTTTTTTGGTACTTTTTAAAACAATTCATAAATAATATATTTGTATATATTATGAAGAGAAAGTGTGTTATTGTGATTTAGTTATAATTGGAAAAAATGATTTTTTATATAAAATTTTTAAAGACTTGATTGTTGATTATTGATATTTCCATTATCATTATATAAACTTTGTGTATAACTACTATAATCTAATACATTGCCATTATTCATTGGTGCAAAATATTGTATATTATTTCCTGTTGTATAAAGGTTATTTTCAAAGAATGTTTTGGAATCCATTAATGAATTGATAGTTAGTTGATTTGCAGATGCATTGATTGTATTACAAAAATCACCACCTATCGTTGTTGTTGTTGTTGGAGTACAATATATATTTTGAAATGATGTTGGATTTGTGTATTGTTGGTGTTGTTGTTGTGGATAGGTTGTCGATGACATCTGTGGTAGGGATGCTGCTGAGGAGATGACAGTCGTTGGTGATGTTGAGATTACCGTACCAATAGGTTGAAGGATGGTAGTGGCTGACTCGGATTTTAGTTGTTGTGGAATAATTGAGGCTAATTGAGTACCGGGAGAATTTGTTGTTGATATATTTTCAATATTTGAAGATGGTGATGCTGTTGTTGGAGAGTTATTGAGATTATCTACTTCTTGTTTTGTCGCTAACATCCCATCATCTTTTAACGTTACTACTTCTCTTTGCTGTTGTTGTTGTTGTTGGTGATGATCATCTCTTGGTGAGGCATCTGATGATCTAGTTGTCCTTCTATTTCTTTTTGACTCCTTATCTTGTAACTTAAATCTTTTTTGTCTTCTTAAATAACAACCATTCTCAAACATATTACCACATAATTGATGAAGTGTCCAAAAAGAACCTTTACCTGGTCTATCTGGTGTTCTTGGAACTTTAACAAAACAATCATTGAAAGATAAAGAATGTCTAATACTATTTTGCCATCTTTGTTGATTTTGTCTATAATATGGAAATAAATCCATTATCCAATTATAAATTTCACTTAAAGTTAACATTTTACTTTCACTTCTTTGTATAGCCATTGTTATTAAACTAATATAACTATACGGTGGTTTGGCTTGACCATAACCATTTTTCTTAATTCTAGCTAACTCTGCAGCTGTTAAAGTTTGTTCACCAGACTTGGTATTAGTTGTTGAGGTAAAACTATTATCACTATTATTACTATCAGCCCTACTTTGTTCAGACATATCAATATTACTATGAGTCATACTATTTAACGTTTGACCATTTTGAAAAAAGGCAGGATTTGTTTGAAATGCTCCATAATTTGTACCGTTACCGGTTGTGTATGGCGTAGCATAGGCAGCAGATACGGCATTATATGGATATGTGTAAGTATTATATCCATTCAGTGTAGCAGTTGAATAAGAAGGCATCATGGCGGCTGTTGTGTAATCTTGACCAGCCATAACTTATATTCTGAAACATTATTATTAATTTAATAAAAAAAGAATTGATAAGACTATATATATGTTTCAAAATACACATCTACATAAAGATGAATGTATAATGTTTATTAAAAAAAAAAGAACTTTTTAACATCTGTTGATGACTATATAATGAAGTAAGAGTGTGATGACAATATAAAACATTTTTTGATAGAGATAATTTTTAACTAATATAAAAAAATAATAAAAAGGCGTAAAGAAATAATATGTTTATATATGGAGAGAAAGAGAAGGAGGAAAAATTAAAAATATCATAAGAATGAAAAAAAATTTTAATGGGGGTAAAAAAAAGAACATACACTCCTGGAAAAAATTTGCAGATTTTTTTCCCCTTATTTATCATGTCAACAATTATGTATCACTATAAATATTACTACTATTATCCTAAAAACAATAATAACAAGTAAGGCAAAAAACAGTATATTATTAAAAGCCAACATATACAATGATATGTGTTATCAAAGGAAGTTTAGAAGGTATCTGATGATATATGATAAGATAAAAAAAATTTATGTAGAAGGGTAAAAAAGTGGATAGATTGTTGAAGACTAATAATAGTGGACTAATCTTTATTTTTTGATGAAGCGTCATTTTAGTAATATTAAAATATAAATGTTTTTTGATTAAAAAATAAGACGGAAGAAAGTATTCTTAGTATTGTAATTAGTAATATATTTTAAATAATAGTATTTATAGTAGTTTTTTTGTATTATTTTTATTACTTTTACATTCTAATACATATGTTATATTTTTATCATATTGATAATGTTTATATATAAGTATATTAAAATGTAAATTTGATTTAAATCAAATTAAAATAATAAAATATGAATTTTTGATAGTTTTATAGTGTTTTACTATATTATTTATATAGATAAAATGAGAAAAAAGGACATAAAGAGATACTCCATTTGATTGTTGAAAGAACGTTATTGTAAATAATAAGTATATACCCTTTATAGGAGGAAAAAAAGTTAGTTAGAGTGAGAGATGTAGTTATGGCAAAAATGGACCCATAATATGATTGGATGTTATAATAATTGTATAGATACTCTCACTATATTATATATAAATACTCTAGATATTGGAATATATTTATATATATTAAGCTAAATATGAAGAAAAAAAAGGAGGAGGAAGGCAGAGTTTATGGTTATTATTGTGAGGATGGCTATTGGAAGAAGATATAGAGAAAATGAGAGCTAAATTGAAGCTTTTATCCTCAATCATGAATATATTTGAGTAGATAAAGATAGAAAAGATATATATTACAATGTATAAAATAATAAAAATGATATCAATAAATATTAGCTTGTGACAATCTTCATTACTCATATATATGGGACCTATGAATGAATATTAAAATTTATAAAAGTGAAAATGTTATAAAAAAATCATTTTTTGAATAGAGATTAAGTAAATATATCAAATAGGAATAGTCAAACTTAATCAACCTTTTTTTTCCTCCCATATATGTGTATAATGAATTCACTCTTGTAAAAAAAGGTATATTAAAAATGTGGATAAAGAGAGTAAAAATATTTTATAGTAAGTGAATGGGGAAGAGATAAACAGATATGGGTAGATAAAGTAATACATGTCAATAATAATCATGAAATATCTATCTTTTTTTTCTTTTTATTATTACAGAGTATATATAGAAATTAATAGTAACAGTAGGAAGAAATTTTTGAAGTATAAGTGTATGGTATTAATATATATGTAAATAAAGAGTATAAAAATAAAAATCTTTCCGCAAAAGATTTTTTGACAAATGCTATGAATAAGAAAATAAAAGTATTAAGAATAGAAAGTAATTGTGAGTGTTGTATCTTGAGTTTTTGGTAAGATACAAAAAAAAGAAAAGAAGAAGAAGAAATGTAAAATATATTATTAAGAATGTATAAGAATAAGAAATGGAAAGAGAGAGAGAGGTGTGAGGAAGTGAGGGAAAATAATATGTCTGACAGGGGAGAGGAGAAGAAGAAGAAATCAAGTTTTATTTAAAGAAAAGCTTTTCAAGAAGTTTCATTTAAGTTAAAGGTATAGATGATAATAAGGAGACGGCGATTGTGTGATGGGAGATATATATTTATATGTAAGAAATAATACAAAAATAACAGGAAGACGTCTTTGGGAGGTTTTTTGTGCTGTTCAGATAGGAAGTATTATGTGTGTGTGGTAGTGGTGGTCTTATCAAAACTAGGTAATACTAGGATACTAGAAATAAAAAAAGAAGTAGATTGTGTCTCATTTTTAAATGTATATATATTATTTTTATTGTCAGTTGAAGAAGAAAAGAAGATTTAAAGAAAAGTCTTGAAGAATGGTAGTTTTCTATAAAGACTAGTATTTGATTATTTGAAAAAGTATCAAAAACATATTTCCTGTTCCTTATTATTATTTTAGAATACATGTAACTTTATTATATAACGTTACTATAATGATACTTTCCTTCCTACTCTTCTTCTCTTTCTTCATCTGACAATCCTCAATCTGACATCATCCTTTTAGTCATCAACATTTTCAAATAGTTTCAATGTCTCTCAATACAAATATAAATGAGGGACATTATAAAAATCAAAAAAATATTACTAACATTATGAATGAAAGAATAGGTATAAAAAATATATTTATAAATAATTGACGGTGGAGGAAAATAAAGACGTTAAGAAGTTTTATCATCCATTTACGGAGTGCTTTTTAAGCCGGAAAGCCACTCTTTAAACAAATTCTTAAAAGGCGTTATAACAAGAAAGTTTCAAGTTCACAGCCACCTGATATGCAGGTTTTTGAATAACCGTCAATTTTTTGTTTACTTATCACTTTGTCGGAAAATCATGTATATTTACTTACCTTATAAATACCTAAAACGGCAAGAGTACGTTAATAGGTTAGAAAGTTTATTAATTAAATTCAACACTACTTTCCTTCTTCTTTTTACATTCTTTTTTTATAATTCTATATTGTAGTTCAGGGTAATGTCTTGATCTTGAGAATTAATGGATTGCTCCGGATTAGGTAAAGATCGTTATGTAATCATAGTTCAAATTCTTGAGTAATCATAATTATTCATGTACCCCTTTATCACATGTATAAATAAATATGATTTTTTAAGAAATTCCCTATCTCATATCAATAATTTTGTTAAAAAAATCAATTGTAATGATAGAAATAAAATTTTTTGACAACCTTCTATGAGACATTGACATAATAAAAAAAGAAAGAACGAGTTCGATATTGATATAAAATTTTCCTCATTTCAATAATTGATATTCGATGAATGATAGTAATACTGTAAGTATCACTTATATGGCATTCACTGACCTAAAATATGTAATAAAATTATTTAACACATTGATGGTGGTCATAAAAATGTTTTAAAGAAAAAGAAATGAAACATGAAAAGGAGATTGTTATGTGATGTAATTATATTGAATTGTAAAAGAGCGGCTATATTTTGAAGGTGGTAATAGTTATGATAAAATATTTAATATCTTCTTTTATTATCCTTTTGATATGGATATTATGAAAAAGGAAAGGTAAATTATTAGTGATACTTTTTATGTAAATGTTTAATGATAATAAATTAGTTTTTTAATCATTTTATTATTAATTTGATTATTAATAGTGTTTTTAACTTTTTATGATTATTTTTATTGTTGTTATTACTTTATCAATTACCAATATCCTTTAATTAACTATAAAATATATATCATAATTAAATTATGGGTCATATTTCATGATAAATAAAATAGGCCTTATAAAGCATGTGTTTATCCTATATATCTTAAATTTTGAAAAAAAAAAGTAGAATGCTATACATGTATACAAAATTCATTCTTTTTCATCTGTTTTCCACTGTCATTTCTCATAGTATGAAATGTAATAATGATACTGTGTAAATATTTGCTTAAGCTCTGATGGAAAGGGTGGGGGTATGAATGATTATGATAAAGTGAGATCCTACATTTTCAAAAGAATTATATATGTATATTCTATATATATAGATGTGGTGGTTGTGTTCATATATAGAAAGTTTTCCTTAACAAAAAAGGATATAAATTTGGAGTTTTAAAGGTAAAATGAAAATAAATCCATCAACTTTACATATTAAATGATAAAGGAAATAAAAATATTTATCATAAAAAATAAAGTTATATATCATAAGTTATTTTACTGTATCTATATTAAAACTTTTATCTCTACCATATAGGGAAAATATTTTTTTCCATCATATAAAATGACAGTGAAAGTAGTAAGTAGATATGTAATGAAAAAAGAAGAATAGTAAAAACAAAAAGATCGGTAAAAAAATAATAAAGTTTTGAAAATAAAAATATTTGGCAAAGAAAATAAGTATATATATTAGTGGTATAAATAATAATTGCGATGGTTAACAATAAAATGAAAAGTTTATAATGTAGGGAGTATGTGGTGGAGCTTCCATCTTATAGTAGCGAAAGGCTAATATTTGTTGATGTAATATTTGTCAATATTAACATCTCAAACATTTACATTTTGACCTTTGGAGAAAATAAGATTAAATTGAGAAAAAGAATAATTAAATTGGAATGTTTAAAGATAAACTTATATATACTTTTTTATTCTATTTTCATTCAAGTGATAAGAGAGATTTATTTATGTGTATTATTGTTAATGATGATAACAAAATCATCTTTTGCAACATTACATTATTGTTGATTTAACTAAATAATATTATTATATTTATAAATTTTTGATAAAGTTATTTATTTTTCAAACAAAAGAAATAATGAATTTCTAAAAAATATATTATATCACCAATTCATTAAAATATAATATTGATATTTTATAATATATACTCTTTTAACAATAGACTTTAATTATAGAAAAAAATGGTTTAACAAGAAAAAAGGCAACTATCCAAAGTTGAATGTGTGTTTGACAAATCTCGATTCACATTTGTTTGGAGGTGAAGATATAATTAAAAAATTAATAAGATACATTATTATAAACAATAATTATACAGATTTTTTATATATATAAAAATATTAATCAATACCGCATCTTATAGTTTTTTTTAATTTAATTTTGTTCTTAGTTATTATAAAAAAAATCTGTATCAATCCAAATTTGGTATAATCCTCTGTTCAAGGTTAGGAGTAGAAGTTGTAACATATGTATTTTGATAGGTAGAATAGTTATTATTGTTACCGGTACCTTGATTACTATACATATTAAATTGATTCCCATTTCCTGTAGTATAAAAAGATGATGGATCTAGAATATTTTTACCGTCAAATAATGTGTTAATAGAGAAAGCTGATTGATTTGGAACATTATTAGAAAAATCTTGTGAACCATAGATATTTGTAAATGATGTACCATTATATGGTATATAACTAGCAGACATTGATGGTAAATTACCAACAGAAGTTATAATAGAAGGACTACTTGTTGTAATAAATGACGTCGGTGAAACTAACGATGTTGTTGAATTATTATTGTTAATACCATTAATTATTGGCGAAGATGATTCTTGCTTAATAATTTGATTAGGACTATTATTACGTGAATGAATTGATGATATATCAGTTGTTGATGTAGGACTTGATGATGCTGTAATATTTGATGAATTTTGTAAATCATCCGAATTATTTAGTATTTCTCCTTTTAACTCATTATCTGATCCTTCAGAATACGTCTGTGACTGTGAACCATTAGATGATTCTCTTTGCATTTTACGGTTGCTCTTTTCACGATTTGGTAACTTGAATCTTTTCTGTCTTCTCAAATAACAGCCATTCTCAAACATATTACCGCATAAATGATGAAGTGACCAAAAAGAACCTTTACCTGGTTTATCTGGTGTTCTAGGAACTTTAACAAAACAATCATTAAATGATAAAGAATGTCTAATACTATTTTGCCATCTTTGTTGATTATTTTTATAGTATGGAAATAAATCCATAATCCAATTATATATTTCATTTAATGTTAGCATTTTATTTTCACTTTTCTGTATAGCCATTGTTATTAAACTAATATAACTATACGGCGGTTTAGCATGACCATAACCATTTTTTTTAATTCTAGCAAAATCAGCAGCAGTCATATTTTGTTCACCAGGTTTACAGGGAAGTTTTGAAACAAAGTTATTTTCATTAACTGCAAAATTTGAACAACTATCTAATGATGATAAACTATTTGGTGTTGTTTTTTGTTGAACTCCTGAGATCAATGTACCATTTCCTGTTTGAAAGTTACCATAGGCAGTAGCCATATGTACACCATTTCCTGATGTGGTAACGTAAGGTGTTGCATATGCTGTTGCTGCTGTATTATATGGATAAGCATATGAATTATATGAATTTAATGCTGTTGTTGTGTAACTTGGTATCATAGATGTAGTATAATCTTGTCCTGTCATACTCTAAAATAAGAATACATTTATTAAACTATTTTTTCTAATAAATATAATGATAATATATTGTAAAAATTTTAATATCATATATCTTATAAATGTATGAGGTGGAGTTTCCTTATATTTCTTCAATCATCTCCATCTCTTGTCTTATCATTTTGCTATTGCGCATTAAAAAATTTTATAAACCTTTTATACACTTTTTAAGGTTAATGAGTTATGATAAGATTATTCTTATCAATGACATTTTGTAAACAATTTTTTAATATATTATATTATAATATCAAAAACTTACAACAGATGTTGTTTGATAAAGATTGTTAGCATCAAGTGTTAATCCTGTAGCTCCAGATCCACTTGTTGTCAACATCCTTCTTTGTAACAAAAGTTTTTATATAGAAAAATATTATAGCAATAAAAAAATATGTTGTTAAAAAATAGCAATAGAATAATGGATATTATGCTATTTTCGATACTTTATTTATAGTATAACTGATTTAAAAAAATTTTAGGTGAATATTTTTATCTAAAATGTTAAAATAATAAATTTCATAGTAAATAATAATAGCACATGTAGAGATATAACGTTTTTGTTTTAATAAAGTAATAATATAAAGTACTACTATCTAAAAGGGGCTAATAACAAAAAGTTCTTTTCCATATCATAATAATATTTTGAGTTGAAAATATTATTATTTAATAAAGATGATACTCTTTCCATTAAAATAAATTATTAATATTAAAATTAAAAAAAAATAATAAAACGAAGCAAATATTTTTAAATTAAACGACATTTTAATCGTTCTTCACTTTAACACTCATAAAAATTTTTCCTCAACTACTTCAATAAAAATATATTACATGGTATATAATCATTTTATCTCTCTCCATTCTCCCTCTCTATGCATTTTCATTTTGTATTTTGATGAAAATATAAAGAAGTAGAAAAGAGGAGATAAAATTTTTGTGACGTTTTAAGACTTGTTCTCAAGACTGGATTCATGCAATGTTTTAATGAATTAAGAAATAAACCATCTTTTTTGATATAAGAGATGGAAAAAATTTTTTTTCTATTCATTTGTCATTTTTCTATGAAAAGGAAGACTGTATTGAATTTACAGGAAATTATAAACAAGAAATATATATATATATATAAAAGAAGAAAAGATATAGTACTTAGAATTGTAACATTTCTGTTCACCATACATAAAAGTGACACAACTCATATGATCATAATTTTAAAATTTTTAATCATTGCACTTTACCTTTCCTTTTTTTAAAGATAATACCTTTAATTTTATATAAGAGAAGCATTTTAAAAAAAAATCTAAAGTCAGAAAGTCTTTTATGTTATCGTAATATTGATATAATCTTTGTTCTATCAGTATAAAAGTAGTAATATTTGTTGATAAAGTAAAAATGGAACATTTAGTAAACATTACTTGAAATGGTGCCGAAACATATTAACCCTATTCATGATACTCTTTTTTATTGTATATTTGTTTAATTTAACTAAAATGTTAAAGGAAACCAATATATTGTAAAGAAATGTTATTTCAAATAAAAATTGGAGTAAAAAAATATAAACTACAGGGTATCAATAACTTTTTTAAGTAAGTATAAAAGTATATAAATACAAAAATTGAGTTACTTCATTGGAAGAATAGAAAAATGATGTGAGTTGGTTAAGCAAATAAAATGCATCAAATAATTACAGGAAGGAACAATATAATATAGAAGGCAAATGGAGGAGTTTCTTTTTCTCCACCTCAAAAACTGGCGGAGTCTTTTCTCTTGGTTGGCGATTGTAGGTGGAGTCATGGACAAATGAAGCAGCCAATCTCCATGATGTGTTGAAAATGTATATGCTAGTGCATACATACATACATCTGTTAATATTATGTGAATGCGCCTCTACATCTGCTGAGGTTTTTTCTTCACCCATTCTCATCATATGGAGAGTCTTCAAAAATACTTTTTAAAATGAATGAAATAAGATAGGGAAGAGGAAGAAAACACCAAGATACCGAATAATATGAGAAAAAAACGATATTTTTTTTTGTCTTATCATACTAGAATTATATATACTAATGAGAGTATGTCAAAAAAATATATATAAATATTTTTTGGTTCTCTTAAGTGAGTAAGAAGATTTACTATACTCTTCCCACTACAAATCTTGATTTTATTTGTTGCAAAGAGAAATATATGAGAAAGATTACAAAATAAATTTCTTTTTCCACATCACTAGAAAAGATTTATTATAAGAAGTAATCATCATCATACATATTTCCTAAGATTAAAACTTTTTAACTTATGAGTATTTCAAAATAAATATAAGTAAGGTATGAGTGTCATAAAGGTATATATTTATAACTCATACTATGATCACTATAAAAATAAGTCTTGAAATAATTACTTTCAAATCACAAAGACCAACAAAAGAAAAAAAAAGATTTATATGATATAATATCTTTTTTATATTCATTACACATGATAATAAAAGAATTTGATGAAAAAAAAGTCTTTTTTCATAATAAGATAGATATCCTCACTTAAGTGAAAATTTGAACAAGTGAGACAATTGAAAACATGAACTCATTGTCATTTGTTGATCATTACTAATACTAATAATATTCTTATTGAAATTTTATTAAAGATAGTATGTAAAAACTGTGAATATAGTTGTTATGGCACTTTTCTATTGTTAAGGTAAACAAAACTTACATTAATAATTGTGAAAAGATAGGACACTTGTTAAGTGATCATATCCTTTCATTCTTATATCCAGGCTATATATCTACTTAATGTTTGTTTTTGAATTACTTTGTTATTTTTCTCTCTCACTCTCATTTACTCTTATTCTCTCTTATTTTTAATAACTATAAATCTTTACCATATATGTAGATTTATATTAGTATTATAGTTTTTAATGAAGAGGATTATAATGTCATAATAAATGTTTACATACTAAATTTTGAGTACCTTCTTGATCCTAATAATAATAATTTATAAGAAGGTTAAGTAAAAAAAAATAAAGAAGAAATTATACTTTTGTAGAAAACATTTCATAAAATAGAAAATAATGGATAACTGTAGGATATTTACTCATTTAATAATGATGAAGGGGGAAAGGCATTAAAAATTAGTTGAACTTTGAAAATTGGACATTAAACTCTCAATATTACACTTAAACAAAACTAGAGGGTATGAAATACCCGGGAATATGAGATTGTACTACAAGGACACTTATGAAGTGCCAATAATGAATGTAGGGTCCTTGTTTACTAGTCATATCATAGGAAATGAAGCCTTCAGGAGATATTTTATTACAACAATAATACTGTAAAATAAAGGAAATAAAAGCTTCAGGCAGGTTTATAAGGACATGATAATATTATTATACATATATATATTTCATATATTATTTCAATATACAAAATATATAGTTTATATATATTCTAAATATGTCCAGCTTCTTACATAATGAAAATAATACATCAGGAAATAATATAAAATAGATATGAAAAGCATATATAAAATTAAAAATTATATTATTCACTCTAGAAATCTTTTTTTTTTATTAAACTTTTCATTTATATATAAAATATTTTTGGGAGATATGAAATTTTTAAAATACAATGGATTATATGTTTGCATGAAGACTATGATAACAAAGATTATGTCCCACTACAATGTTAGCTCACCTGTTTTATTGATAATAATTATCTAAAAAAATCCACGTCGTTTTCTATGTATAGAAGGATAGAAGAAGAGTGAGGTATATGTATACATTTCATATATTAAAATATTTTATATGGAGTACAGAAGTTAGAAAAAAGAAAAGATACCGACGACAGGTGATCAAACTTATGAAAAGAATATTTTAAATGTAAATAAATTTAAATTGATGAATTAGTAATATTTTATATCATCTAATTATAAGTTCTTTTTTAATTTAATTACTCAAAATTAAAAAAACTTTGACTAAGGAGGATGATGACTTTTAATGATATTGTTACTTTCTTTACCTTTTTCCTCCATTACTCTCATTCTTCATTCCATCATTTTTTTTATATAAACTATATTGGATTTAAAAAATTAGTTCTTTTCCTGTTCAATAGTCCAGAACATACTATTTAATTTGAGATTTTGTCTTTATCGGCATTTTGAGATGTTTTATCTTATAAGAAGATAGGTGAAAAAATGTTGAAGAGAGGTAAAAGAGGTAATTGAGTTGAAGGTTATTAAGAAAAGCACTTTAAAAAAAGAAGTTAAAAGTATTTGATTATTAAGAGTTATTGAATAAATTTCAAACATCTACATAATACCATATAAGCTAAATAAACAAAAAAAGTCAAAGACTTTTGATGTGATGGAACAGTTATTTGATAAGTCTTGTCGGTTTGGTATATTAATAAAAGAATATTTAAAAGGTATATCATGTTACAAGGAAAGTTTATGTAAGGTATAGAAAAAAGTTGATTTTTAATAAAACAGCTGAGTTAATGAATGATCATTTTGTTGTAACAATTTTTGATTATTTAAAGGTTTAAATGATTTTAAAAATTTTAAAATAAAATTTTTGACAATTTATTTTACATTATGTTGGGATTATTATTTTTATTTCTTGTGATATCATTTGATATTGTGTCATCAACATCATCATCTTGTATTCCATCTTGGTCAAACTGGTCCCCATATACATCATGTACCGAAGAATGTGGGGGTTGTGGTAAACCAGTTTCAACTCGTAAATGTATCATACAAAAAGATTGTCCGGAACAAAATTGTCTGTGAGTTATAAAGATTTTTAAGTTTTTTTCTACCTTATTACTACAAGACAACAGTCACTCTTTTTTTTGGTATATTAAAATTAATTTTTATACAAGTTCTGCTTCAATAATCATATAACTACTCTTTTATGGTATAAATAAAATATTAATATATACACTACTCATAACAATACATAATGCATTTTAGAGGTGATTGGCAAAGAATACAAAATGATACAGCATGTGATGCGGCATTTAATATTGCTTGTAAAGCACCAAAATCATTATGCTGTGAAGGATACAGAGTTGTGATTGATAGAAGTTCAACAAACCCTAAAATTACATGTGCTTTTGGAAAAAATGGAACTTCTAAAGATAAAAAGAAACTTAAAAGAAATAATATAAAACATTATCAATTATAAAGCGTTCTAATAAAATATCTTCATTTCAAATCTTATTAAAGAATATTTGTTTATATTATATTATATTATGTTATTTTTAATAATAAAAGGGATGGTAAATAGGAATACTTACTTTTATTTATACTTCATTTTCATGGATATTAATTTTATAGCATTGCTTTTAAATTGTTACTCATCAATGTTTTTGTCTTCTACAAAAGAAAAGTTATTCTTTATATTTTTTTCTTTTCTTCCAAATTTTATTATCATTTTTAAAGTAATGTAAATGATGGTGTAGTTTTAGTGATATAAAATTGTATAATTATTATTTTATGAGACAATAAATTGATTAATCACGACCATTATCTTGCTCATAACACATCACAACAATATGAGTAAAAATGTGTTAATTTGAAATGGAACTGTAATATTAACTGCTTTACGATAAAAATATTTACCCCTTTTGGAAGTGTTGGAGGATGAAGAAAACAGCGAGAGATTTTGCTATTAATATTTCTATAAACAATATATTTAGGGGTTAAGAATTCACCTTAGCAACAGATGTTTTCAATCCACTTTTTCTTCTTCTAAATAAACAAAATATTTATTTTTATTGAATATTTATTGTTTACACTTTAAGGTGCTTTTATTTGTCAATTGTGATTTGAATTTATTTATTAAAATACTTGATAACTATTTTTCACTTTTTTTTTCATTTGAAAATGATTGATAATAAGATAAAAAAAGACTAATCGCAAGGTATGATTTCATAAAGATGAAACATCTGTAATATATTATCTATTAAAAATTAAATAATTAAATGTGAAAACACATCTTTATTTGAAGTTATTTTTACCAGAAAAAAAACAAGCAATACATGTTTTTTTGCCATTTCATTAAGATAACATAATGTACTATAATGATAATGTTATTATCACTACTTTAGAAATCAAAAATTTTAAGATAATTTCATTGTACATTGATATTACATAAAAAAGTTTAACACAACAAATATTTAATAACAAAAGTAAATTAAATATAACATTATTTCTACAAAAAATGGAAAACTAAAGTGATAAATAAAAAATAGATGACCGTAATTCACATTCATCATTGATAAGTGATATTTTTTGAAAACAAAAAATTCAAAAAACATGTATCCTAGAAAACATTAGTTTTTGTCAATATAAGTTACATAACGATACTTCGAAAATTGTAGAATTGTGCATTTTTTTCGATTATTGGAAATATTTTTCTGAATATAAAAAAATTTATTATACCCAAAAAAGTTTTTATTAATGTTGAGTAGATATAATTTGTACTTTGTTAAGATTAATTACTTTTAAAAGTTATATGCTTATAAGAGCATTTTCCTAAGAATGATAGTGTATGTTATGTAATTTTGTAAAAAATGTCTTTAAAATTGTAATGATTATTAGTTGTGATAATGTGGTAGATGAGATAAAATTATGAATAACGTCATTTTGGAAATTTTTAATGCATGATAAAAGATTAAGAACTTTTTTCAAAAATTTTAAAGAATTGTTTTCATTATATCGCTTAGTAACAATTGAAAACGATTCATTAATGTTTCCCTTTAAAAATTCGCATAATGTATTGCAAAATGATAGATAATATAAGTTCCTCAAACTCTTCGTAACATCTGCTACCAAAATTTTATTCAGTATTTTCATTTACTTTATCAAAATCATCTATTAATTACAAAAAGCAAAAAAAGAAGTTAGTTCAAAGTATATATGTAGTTCAAATATCATTTAAATTATTATTTACAATGAAAAATAAAATTTTAATGTCATTAATGTTTACTGTTAAAATATTATTTTTACTTTTTCTTAAAAAAGAGATTTATTTAGTTAATTGTAACATTGCAAATACATCCTGTGCAAATAATCTAAATTGTAATTCTGATAGTAATGATTGTAGCGATCAAAATGATGTTTCATGTAACTGCATAGGTAAGTACAAAGGCAAATATTATTTTTTGATTAAAAAATGTTATGTTAAAGTACATTTTATGTCAAAATTTCTTCCGTTTTTTAGTTATAACTAATATTCTATCTATTTTTTAATTTCTATAGATGATACATGTAATGAGAGTGAAAATGTATGCTATTCGAAATTTGGAGGATATTTATGTAACAAATTAGATAGCTTAGCTACATGCAACTCAAATGATAAAAATGATATAAAATGCAAATGTAATGATGATGCACGTTATACAGAAGATTTTTGCCAATATAAAGTTGAAAGTTACAATAAAGCATCGGGATTAATTAATTCAGATGCTGGTATGAATATATTAAAATCTTCATATGGACAACCATATATTATGAAGGATGCCTTTCCATATTTTTTATCCGAAACAGGAGCATCAAATGAAGAATTGTCAAAATTAAGTTGGGATTTAAAGGATTTATTAGTTTACACGAGATTTGATAAAAGAGAATATGACAAAAATGTTTTTATTAAAAAGTCTTTTGATCCTGCTCTAGGAAATTGTTATACATTTAATCATCATCAGCTAAATGAATCAGTTAGAACGTATTATAAAAAACTTGTTTATGGTTTTGAATTAGTACTACAACTTAACATAAATGATATGTTACCATGGGTTGAAAGTCCTCATTTTAAAGTATTTATTCATAATAGAAACGAAATAATATCTAAACAAAATATAAATTATAAAGCTGATATGTCAAGAAAGAATTTTTATTTCGTTACAAATAGTGAAGTTGTTAAATTACCAAAACCATACTCTTCATGTGTGAAAAATAATCAAATAGGTAAAAAAAAATTTTATTTCGATGGATCTTTTTCTGAGAATGGTTGCTATGTATCATGTTATATGGATTACATAAATAAGCATTGTGGTTGTCAGGACCCAGTTTATGGAATAAATTCAAAACTCAATAGGAATTGTCTTCTAGATGATAGAGATTGTATTGAACAAATTATGAAGAAAAAAGGTGATCCTGTTTATTGGAAAGAATGTAAATGTTCTGTACCATGTCATTATATAGATTATCAGGTATTATATTCAATGGCTCCATATCTAAAATGGGTAAGTATATTTTTTAAATTTCTTTGTTGAGTATAATTTATAAAAAAAATTTAGATGGCAGAATGTACAGCATTTAATCAACAAAATATGCATCCAGAAACTGATAGTAGATCAGTTAGTTGTCAAAATAACTGGAATGATCGTGCATGGATACAAGTAACATTAGGTGATACTGTAAGAACATATAATGTTGAGAGTGCAAAAATGCCATTAACAGATTTTTTGACTATAGTTGGTGCTTTAACTGGTGCTTTAATTGGATTATCAATTGTAACGGTTTTCGAATTAGTTATCTTATTTTTTCAATTGTGTAAAATATTATAAAAATGATGGAAATTATATTTTATTTTAATAAATCAAGCAACAAAAACTTTATTTTTACAAATATCAGTTAAACCAAATTCTATTTTATCACCTGATACAACATTTGATATTCCGCTTGGTGTACCAGTCAATAATAAGTCACCTTTTTCTAATGTCACAAATTGAGAGATGTAACTAATTAACGATGGTATATCAAAAATCATAGCCTTAGTATTACATTTTTGACGTAGTTCACCATTAACATTGCAAAAAAGTTCAATATTATGTGGATTTTGAAGTTCATTTTTTGGGATAAATGATCCAACAACACACGAAGTATCAAAAGATTTTGCCAAAAACCATGGTTCACCTTCTTTTCTAGCATTAGTCTATAAAAAGAAGATTAATAAGATGAAGTTACAATAAAATTATTTACCAAAAAATCGTTTGCCGTCATATCCAATGCCACAGAGTAACCACCAACATAATTGTTAGCTTCCTCTTTTTTAATCTTATAACCTTGTTTTCCTATGATAACAGCTAACTCAACTTCTTGATATAAATCCTTACAACCAGGTGGTATTCGTATTTTACCTTCTTCACCAATAATAGTATTTGTAGATTTTAAAAAGAGTAATGGATTTTTTGGGATAGAATGATTTAAACCTTCAAAATGATCACCATAATTTCTCCCTACACAAATAATTTTTTTAGTTAAATGACGAAAATTTGATAATGATCTTGATGTTCCTGCCATTTTTACGTAATTTTATTTTAAAATAAAAAAAATAAAAATATTTTTCCACGATTTAATATGTTTATATATATACCAATCGTTATAAACAAGTTTATATGTCATTTCTCGTCGTGATAAATGTTATCATACTTTTAATGACCATAATAAGAATATTTATTATCTAATCAAGAGATAATGGTAGTATATGGAGATAACAAATATATTATTATCTATCTCATATTTATTTTTCAAAGTGGTTTGTAATAAATATGGAGAAAAAATTGTAAAGATTATTAAATTTGGGAATTTATGGTCTATCATATGATGATTAAAATGACTTGGTCACCTTTATTTTGATTTATATTATTAGATAAAATTTTATATTAATTTTAGCACGTTCCCTTTTTTGAGTGAGGAGATAAAATTTTATTTAAAATTTTTGTCGATGAAGATTTTTATCTGTTTATTACATTTTAAATGTTTGACTTGTAATTTAATTTCATAACGATAAAACGTAACTTGGACTGATATCAATTAATTATGATGGTAAATAAATAAACATTAATCTGCTTTAACGTCAAATGTTATGATAAACATTCCGGAATTTATGAAAAAAGTTATCTGAGTATAAACTATATTAAATGATACAAAAGGATTTCGAGGATAATTAAAACGTTAATGAATAATATATTGCAATTATTCAGCAAAATGAAATAATTTTCTAATAACTCCTACGTTATGTTTCCCTTAAGTTGCACTTAAAAAGTACAAATTTTAAAATAATTCTAGACATTAAAATCTATTTTATAAAAATTTTTATTAACTTCCTTCTTCTTCTCTGGTTAATATATTTTTAATTATAAAAAAGGCAGTTTAAAATTATGTATAATTTTTAATTTGTTAAAATTAAAAAGAAAGAACTTTTTTTAATTAATCTAAATAATATATAAAAGTTTTTCAGAAGTTAAGATATCGTAACAAAGATTATTGTTATGAATATTTAAACTACCAAAAATATATAGATAGATTACTATATAAAGTTAAAAAAAATTGTATAAAAATTATTTCAATAATTATATAATTCGTTATAATATTTACAATTTTCCCATAAAAAATAATAGTTAGTCAATAGAAATTTATTATTTCCATATAATATTGTAATTTTTACAGAAAAAATGTTTGAAATGTAATTTTAAGATTTTTCAAACACAATTTATAACTTAGAGTATAATATTAATTTTACACTTTTTAGTAAAAATTTAAGTTCATTTCCATTTTTATCAGTTGATTAATGAAAAATGATTTATAAGTTAATAAAGAAAGCTTACAAAAATAATTATAAAAATATTAAATTTCCCATCTGCACTTTATAAAATTGTATATATACAAAGAGTATGATAATATCTTCTTAAAAAATATACCAATTCACTTCTTAAATATGTTTAAGACATTTTTTATTACAATTGTATTATTATTGAAGTCAACAGAATGTCAAAACTATACAGGATCACTAAAAATTGGCTTAATATTCCCTTATAAAGATACTGCATATGTTAAATATATGGGTTTCCAAAATTCGGCCTCAGCTATTATGATTGCTTTGAAATATGTGAAAGAAGATTATCCCATGCTTGATAATATAAATATAACGTAATAATTATGATAAATAAATAAATAAAATCCTATCATTTAATTTTTGTAGATTTTACTGGAAATTCAATGAATGCCTGTCAAGTGACGTCTCCGGAAAGATGTATGATCTTATAACAAAAAACAAGATTAATGTTCTATTTGGACCACCATGTAGGAAGACATTAAATACAATAACAAGTATTGCTTCATACTACAAAATTTTAACATTACTATGGGGAAATGTTTTCTTAGATATGGATGATTACAGTGGTCATAAAACAGTAATAGGATCTGTAATGAGTTCTTACGTTGATATGAATCATTGTTTAGGAAAATTTTTAGTAATGTTTAAATGGTAAGGCACAGTAAATTTATAATAATTGTAATTTTTAAGGACAACAGTATCAATTATCTACCAATCAGATGGGGATCATTTGCATATGTGCGACATTTACACCGAAAACTTGTTATCGACATTTACTACATATTATGGAGACATTTTTATAGCATACCGTAAGAAAATTTCAGATTCGAATTCAATAAAAGATCATTCCATTTCAAATGATATAAAAGAAGTTTCAAGAATTGTTATTATGTGTTTTGATGATAAAGTCTTGCTAAAAGAAATGCTACTAGATTTCTATGATCATGATATGAATAATCGTGATTATGTTTATATAAATATAGATGCTAATATGGATAAATATATTGATGATGAAAATGAGAATGTATTTCAGTATAACGATATTTTGTATGGAAATAGAGAGGATGATTTCAATGAAATGTACAAGTGGATGTATCATTACCAGTTTTACTTGGGTGGAGGAAAAAGTGATATATATGATGAGATAAGGAGATTAGTACCAATTTACATGCAAAAAGAACCATTTTTGTGTAAAAAAAAGTGTGCTAAATACAATGTTTCGAGTGTTTATGCTCCATATTTATTTGATGCTTCGTATATATATTTCACGACAATTTGTAAAATATTATTAGCTAATGACATAACTAATGTTAGTGAAATAACATTTCTAAATGTTACAGAAGAAATTCCTGGTGATTATGTTCTTTCAACGGGAGAATTTAGTATGTCAAAAAATTTGACAAGAGTAACAAAAGTCGTGTTAAGTAGATATACTCCTAATGGTCGTGGTATCGTTAATTTGCTTTATATTACAAGGAAAAAGAATGACAGTGTAAGTTTTTGAAGCATATTAATATTTATAACCTTTTCAAGACTATTAATTTAATATCTACTGATCTAAAAAATACAATATGGTACTATAGAGATGGTAAATATCCACTTAATGTACCAGAATGCGGTTACACTAATGAACTTTGTACAAAATCATTCATAGAGGAATCACCGATTAGATTTGCTGCAATAATTGTAGCTTCTATAATAACACTGTTGATAATTTTGGGTGTCATCATATATATGTATCACATAAAAAGTAAACAACGAAAGGTGAATGATTTAATATGGAGAATTGATTTAAGAAGTGTTAAAAAAGTATCAGAATGTGTTTCATCATCAGTGAGGACAATGTCAAAATTATCATTAGATTCCTCAGTATGTTCAGAAGGGAAATTAAATACAAAAAGCACGAAAAACAAAGCCCACATACTTTTTGTTTATGAAAACAAAATGATTGTTGGAGAGAAACATAATATATCTTATAGCGCACTTAATGAAAGCAATAAAATAGAATTACGTAATATGAAAATGTTAAGCAATGCAAATTTAAATAAATTTATTGGTTTCAATCACTCACCAACATTTTGTATCTCATTTTGGGGATATTGCTCAAGATTAAGCTTGGTTGATATATTTCAAGCACCTAGTGAAACTTATGAAATCGATGCATTTTTTATTTATTCATTAATAAGTGATGCTATTGAAGGTTTAAATGCGATTCATAATAGTCCTATAAAAGTACATGGAAATTTAATGTTAACAAATTGTCTTGTAGATGAGAGATGGCAGTTAAAATTATCTGATTTTGGTTTAGGATTCGTTAGAACTGAGGAGGTAAAAGATTCAAGATTATTATTGTGGACAGCACCAGAGATATTGAAAGGTGAAGTTAGTGAAAAAAGTAAAAAAACTGATATATATTCCTTGTCAATTGTGATGGCTGATATCATGAATAATAATATTTCTTTTGAAAATTCAGATGTTAATGGTGGGAGTGATGAAGTTGTGTATATGCTAAAACATAAAAAGAATAGTACTTTTAGACCAAAATTAAATCCTAAAGCTGATAATCTTCCTGTAGCAATGGTAGTAATTTATTATTAGTCTTTAATAATTATCTTTTTTTAGACTCATTTAGTAAAAGATATGTGGTCGGAGGATCCAAATTCTCGTCCAACAATCGAAGTTATTAAAAAACTAATAAAAGAAATGAACCCAAGTAAAAGCCGAAATCTTATGGATCACGTATTTAACATTCTTGAAAATTATGCATCATCACTAGAAGAGGAAATAAATTTAAGAACACAAGAACTAATGAAAGAAAAAAAGAAAGCGGATTTACTATTATCAAGAATGTTACCTACACAGGTTATTGAAAAATTAAAATTAGGACAAGCTATACAACCAGAAACTTATGATGAAGTAACAATATTTTTTTCTGATATTGTTTCGTTTACAACACTTGCTAGTAAATGTACACCACTTCAAGTAGTTGATTTATTAAATAGCTTATATACACTTTTTGATTCAACTATTAATGAGTATGATGTTTATAAAGTTGAAACGATTGGTGATGGTTATATGTGTGCTTCAGGATTACCAAATAGAAATGAATATTTACATGTAAAAGAAATTTCTTGTTTAAGTATTGAATTAGTTAAAAAAATGAAAGGTTTTAGTATTGTTTATCTACCAAATGAAAATATTAGAGTTCGTATAGGGATACATACCGGGAGTTGTATTGCATGTGTTGTTGGCTTAACAATGCCGAAGTATTGTCTTTTTGGTAATGCCGTTACTTTAGCTAGTAAAATGGAAAGTAATGGAAAAGGTACTTTTTTTTATTGTCATATTTCATAAAAATATTATTTTTAGCCAATCATATACATATGTCTTGTGATGCACATAAGTTATTAACAGAGAAAATTGGTGGTTTTGTAACACAACGTCGTGGTGAAATTATGATTAAAGGAGTAGGGGTTTTTGAAACATATTGGTTACTTGGAAAAGGAGGTGAAATCATTTACACACCTGAAATATAAAAGTTCACCTGAAAATGAAAACAATTTTATAGTAAATCAAATAAAAAATGACAAAATACAATAGGTTAAATAATTATTATGAAAAAAATAATTGTTATAAAAGTAAAGAATGTGGTATTTGTTAAGAAAAGCATTTTCTTTATAGTACCTATAAGTTTAGAACAAGAAAGTTAAACTTAAACTTTTCTTATCTTTTAAGCTATTTATCCATATGATTAGAATATATTCATTTATTATGTCTTGTATACTATATACATCATAAATATACCAACACACCTATGGTATATTTCTGTTAATTAGCTTACTTTAATTCAAAGAAATAATTATTTAATTTCTTCTCTATATTAACAATTATATATTTTTGTTAATAATATGAGTGAAGATGTTGAGAATGATTTTATTGATTTTAAGAAATTTAAACACCAAAGGAAGTACAGATGTTTATGTAACTGTATGCATATTAAGGTAAGTTATAATATTTCTCATTTTTTTAAATTTTAGAATGGGGCATTTATAATGTCATTATGGGCAGCTTTAATGGTATTTTTAAATATTACTGTAAAAATTATTGGTTTCACAGAGACAGACTGGAATTGGATGTTACTATTTTTGATAACTGATGGTATTTCTATTTTATCATTGATTTATGGTATTAAAACAGAGAAACCGGCATTGATACAACCATTTGTAGTTTTAAGTGTAAGGAATTTATATAAAATTTATTAGTTTATTATTCTAAAAATTCATTTAAGTTATTAACAATACCATTATTAATTTTATTAGTAATGTTTTTCACAACAGCTATTTATGATCAAGAATCGTTTGCGGGTCACTATATAGAGACAGAATTTACGAGAAAATATTTAAAAAATTTTCAAAAATATACGAGCACAGATATTAAACTTCGTATGTTTTAAATTATCAATAAAAAATATAACTTATTTAATAGAAATAAAACTTTCAGCTATCGGTTATGTAATATTTCTCTCAACAACAGCATTACTTCACTTGTGGTTTAGTTGGATCTTCTTTAAATGTGCATCATACTACAGAGATTGTGAAGAATTTCTTTCAAATATTAAAAATAAAACGACTAATTTGTTTTGAAATAAATTCTCTTTTTTATTATTATTAAGGCACAATATATATAAGTAAGTAAAATAAATAATTATTTTTGTAATTTTTTATATGAAATTTGGAAATTTTCAAATTCTTCTTTCATTTCTTGAGTAAATTCTTCATTGAACAACTTCGGCAAAAGTTTTAATATTTCATTCAAGGGAATGGACCAGAATTTGGATGATAAATTAATATCTCCAGGATATGATGTGAACATACTTTTAAACACCCCTTCAAAAGTGTCTCTTTTTCTTATATTAACTATTTTAGAAAGTAAAAAATGTAATTTAACTATAAAAATTTCATCTATGTGTTTTTGATCGTAACCTAATTCATTCCTACTTTTTGGTTGTATAAGAATTCCTTTCATTAAACTTGGATCAATACTATTATCTTCTAATTTACTTAATGTTGTTGCCTTATATTCAGGTAGGATCATTTTAGGATAAATTTCATCACATTTAAAAGAACCAATATCTTTTAAATTGAAGAATGTATTAAAAAACAGCGAATTTTTTATGATTGTTTTTGAAGGACTCATTAAATTGTTTTTGACTAAAAACAATTCATAATACAACCTGAAAATATGATGTCATTTTTATAATAAATAAAAGATCTACTTACTCAGGTGTTATAAATGTTATCAATGATAATTTAGTTTTGGGTGATAGAAGAGAACTTTCTTTATTTGAATAATAAGTACCGGCTTCATTCATTAAATAATTAATAAAGTGTTTATGACTTCTTGTTGTGTTTGTGGCAGTAATGATAACACTATTTTTTGAGTAAGCAATTTTTTCATCCTTCTTAACCTCATCTAAAATAATTAATCTTTTTATATAAATAATTTAATAACAGACTTAACATACGAGCTTTATCAGGATACTTTTGAATATAATCATTAGAATTATACTGTAAAATTTGCTCAACAAAAGTTTCACTATTTTGCTTTCCTCTCTTCGTTGTATTAAATATCTCCTCCACATTAGCATTAAGGACACATTTTGATGCCAATATAATAGATGGAAAATTTCTGTCTGTGTTTAAAAAATTTTTATCCTCTATTGCATTATTATTTAACTTCCACTTATCAAGTGAATTCTATAAATAAAAAATAGAAATTTTTTTTTTGAATTATCTAAATTTTATATTGCTATATATGTCTAATTCGTTTATACATTTTATCAATGGCTATTTTTATAGATATTGTATATACTTATAAAAAGTCAAATACCTTCATTATGTAAGTGTTTTGTCCCTTTTAAAGATAAGATTTAATTAACTTTAGACCCTTTCAATAAATAATATTGAATAAAGTGACATAACAATACAAAGTATTGTGTTGAAATTTTTAAACATCATAATGATGTATTTAAAAGAGAAGAAGTTTAATATAAAATAAAGATATATGGAAAAGATTTTGTTAAGATATAGCTATTGTATATATAATTTTAAGAATGTCTACATTGGGTAGTTATATAATATTTTGCTTTTTAATAAAAATTTGTATATGTTTACAAAAAAGTAATTATAATATCTCTAATTATGTTTATCCAAGAAATAAAATTAGACACCATAAAAAGATAATTAATATGGGTAAGTTAATTGTATTATAGAAATAAAATTATTCCTCTACTCTCTATGTAGCAAGATATGCTTATGTAATGCCAACTACACCATATTCAAGGAATCATGTTATAAGAGAGAAACCCGGAAGTAGTATAGATGATTTTGGGGAATTTAAATTACGATGTCCTTTGATACCAAAACATTTAAGATCTCAAAAAAATTTTAAAGTTGAAGTTATATGGACAAAAAATAACATCGAGCAGTGGGTTAGGATAACATTAGATGGGAAAATCCAAACAAAATTGGCTGATTGGGTAAAAAAAGAGAAAGATGAAAATAATAAAATATGGATACATATATCAGCATACTACGAAAGATATATATTTTATATTAATTTAAAAGAAAACCAATATGCTATGGCTATAAAAAAAGCTTACCTAAAGGAGCACAATGATACATGGCAATGCAAAATAATGGCCATAGATAATAAAGGGACAATATATCATTTTTCAAGTAGGAAAACTGTTAAATCAAGAGAAGATAATTCTAGTAATAAATACTATTTATTTTCATCAACACCCCAACCAATGGATAATCTTCAAAACGTATTGTTTTCAAGAATTGACAATGACGATGACGAAATATTATTTAGTAAGCATCTATCAGCATATGACTATAAGAGATTGAGAAAAGAAGTTAATGATATTAAAGCTTTTAGGAAATTTAGAAATTCAACTTACAAAATATCATTATCATTAAAAATCTTTGTAGCAATTCTACTATATTTTGTGATAATTTAATAAAAAAAGGTTTAATATAATTTATGCCATAAAACATACCACTTGCCAACGATGATATTTTTTAGATCCCTCTACAATTGTTACTTGTTGTGCTCCTTTGTTGATAATTTCAAGAGGAAATTCAAAATCATGTGTATCAAACATGATAACATTTGTTTCATTGAATTTTCCAATATTTTCAATTGTTGAAGTTATAGCATTTCTAATATTTTTATTTTGAAATCTACTCTTTATGATATTATTCATATTAGATAAAAAATTATTTTATACTCACAAAACATATAAAACTTTTATTTTGACAGTTAAACACAATCCCATTCTTTCGTTGTAAGTTATCATTATGTTAAGAAAAGAAGGAGAAACTATTTCTTCATATGTTAGTGGAGATTAAAGATCGTACTTTTCACTACAATTATAGATTTTTATTCTAACATGTGAAATTTTTTTATAATTAATACGGAAAAGCAAATTCAATTATTATATTTCATACTCTAACATAAATTGCTTTTTGATAAAGAAGCTTATTTTGATAAAAAAAGTATGCCGATTGATGGAATAAAAGCAACATCATATATTGGTTTCACTATATTAAATGGACAGTCCTGAGGCTTATTTTTATATTAATCTAATTTTTCAATGATATAACAAAATTTTGTTCTATCTGTATATTGATATAAAACAATTCTTTGAATCTTTCCTTATGATTCATGTGTATTGGTAACTCCTCATCAGACACTACCGCCAGAAGTGGTGAAAAAAATATGTTATCTGAAATAGCTGATGCTGAACATCACAAATCATCAAAGACTTTAAATTCTCTTATTTTTGTCCACTCATCCAAACATATTATATTGCAAGCTTCGTATATTCTTACATAACCTTTTGAATTACAACTAATCTGAAAAAAAATTAAAAACAAATAATTTTAATGTCAATTCACACAAATATCGGAAGTATAAAAGAATGAGTAACAATTGAAAACAGCAGAATGTTTTACATATTTTATTTTAAACTTCCATTTCCCAATGAAATCTAACCTAATATATTTTATCTTGATTATTTTTCTAATACCAACTGAAGGATCAAAAACATTTCTTCAAAAGTAAAAAAAAATATCGTTAAATCGAGCTGTCTATCTCCAAAAAGAAACAGAGAAAAGTAGTAATATATTAGCATGGTTATTAGAAGAATATTTTAAAGATTGGAGGATTAGAAAATTTACAGACAAATTTAAATTTAGGAGACCAAATAGAAAATTGTTACCAATCACTAGAGATTCGTGAAATTAATGAAAGACAATATTCAAGGGAGTATAATGAATGTCATATTGATATTAATGTGATAATCGAAGAACATAATAAATTAATTTATTAAATTGAAATTATAAAATACAAAAATTTTAAGTAATATGAATAATACAACTTTTTTACACTAAATACAATTTATTTACAATAAATACAACTTATTTACAATAAATACAACTTATTTACATTTAATAAGCAGAATGATTATTTTCTGTTCCTTCAGAAGCAGGTGATCTTAAGAATATAGAAAAAAGCTCCTTATAAATTTAGCAGATGTATTCTTCCATCCATTCAGTACTTTTGCTGATCTTTGTTTGATTTGATCAACGAAATTCTGTACTTGATATCTTGTTGCAGCCACGAATCCAACATTTAAATCTTTTGCACTCCATCCACGTGCCAAATTTCTCCTTACAAGTGTATCATAATCACGAATGACACGGCAGATAACATCAGATGTGCTGACACCTTCGATTCCTTGTGTTTCAATAAGCATATCTGCATTTCTGATTTCCTCATATACATCCTTCTCTCCTGGTGCTACATGCAGTATTGCATTATGAGCAACAAAATTAACCTTCAATTATTTAAGAAAATCAACTGTTAGTTGGCGTGGTGCATTTCTATAGACCTCATCAACAAATCTGCATTGTATTACAGCTTCATTTTTCTCCTCTTCACTTGTTACTGTTTTTCCTTTGTATTTATGTGTACATTCATCAATTTTCTCTCAAGAATGGCTGCTTCCTTATCACTATAGGAGATGCAGGTGCATCAAAGGCTATTGGTATAAGGATGCTTTTTTTCTCTTTTATATAATCCTCTATTGGGATCATTATGTAGACCCATTTCTCTGCATAAGGATTTTCATCTCCTTTGTTGACACGCTTGGGGTCCCATCTTGTTGTAAATATTATATTTAAAATCTTTAGCTGTAAAAGAAACGGTTAAATTTTCGGGAAAAGTATTTGAAGCGAAAATTTTTGGGCTTTGTTTGTAAAACTCACTCCAAGGTTTACATCTTCATATAACCAGGTATTTCATGAATGTCTTAGTGGTGAGATGAAATTTTGTACATATTTTGTAAATAAAAAAAACACGTGTTATCAATGACTAATGACCTAATTTTTCTTATGGTTTCACAATTTATCTTATCAATTTGTCTTTATCTTGTTTTAAATGTTAATCAATTATAACAATTGATACATATTCGATAAATACGTGTCCAAAAACATTTTATGTATATTAGAGTTTTCTTCTATTTATTGATATTTGTTATTAATATCATCTATGTTTATTTTTAACAACTAATTGTATAAAAAAATTGTTAATCTTATTTCATTTTATCATGAGCTAACTTTCTTTTGAGAGATACTTTTGTTAATTATGTTTAAAAAAATAATTCGTATTTAAAGTTTTAAATTATTGTAAAAATGTTTCTCCCTCAAATTGTGGTATAAGAGTATCCTTGTACATTCACTTAATTAAAATTTTCTTGAGATGTTTCATATTGAATTTTATATAATTGTGTTAATATTTTATAGAGAATATGTGATAAATCATTGATATAAATAGATATATATGGTAGAGAAACTAATAGGCATTTTTAACTGGAAATTTCCAAATGTCCCCCTTTAATAAAAAGACAAACTATAATTTTTACAAAAAAAGAGTTATATAAATAATTTAATTTTCTTAAAAACTCATTTAATACATTGGGCAAACTTTTTAATCATTTCTATTGTAAAAAAAACAGCTATTTTTTTAATACACTTTAAAGAAACTTTACTATAGGAAAAAAATAGTAAATATCTTTATTTGAATTATTTATTTGATAAAGATTATTTAAAGCTAAATAATGAAATTTAAATTAACATTTTAGTGGGATTTTGATTTTATCTAATAAACACTGAAAGTTAAGAATTTTTTGTAGATTCTTAAATATTACTTTAATTACCGTGGTTTTTGATCATTTTAAAATTTAATATATTTCAATTTTTTATATCCTTAATTATATCTTTTATTAAATTTTTAATTAAAAAAATTTGTAATTAAGATAGAATATATAAGATATGGAGTGTTAATTAAAATACTTTAACATGAAAAAAGTCATTTGTACTGCTTAGATTTTATTATTAATAACGAGGCATTTTAAAGACATATTTTTTAATAAAATATTTTTGAAAACAGGAAATTTTTAAAGTTAGGTATGCATAATTTAGATATCCATTAAAGTTTATACATATATGGTATATTTTCAAAAACGTAACTCTTCTAAAAGTTATTTTTATGTATTATTTGTCATGGAAAAAAAGAAATTTTCTTTTCTGACTATTAAAAATTTTGTAAATACATTTAACTTTTTAACTATCTTAAACACATTTGTAAATATTATCCAATTTTCTGGTATAAATTAACACAATTTCATCACAACTTAAAACTTTTTTTATCACTTAATACCAAAAACACAATTAAATGAAAATAATGTATTGAATTCAGAAATATTCTTATCAAAAAATATTATGAAGTTGGTGATAAAATTATTATTGTGATAATTTTTAATGATAACTTAAACCTGTTTTTTTATCAGTTTTATATTTATCTTGGTAGGACAAACACATTTTCTATTTTAAAATTAAATAGTATAAAAAGATGAAATATTTATCAAATAATTAGTTTATAATATTGTTAATTATTTAATAACTAAATTATTTTAACTCGATATCTATAAAAAACAATCTAATACTAACAATAATATTATTTATTTTTCAGAAACTCTCCATATTTGTATCTTGTTTTCAATTAATTTGACAATAATATTTATATAATATTTTCATGAGTGATATAATATTATATTGAAAATGAATAATATTAAAGTTTTTATGTTTGATATGGGTGGTGTTATTATGAGGTATCCCAATAATGATATTGTTAAAAACATTCAAAGACCAAATGAAAAATTAAAAAAATTAATGGAAGACTTAGATTTAGGAATAGAGAGTATTGAAAGTGTTGAGAAGATTCTTGAACCAACAAATCCATTGAAAAAGTTATGTAATGCTAGTCTGAGAGATCGTGATATTTCAAAATTCCACGGTGGTTTAGTTGAGGATGATAAAATTATAAAATGCTTAAGAATCCTAAAAGATAATGGTTACAAAATTGCATTACTAACAAATAATTTCTACTATGATGACACAAAAACTGATTCAGTAATTATGAAAGACTTGAGCCATTTTGATTATGTTGTTGAGTCATGTAAAATTGGAAAAAGAAAGCCAACAAAAGAATTTTATGAGCATGCCCTTAATTTAGTTCAATCACCACCAGAGGAGTGTGTATTTGTTGACGATTTAAAGGAGAATTGTGATGGAGCGGAGGTAGTTGGTATAAAATCCATTCATCTTAAGGATGGTGATTCAATTACAACAATCAAAGAAATTGAATTAATTACTGGATTATCAATTCTGTAAACAATTAACAATGTAATATTAAGTTAAAACATTTCTTTCTATCCTTCGGTTAATTATAATTTTTTTATATCCAATTAATTATTGGAAATATAAAACTTTTAAGACTAACACTCATTTGAAAAACAGCCTTATACTTGAATTGTTTTTAAAATAATAAAATTGAAAGTCTATATCACGTTACCCCGATAAAAATAAAAAATGTATTTACCACAAAATAAACAGAAAAAATTATTATAAAAGTAATAATTAAAGATTAGCATAATTTATAATTTATTTTTTATGATTAATTTTATAAACAAAAATTTTATATTGATAATATATTTTATATTTTACTTTAATTAATAATAACCTTGATAATTGTTAAGTCCTGGATTATGGTATTCAGATTGAATCATTTTATAATTTTTACTAAAAACATCTTCAGTAGATTGGTGAACATTTGTCAATGACTCCTCAATACTTATTTGGGAGTCACTATAAACATACTGATCCTCTGAGATACATGAAGATGGTACGACTTCTTTTGAAATAACTTGAGTTGGTTTATCGTAATGATACCCAGAATTGACATTATTCTGCCCAAAACAATACTTAATATCCGGCATACTGGCATAGGTTGACTCTTTAGCAGAGACATCACATGTCTTTGATGTATGTTTTAACGCCATAGAAGCGTCATTACCATTTCCCTCATCAATTATTTCTTGTTCACATTCATCAAGACCAGCAATACGCATTTTCTTAAGAACTTTCTCATACTCTTCCTTGGCCTTTTGAAAATCTTTTAAAAGTTTTGCTTTCCTTTCATCACTTAATTTTGTACCTAACTCCTCTTCGAAAATATTTTCCATTTCCTGTTCGGGTATATTTTCATGATAGTATGACTGGACTTTTTTTCTGAAGAAGTTTGGTTGTAATAAATTTTGATCTAAATAGTATGTTGAGAAGACAGGAGTAGATGTTTGATTTATAGTTTCCTCGTCAAATTTAACTCCCTTCTTAGTATTTTTATTGACTTTTTTAGGTTTCTCCTCAATAACTTCTTCAACTACCTCTTCAACGGTAGGTATAACTACATTAGACTGAACTTCTTTCTTTGGTTCGGGATAGTAGAGGGATTCAATAACTCTACATTTATTAATGTTGTCATAATACATTGGATTCATGATACAAAAAAAATTATATAAAAATTTTTTTAAGATTATATTACCAACAACAACACGAAATCTTAAATTGCCACATCATTTATTTAATTTTAACTGCACGATATTTGAATTTTTTTTATATTCATTTTTAATGAAACATTAGACTTTACTAAAATTTTTTCACAATTCCTCTATATTACTATTCATAAAAAATAATACATATTTATTTTCTATATTATATTACATTGTGAATTTTTAATAAGATTGGTTATGCTAATAATAAAAATTTATTTGTTTTTCTTTCTAAATGATTTATAAATTTTAATAAGCGAAATAAATTTTTTATTGGTTAATTTTATAAGCCATCCTTATGGTAATTAATTAAAATTACAAATAATTAGTGAATATTTATTTTATTTTTTAAAAATATAAAAGATTATTTTTATCAATTAATTGTAATGCTAAAATTATAATGTTACGGGTAAATAAGTTGAATGGATATTGAGAATTTTAACATTATTTGATAATAAATAACATTATTATATTAATTATATCAATTCAGCATAAAAGTGACAATCTTTAATTATTTTTTGGTTTTTAAACCCTTTACTCTGTGTATAATTGATGAGTTGTCTATGATAAGTTTAGGATTATGCAAAAAATAGTTTTTAAATATTTTATTGTCAATATTATATTTTTAAGAAAAATTTCAAAATTAAATATAACTCTATTTTTATTATTTTATACTTATAGACATAAATCACGGTCGACTTATATTTGAAGGAAAAAAAAGGAGTTTTTATGAGTGTACATTAATATTTATATAAGTGATCATTTCTTAAGTAGTATAAATAATATTTTAAGTGCCTATGAAATATGTTTTAATATCTCTATATTAATAAGCTAATTATTTTCTTTTTGGATATCCAATAACTATAGAATGTCAAAATTATTACAAAAACCGCAATATTATCCCTTATCCAAATAAACATTTTTTTTGAAAAGCCATAAATGGCTTGTTAAAATTTTTATAAATATATATGTTACTATAACAAGTCTTCTTTCCTATATTGATAAACTAATTAAACTCTAAATTGAATGGAAAAAAATAAATTGTTAACCCTTTGGTGTTAGGCTTTAGTCTGATTCATATCTAATTCAAGAAACAAATAAACTTACACATAATATTCATGTCTGTTACTACTTGCTTTTTCCTAGTTACTTTCTTATGACAATTTAGTACTAATATAAATTCTAAAAATTTGATTAACTAACTTGCTTTATTACTCAACCTAATGGGAATGATTTTACATATATTTATTTAATTTTTAAAAAATAATTTTTTCCCATATTTTTATATTAATGCCGTGTAAAATTTCAAATTTAACTTTTAATAATTTAAATTGTTATTTTTAATAAAGAAAATGCAATTTAGGATGAGATATTTTGTTAGGTTTTGTTGTGTTAGACATCATTTTATCATCTATTTTGAAGGTTTTATTGAAATTGAAAAATATACTTCATACCACTCTTCATTGATATTTTAAATAATTATTTGTTTCAAATATGACGTTTATTGTTATTTTTTAGTAAAATATTATTTTTGGGTGAATTATTTAACATAAACAATTCGTGAAAAGTTACTATTTAGTAAATAAATATTTTTAAATTTTTTAGATTGTATAGGAGGAAATAAAATAAAAATTTTTAATAAAAAATTGCGTTATTTATTATTAAGCTAATAAAAGGAATGTATTAAATTGGTTTTTTCACTATTTTATAACCCAAAAAAATTATAAATATATATATGTACCTATGGCATCGTCAACATCTGATACAAGTTTAATTGTCGTTGGAAACCCAGAGACATCAATGACCGTCCAAACAAAAGTAATAGATTCCAGGAAGAATAGAAAAAATTCATCATCATGTCCAAAAAAATGTTCACCAACAATTAAAAAGACTAATTGTACTGTTATTCAAGTCATTATCCTAGGAAGCGCATTGTTTATTTCTATAGTTTTATGTGTCATATTTGAAACAATATTTCATGAACACGTCAATGATACAATGGATTATGGAAACAATGAAATTTTATTTAAATTGACTGGGCATGATGAAAAATATCATAGAAAATTGGTAGAGTACGTGAATAGTTTGAGAAATTCAACTTGGAAAGCCAGATATAATCGTTTTGCCACACAAAGTAAACATCTATTTTATTCTGGTTCCTCAAATATTGAAAATATAGAAAGCAGAGAAAAAAGTTATGTTAGAGGAAAAACAGAAAAAGAATTAATTGGTAATACATTTGAACATTATGAAGAACTAATAAATACTACAAAAAATTTAATTTTACCAAAGGAATTTGATGGACGACTTAAATGGGCCTATTGTGCATCCATTCATAGGGTTGCTAATCAAGGAGGATGTGGAAGTTGTTATGTTAGTTTACTGTTTTTATCTATTTCATTTTTTTTCCAATTAATTAACTAGTTGTAAATATGTTGTTTAAATTTTAGGCAAGTTCATCGGCTGCTGTAATCTCTGATAGAATATGTATAAAAACTAATGGTACATTTCAACCAGAAATATCAGTACAAGATCTTATTTCGTGTTGTCATGATTGTGGGGGATGTAATGGAGCAGCATTTGCCTTCTCTCCCATTAATCATTGGATTCAAAAGTAAGACTAGTACATAAATAAACTTAATTAAAATAAATTTTCATTAATTTTTTTAGTGGTATTGTGACTGGAGGCTCATATGGTTCTTATGAGGGTTGTAAACCATATACTATATCACCAAGTTGTGGTAGTCCATGTATATTAGATAAAGATAAGCTTAATCAAAAAATGATATGTATTAAAAAATGTCAAAAATTGTATGATAAGAAGTATGAAGATGATATTATTAAAGGATCTCAAGGTTACTGGTTGCGGACAGGAGAACAACAGGAAGCAACATTTCCAAAATTAAAAGAATTAAAAAAAAAGATTGAAAATTCTATTGGTTATATAGAATTATTAAAGCGTGAATTATATACTTATGGACCACTTCTAGCATGTTTAAATGTGTATGATGAGTTTCAGCACTACTCTTCGGGTATTTATCACGAGCAAACTGTTCCAACAAGTGAATCTTTATATGGTCATTGTGTCAAATTATTAGGTTGGGGTTATGAAAATAATAAAGGTTTCTGGATATATGCTAATACTTGGAGTCGAGAATGGGGTATAGGTGGTTTCTTTAAAATGGATATGGACCAATTACCAGAAGAAGTTATTGGTGCAATATATTAAAACTTTGTATATATACATCATATATAAATTTCTTTACATATTTTATAAATATTCTTTACTTGTGATAACTTTTTTTTAAAAGCTAACTTGTGTCTATTTGTACGAGAAAAAGTTAGGTTGAGCAGGTTTACAATCAGATATTTTCTTTTAATAAAAATTAAACGGATATATATTATAAATAAATGCATATATATGACATTGAAATAACATTTTAATTCACTCATATCAAACTACATATATAAATTTTTAATTTAAAAATCTTTTGTTATATTTTTATTATATTTAAAACGTTATAAAGATTTTTTTATATAAATAATTTTAATGGCTTTATTATTAAATTAATTCTATAAATCAATTATATGTTTTATTTTATGTAAATAATATTAATTTTTGGTCCCTATTCAATGTCTATTACTTCATTTAAAAATAAAAATTAACAGCATCCTTTTCTAAACTAGTTTTATTTTAAATAAATCTGTAAAAATTTTATTTATTAAAATGTTTTATAATTTAAAAATTGCTAATACATCTTAAGACTTCCCAATACTTTTTTTAACTTGTTAACACCAATCCTTACATGTGAAACAAAATATTTATATTATTTAACACTTGAAAGATAAATAAGTTATTATTTATAAAAATACTTTACACATATAGTTTTAATTTAGCGTCGCCAAAAAAGTTTAGTGTTATATAATATGTTTATATATTGTCTATTAACTTATTGTTAAATAAAAAGTCAAAAATCAATTGGAAAAATCTTTTGTCTTTGAATATAGAATATAATTCTATTTGTGAAGTAACAGCCTTCAACAAAAATGTCTATAAATATCCACTCATACGAATTAAATACTTGTTTTCCTAATTTGAAATTTACACCTACTATTTTGCTTTATTTAAAGATCAAAAAAAATGTAGAAAAAATATTTATAACTTTTTTTAGTAACATTTAAACGAGAAATGTTTTTCTAATTTCAATTGATATTCTATATCATTCTCTTTCTCACGAAAGTTTATAATTTTTAAATAATTACACAGTATATGGGAAGTAAAAACATTTATTTCAATCCATTATTAAAATATTTTAGCATTAAATAAGAGATTAGTAAGAACATATTTTTTAATGATAAATTTTTATTAAATTTATAATTATTCTCCACCATTTAATATGACGTTTGTTATTTGTTATACATATCTTTTTAATTTGATGAACAGTTTTATTTTATTTTTCCTTACAAATAACAAGGTGATGAGAGATAAATTTAAGATGAAAATTTTTTCCTAACAATTTGTATGTAAAACTCCATCATTATCATCCTATCTAGACATTATTATTATTATTTTTATATGTATAATAAAAAATATTAACAATTGCACGTAATATCTATTAGTTCATCTGTACCTTTCATATATCAAAAACTTTCTAATTAATCTTGACCAGTACTATAAAAATTTTGACCTATCAATGACGTACACAATATCTTAACAATACACTTTTATTAATATGTCTTTTATTTTCATATTTAATATGTTCCGCCCAACTAATAAAAGGTTGATTGCACAAAACGTTCATAAATTTGTATTTAAAATCAACATAATACAATTTTCCGATTAAATATCATTTTTCCTTTCATTAAACGTTAAAAAATTTTTTAAAGCCATATTTATTTTATTTTTTAGAGTGCATATTGTATTTCTTCTTAGTACGAAAAGCATTGGTGCATAATTGACTGACAGCATTACTCGCTCTAGATTAATAGCTGACTATCTTTTTCTAGTACTATTAATTTTTTTTGAATTAAAAAATGATAAAAAACAATTTGAAATAAATTTCAATTTTGTATTATCTACACCCGTAATTACTAACAGACAAAAACATATTTTCCAAGACTTATATATAATCACCATTCATAGGGACTTCCCATTATTTTATATTTTTATTTTTTTAAATATTTTTCTTGTTCTATATAAATTTTAACATACGGTTGATAATACATAGGAGAAACATTAAAAAACGCGATGCGAAAATTTTGTATTAAGTTTAAAATACCTACTAATTTTTTTGTTTTTTTAGCTAATTGCTCGCCTTCTGGCGTCTGCATTTTTTCATCTATTTTTATAAATTTTCATCACATATCATTAAGACATTACCACTATCATAGAATTTTTTTACTAAATTGATATAGGTTTGTCATCCTGTGAATAATTTTAAATTTATAAAATATTTATCAATATTTACATATTTGAAATTTTATTTAAAAATTTTAAAGCATGGCTGAGATTAACTACCTCACTGTTAGTTTGGATTCTGATACTATTTCCAATACTATTTGTTTTAATGATGATGATGATACATTAGATCATAGTTGTGGTATAACTAATGAATCTGGGATTCCTGTTCTAGCCCCTAAAAGGCAACGTTCTGCCGTCTCATTTAGGGATGATGAAACAGATAATTGGGGAAATGATCAACTTAATACTCGTGATGAACATATTCTTCAGCTTCATAATCCAAAGCTTAAGGTATGATTTGAATTTTTTAATTAGTCTCCTATTTGTTCAGAATGCTTTATTGGGAAGAGTTAATATGTTTAGAAAAAATAGAGAACTATGTGATGTATCTATTTTTGTTAAAGAGAGAGAATTTGCTGCACATAAAGTTGTCCTAGCAAGTGTCTCTCCATCGTTTCTTGATATGTTTTCAAAGAATGAGGAAGGTTTCCATTTACCTAGTGTAGGACCTTTTAAACAACTATCATTTTTCCCTCTCTCCAACTCAACAGAATCCTCAAATGGTGGAGAGATGTCTGAGACTACAGTTATAGGACAAAGTAAATCAAAACACGTTAGTTACTATGAATTCCTTGGTGATTTAGAATGCTTCCAAGCAGTATTAGATTATGCCTACACCAGTTCACTTGAAATAAAAAATTCAAAAGTTGCTGAACTTTATAGAATATGTTATGCTTTACAAATAAGACCATTGGTTAAGGCATGTGCAAGGTATTTGGCAAGTAATTTAAGTGTGGAAAATTGTATTGCCATTAGACGTCAGGCCAATTTTTCAAATGACAAATTTTTAGGTTCAAAAATCGATCAATTTTTAAAGGAAAATATTGAAAAAGTTTATACGGAGAGTGTTGACTTTACCAGATTGCCATGCATAAGATTAAAAATTATAGTTAATGTTGAGAAATTTAAAAAGAAATTAATTTTAGCTGGAAATTTGGTTGAGAAAGCATTAAAATATTTCCAGGAAACACCAAAGAATACTGATAAAGTGGAACTTATACTTGAAATGCTTGCTGATAAGGTTCATCTATTCTATTATGAGGAGGAAAATCTTTTACAAGATTGCGCATTTCTTGATGATAAAACTATTGTTGGTAGTTCCGAAATTGTCCAAGAGTATAAGAGATGTAAACAAAAATGTCCAACATTAATCAATAAAGATACCCCGCAAGCAACTCATCATATAAGTGGAGCAAAAATTGTACGTAGTAATGGTTCTATAATGGAAAATAATAAATACAACTCAAATGAGTCCCTCAATTCAATTGCTTCATCACAAAGTGAAGTTGAAGATGAAATTGAGTATAAAGTTATTGCTGTCCATAAAATATCACAAAATTGTTTTATTGCTTTGACTATTCTTTATCATAGATTAGTTGTTTTATCAATAAAAACAACAGAAAACAATGAAGTTGTTAAGCCAAAGTACTCTCATTCAGATAGTACGTCACCTGTCAATGGAAGTAATGGTTATAATGAAAATAATGGTGATAAGACTAATGGTTCTGATGTTGCCGTCAACGAAAATGATAGAGATACTGTTATCTCTAAGTTAGTTGATCCAAATGCGGTATCACGCATTCCACTACCTGTTATGAGTGTTGCTAGGTGTTCTACAGGTGCTGTTTTTTTAAATGGAAAAATTATTATTTGCGGTGGATATGATAGAGGTGAATGTTTAAAGAGCGTTGAGGAGTATGATATTGAGAATGGTGAATGGAAAGTATTGCAAAATATGAGTTGTGAGAGGGGTCGCCTTGATTCAGCTGTATGCGGTGAAAAGGTGTATGCTATTGGTGGTAGCAGTGGTAGTGATGATTTGAAATCTTGTGAAGTTTTTGAACCAATGTTAAATAAATGGAAAATGATTAAAGATCTTCCATCATCTAGAAGTCAAAATGCCTGTGCAGTTATGGATGGAAAAGTTTTCTGTATTGGTGGAATGAGAGATCAAGTTGTTTTGAAGGATTGTGAACGTTACACGCCAACTGATAATGAATGGGTTTCAATAGCTCCCCTACAAACAGCTCGTTCTCAAGCTGCATGTATTGAATGGAAAAATATGTTAGTTGTTGTTGGTGGTAGTGATCGTTGGCTTTGCCTTTCCTCTGTTGAAGCTTACGATTCAAAGACTAACTCATGGAAATATCTTAATTCACTTAAGACACCACGCCGTGGTTGTGCTGTTGCTGTTGTTAATGGTTCATTGTACGTTATTGGTGGAAATGATGGAACACAAAGTTTAACTTCTGTTGAAATACTAGATTCACCAAATGGACAATGGCGTCCTGGACCAAGTTTAACAACACCTAGAGCAAATACACATGCTATTGTTACCTCAGATAATGTTATTTATGTTATTGGTGGATATAATGGACAAATTTTCCTTAACACGATTGAGTTAATGGAAGATGAGAACCTAGGTTGGAGATCATGGAAAAGAACTAAGGAGGATAAAGATGCATTTGATGCACTAGAAAAAAATGATCAACCATATAATAGTGTTGATGATGGAAGTGATACGGATGTAACACCTAGAGCAGATGCTCTTAAAAGTTGTTAACATTATATCAATATTTTTAAGTTTTAATTTGAATGTGGTGTGTTGTAAGACAATTCTTAATATATTTTCTTTAAATATTTTCATCATGTAAATATGTACCAATGTTGTGGAATTTACCTTAATAATAAATATTTTTTTTAATTCCACATTTATTGTTATCAAGGAAATTGGTTGGTTTTGTTTTTAAATAATTGGTTTCAATGAATTTAAGAATTATGTCAGTGAAATTTTTACATAAATCATTGACATTGTTTAATATATCTAATTCATAAATTCTAACAGTAAAATTTTAATCATGAAATATTGTTGCTATTTAGTATGTAAGATTATAAAGGGAGAAAAAACCAAATATTCGACCGGAAATGAACGGAAAAGGTTAAATTGATTTGTTTGTATAAGCAAAAAATATAATTAGTTATTTATTTTATTTTTAATTAACAATATTTAGAATGTTTGCAAAAAAATCAGTTCCTCTTTAATAAATCAAAAAAAGATCAGTCAAGTCAAATGGTTCATATTAACAAATTTTTAATATTAATGAAACAAAAATTTAATTATTATATTCAAAATTACAATATTAAAGAAAGAAATATTTAATTATTATATTCAAAAATTATAATTTTTAGATTATAAAATGAATGAAATTGGTGAAAATAAATTAGTTCTTGTTTGAGCTCAGTTATTAAACTTTTCTGTTTCAACCAAATTTGTAATGTCAATTCTTTTTGATGGATTACATATTAACCAATTCAGCAGTTATGGTACTGACGATATAAAGGATGAGGCTATATTAAAAATTATCTTCCAAGATGATAGTACACAAAATATGAGGTTCAATATTAATGTTAATGGTGAAAAGTTAAGGGCGTTGGTTATGCGTCACCTGGGATTAATTGATAATGAGTATTTTGGATTGATGTATGAAGAAAAACCAGGAAGTAATAAATGGTTATGGTTAGATAAGAAGAAAAAAGTCAAAAAGCTTATGATGAAAGATTCTTCAGTTTTTAGTGTAAGATTCAAGGTGCGCTTTTACCCTTTGGTACCTCATTTAGTTGCTGAATGGCTTGGGAGAAGAATTTTATTTTTGGATATTGTTGAGAGAATCAAGGATGGCTGTTGGTGTATAGATAATAAGAATATTTTTCTGGAACTTATTGCTTTGACCTGCAAGGTATTTGATCCTGTTTTAATAAGAGAGAGTTCAGTTGAGGGAATTATAAGAAATTCAGAAAAATACGGTAGATTATTGATGGAGAAATTTGATATCATTCATTGTGATGTTTTGGAAACAGCAATGAATTACGATCATCTACTGCAACGATCCAATAAACGAAAACGCTCTGGAGGTTCACCAATATGTTCACAAAACATGAACAGAGATATCTTAATTGCTGAATATTTGAAGGTAGTGACAAAATTACAATGGTATGGTTCCTTATATTGTAATATTAGTTATAATAAGAATTCCAATAACAATCAATATGTTTATTGTAACTACAAAGGACTATCATTTGTCAATTCTTCGTATGAAATATTGGTTTGTATTCAATGGAGCAAGATAAAGAAAATTGAAAAGAACTGTAACGTGCTAAGAATATTTTATTGTGACAGTGATAATGTCACTAAGATAACATTTGAACATAACAATTATGAGGCAAAAAATTATTTTTATGTTTTAAGTTGTTTAAAAAATTATGTTGACGCTTGGAATAAAAAAATAAAGGATGATGAAATGGAATTTTTACAAAAGTTGGCACAATTAAGTAATAATACAGGAGATAATAAGAAGAACAATAGGAGAAATATTTCACTAAGACAGTCATTGGGAAATAGTTTTCGTAATTCAATAAGAGGTAGAATATCAACAATTCGTAGACATTTTAGTTTCAACAAAAAATCACCATCCTCTGAGGGTGATATTATTGTATGTGCATAGAGAAAAAGTTTTTTGAAAACAACTTTAAGAAGTACTTACAAGACAAGATAAAAAAACAAAAAAAAGAAGAAGGATTTGTACGTCTTGATAAAACTTCTCATATATAATTTTTTAATAATTTATAATGTTATTACATTTAAATAAATATAACTAATTTTATAACTTAAACATATTTTAATAACTTGATAATAAAAAACAATCCTTATTTTTTAATAAAAATTCTTATCATTTTTTTTTGTTTTATGAAACTATATATTATTAACTTTTTGGAAGTATATACTCAAGCCTTAATAAGGCTAGCATACATTCTCCTCTTACTGATTAGAGCTGTGTTGCTGTTTCCACTCTCAGCGATTTTCCTCTTCTTCTGTAAAAGAAATGAAGTTCTTATCCATAGAATAAGTTTTGAAACTATATTACCTATTTAAAACGTGAGTATTGTAATATTTATTGAGTTCATAGCAAAGTCTTTTTTATTCGTGAACATTGTTCCTAGAAAACTCTTCATCTAATTCATATTTATATTTTTTAAGTTACGTACAGTAAAATATGACAGTTTGGGAAACTGTTTGGAAAATTCGAGAACATTGTTTTTGTTATTATATAAGGTGGCGAGAGTCATCAAATTATTCATTTTATTAACTTAGGTAATAGTTGTAGTCGTTTTTTATGTAATCAAAATCTTATATGTATGACGTGTTATATTGTAATGTTATTAATTATCTTAATTATATTGTAATGTATTTCTAATATATTGTATTTTGTAGACCACTAGGGGTTTCATAGACGGTTGAGGGAGATCTCAGGAATTGTTAAGAGATCGAAGGATAAGTATAAGTAAGTATAATTTTGTAATTTATAAATGTTATCCCTAGGTGGCCACTTTACTTCACTATACTTTTTGTAATCTTATATTTGTGAATGTGTTATTGTAATAAAGTTTGGATAAATAAAAGTGAATAGTTGAAAAAGTCTTCAATAATCAGTCAGAGATTCAGAGGGCATTGGTAATTGTCTAAAAAGGGGGACACCAAAAACTATATCTTATAAATATATTTTCTGTACATTAGCCTTAATTAAGCCTTCCATGGTCATTAAATTCTGTGTATGTTCTAATAATTAATGAAGCACGGAAATAAAAAGTCTATTTTGGCCATAAGTCCAATTACGATATCCCGTTTCAGCAATTCCTATCCTTAGGTATTCGTACCATAATCTTTTAAATGTATATTCTAAACCTGATATACCATTAGATATATTTTTATTTAAATCTATTCATATTTAATTTATCACAAATGAAATTTCCACTTTTTCAAAATGTGATGTCAATGCTGAAGTGCTTTTCTCAATGCACTTTTTTCATAAAAAATTTCTATTTTTTTAAATGCCAAATCAATCTAAATATTTATCAGTAAAAAAAATTAATAAAAAAAATACCTGAACTATATCTAATCCAGGTCTCTTACGTTTTTTCTCTTTCGAGGACCAAAACTTGGAAATTTCATTAAAATTATTTTTTAAAATTTCAAGTTTAGAAATACCACTTAAAAAATAAAGATAAAATTTCTCTAATTTTTTAGTTGAAGAAATAAATTTTGAAATTATCTAAATTTTAAAATATAAATAATGTATCAAAAAAAAAACAATTTTTCGTAATTTTATAAATATTAATTATTAACATACTTATATTAAAAATATTTTTTAGCAAAAATTAAATGACATTTATTGCAAAATATTTTGAAAAATAACGGTAATAAATAAGTATTTAGGTAGATTTTATTTATATTTATTGTGCTGATAATTATTTTTCTCTTTTTTTTCTAAATAAAGTAGCAAGTAATATATAAAAATACACAAAAATCAATGCTTAAATTTTATAAACATTTCTGTTAATACACTCAAAATTTAAAACTGTCGCTTTGACAGACATTGCCCAATCATGACTACTATAGATAACTTCCATCATTTCGAATACCAATTAATTTATTTTATATTGTGCCCACATAATAAACATAAATTATGTATCAACTTTTTAAGAAATGCCATGCATTTTTTGTAAAATGTGTGATTTTTTGAAAGAAATGTATATACAGTTAAAATGACAAGCACATTTTTTTTATTATTGCCATACATTTTTATATAAAATGTACAGACATTTCTTAAAGAATGTCCTATACATTTTTTAAACTTTTTAGCATTTTTAATGAAAATGTTCATACAGTCAAAACGACATACATACTTTTTTTTGTGAATTGATATATATTTTATAAAAATAAATATTAATTTTTTTAAAACTACTAGTAATAAGGCGAAACCCTATGATTTTTGAGAACGACTTAAGTAGGGTTCAAAATGGAAGAAAAATATTATAAATGTAAACCTTAACTACTACAAAATTTTTGAGAAAGATAAAATTAATTTATTATGATTATTATAGACGGTAATTATACATCAAAAGTAATAAAGTATGGATATTATTATTTTAGACTTGTAGAATTTTTGAAACATTTCTTTCGTAATTTGCATAATATAAATTAATAAAATTGTAAATAATAGTTATTTAAAAATATTTATATTAGGTTGGTGCAAAAGTTCTGTCGTTTTTTTAACCGAAACTTTAGAAGGTTGTAATTTTTATATTAAAATTACTTAATTTGTAATAGAGGGTGGGCCAAATTATGCATCATATTTGTATTCTAATTATATAATTCTTTCTACAATTCATTCTTTTTTTATTAGTATAGATAAATCATGTTGCCAGTATCTAGAAGATATAAATATTATAAAATCATGAATCAAAAGATATTACTTTTAATTGCAAACATTTTATTAAAAAATTAGAATACAATTGTGATGCATATTTTGACCCACCCTGTATACTATCCATTATTATCAACAACTTGTCTTCAATTAGTAGAGTAAGATTGTTAATCTTACAAATAAAATTTGATATTCAAAATACCAAAATAAGTTAAATAGAGGTTAATCGAAATGTAATCAAAAATATGTAGTCATCAAAGTGTAATAATTAATTAAGTAACTATTATTTATACATCGTTTATGTTAATGTTTATATTATTAATATTATTGTAATTGTAGGCTAAGAAACTATTTATTTAATAAAATTTTAATAATTTAAAATTATCTTAAATATTTTATTGTTAATTTATTCTATTTATATCAATTCGAAAAGTTCGGAATTATGTAAATTGATATATTTTTATTAAATTGTTGTTATTGCTTTTGATTTAAGAATACTTTAAAAAACCAAAATCATATCATGATACTATGCGTATACGCATTTATTATATATTTTGTCAATTTACACAAATGTTATAATATATTTAATACATATTATGAGCTTTTATGTGTTCAAAAATTTTATTTAGTATTATCAAGATTTATTCTCAGTGTAGTATTTTTTAAAAGTTATCTAAGCTCTTACGTATGTTAATGTAAAATTATGAGTTGCTAAACCAGCAACGTAGTGAATTATAGCTGAATTTGATTCAGTAATTATTTGTTGGTTTTTATTTACTCCACATAAATTTATTCCGGTTGATGTTTTATCTTGTTTGAATTTTATCTCAAGACCTTTACCAGAAAAGCAAGGATCACTAACAGGTAGATTTGTAGTAACAACATTAAGTTTGACTTGATATGAAGACGTTGTATTAATTAAAAAATAACAATTCAATGCTCCAGTAATTTTTAATGTTTTCGGAGTAGTGGTTGCTGTTAAAAATTGGTTTCCACATGTTGTGGAAGGACTTGTAGTGTATTTCCCACAAAGAACTCCAGTGAAACCCAAAGGGCACTTACAACTGGCACAATTGTTTGGGTTTGAATATCCGCCGTTCTGACAGTTGATTGGTGTTGGACAGGACGAATTACAGTATTTGAAGTTTATTAATTTAATATCATTAAATGAAAGTTTATTTCTTTGTCCCATTACTTTGTTAAATCCATTATTAAATGCAACAATAGTTTGATTGCCATTGTTTGAAAAAGAAAATCTTCCATAATGCATCACAGAACCGAAATCGTATGGTATTCCATATTCACTAACATAACCAGGTACATTGCCAGCAAAATTTGATTCCTTTCCTGCAATAATATTTTCTGTTTTGATAGAAACATATAAGTGTCTATCTGTTCTTGATTGCTCGTGGTATACTCCTAAAGCATGAGCAGTTTCATGTTGTATAATTGCATTTAACCCACACCCTTGTCCAATACTTACTTCTTGTGAAGCATTAGTATAAATTCTTCCAATATATGACCAGCAACCAGTACCTTTGTAGTATCTCAAGCCAGGTTTACCTGTTATTGGAGTTGCACTTTTAGTAAAACGAATACACGTTTCACTTTCTATACCTTTTAAAGCTGCTGTTACTAAAGTTGCATTTACTCCAGTATCAACATAATATGGTATAGGAAAAGTCCACATATTGTTCAAGCTACTAGAAATTGAACGTTTTCCTCTTTTTTGTTTTCTAGCTCTACTTTCAATATCACTAACATCAATTTTTTTTTCTTCAGCTTGTTTTACAAGTCCATTTACAATTTCGTCAACTTGATTCCCAGTAAGCATAATATCACCTTCGTATAAATCTAAATTCTCCATTGGAGATTCAACTGTTATTTCATTATTTAAATCATCAGTTTCGTTTCTATCTTTAAGTCTCATCAATCTTCTTTGAATTCTATTCAATCGTTCTAACCCTATAACGGTGTCGTCGAAATTTTTCTTGGATGTATCAGGTAAACTTTTTCTTGTATCATCTCTTATTTCGAAACGACGTCTCTAAAGTTTTATATTTTGTTACAACCAGATGAATATAGAAAACTTACACCTTCAATAAAAGAAACAGCAATTGCAAGAAGAATAAATTCTTTAATAAAAAACATTTTTCAAAGTGTATTTCTCAGAAAATTCTTTTTTAATTTATATAAAATTTTTATTCATTTCGAACCACGAAATTATACAAATCCAAGCCAATTTAATGTAATTTTTATAAATTCATTGATTATAAAATTATTAAAATATACTTAATAAAGCTTATTCATGTTAAAAAAATACTAAAACTTTTTATTTTTAGTATTTTTATGTTACATATGAAAACTATAAGAAGATAAATTTTTTTATACCATGTTGAATTTATATGTAAAATAAACAAATACTTTTCTCATGTAAATAAACAATTCTGACTTTAAAATTATCCTAAATATTTTATTGTTAATTTATTCTATTTATATCAATTCGAAAAGTTCGGAATTATGCAAATTGATATGGTTTTATTAAATTGTTGTTATTGTTTTTGATTTTAGAATAGTTTAAAAAACCAAAAGCATATCATGATACTATGCGTATACGCATTTATTATATATTTTGTCAATTTACACAAATGTTATAATATATTTAATACATATTATGAGCTTTTATGTGTTCAAAAATTTTATTTAGTATTATCAAAATTTATTCTCAGTGTAGTATTTTTTAAAAGTTATCTAAGCTCTTACGTATGTTAATGTAAAATTATGAGTTGCTAAAGTACCAACATAATGAACTAAAACTGAATCTGATTCAGAAGTAAATATTTGATTACTGTTTACTCCACAGAAGTTGATTCCAGTTGCTGTTTTGTCAATTTTGTACTTTATTTCAAGTCCTTCACCAGAATAGCATGGATCACGTTTGACAAGATTTGCGGAAACAAGATTAAGCTTAATTACATAGCCAGATGATGCCTTGATAACGAAATAACAATTTTTTACACCTGTAATTTTCACAGTTTGTATTGTAGTACTTGCAGTTAGCATTTGACTTCCACATGTGGTAGATGGACTTGTAACATAGTTTTGACAATAAGTACCATAAAAATTAAGTGGGCACTTACAACGGGCACAATTGTTTGGGTCCAAATATCCACCATTTTTACATGAAATTGAGGTTGAGGGACAGGTTGAGTTACAGTATTTGAAGTTTATTAATTTTATATCATTGAAAAAAAGTCTAGTTCTTTGTCCCATTGTTTTGTCGTATTTGGTATCTTTTGCTACAATAGTTTGATTACCATTCTTTGAGAAATCAAATCTTTTATAATGCATTACAGAACCGAAATCGTATGGTATTCCATATTCATCAACATAACCTGGTACATTGGCAACAAAATTTGATTCCTTTCCTGCAATAATATTTTCTGTTTTGATAGAAACATATAAGTATCTATCTGTTCTTGATTGTTCGTGGTATACTCCTAAAGCATGAGCAGTTTCATGTTGTATAATTGCATTTGATCCACAACCCTGTCCAATACTTACTTCTTGTGGAGTATCAGTATAAATTCTTCCTATGTATGACCAGCAACCAGTACCTTTGTAATATCTTAAACCGGATTTGCCAGTTATTGGAGTTGTACTTTTAGTAAAGCGAATACAAGTTTCACTTTCTATACCTTTTAAAGCTGCTGTTACTAAAGTTGCATTTACTCCAGTATCAACATAGTATGGTATTGGTGAAGTCCACATTTTATTTATATCTTTGATAATAGAACGTTTTCCTCTTTTTGGTTTTCTAGCTCTACTTTCAATATCACTAACATCAATTTTTTTTTCTTCTGCTTGTTTTACCATACCATCAACAATTTCATTTATTTGTTCCTCAGTAAGAATGATGTCACCTTGATACAAATCTTCGTTTTCCATTGGTGATTCAACTACTATCTCATTGTCTTCATCTTTAGTCTCATTTCTATCTTTAAGTCCCATCAATCTTCTTTCTAATTTGTTTAATCGTTTTAATCCTCCAACAGTATCGTCGAAATTTTTCTTGGATCTATCAGATAAACTTTTTCTTGTTTCATCTCTTATTTCAGAGCGGCGTCTCTAAATTTTATGCTATAAATTTGTCATAGGAATAAAAAACTTACACCTTCAATTAAGAAAGCAACAAGAATGAGAATAATAAGTTCTTTGATAAAATACATTTTTCAAACTATAATTTATAGAAACTTTTTCCTATTTTATACGAAATTTTAATTTGCCATTCATCATCTGATCAAATAAAATATAAGCCATTCTAATAATTGTTTCGATGATTCCAATATTGTATAATTATTTAAATACTTTTACAATAAAAAAATTCATACATATTGAACAATTATTTGTGTTCTTCAGGTGTTACATAATTTACTTTTTATAATTAAAATTTGAACATATAAATTTTTTATTTAATATGTTGGAAAGACATGTTGAACAAATAATTATTTTTCAGGAAAAAATAAACATAAAAACTTTTAATTATTTGCACTGCGTTATAATAATTGTATTGGTTATGTAACAACTTGGAGAAGTTGATATAGATATTCAAGCTGACGATTTTTTATAGAATATTTCTAATACCTTTTTTTATTAAAATAAAAAATAATTCTCAGTGTAAAATTTTATTTTGATGCTAAGATTGAACACTTTTTTTTATTTTTGTTATTGATATATTAAATCTAATTTTTTTAAAAATAAAATCGCAATAGCTACTGTTTTAAAAATTATAAATATTATTGTGATTATTATAACACATTGTGTATTTAAAATTTGTCCCAATTTTCAACTAATTGGTGATTTCTTTTATTTAATTTTATCTAAACAATTTATATTAAAATTAAAGAATTTTTTCTCGCAACAAAGAGAAAGATTTAGTAATTACCAAACTCACTTCAATATTTACACTACCATAGTTTAAATGGTTTATCTAATACGGCTTATAAAATTACATTTGTTTTAGACAATCAAACTACAACATTGAATTTTATGAGAATTTATTGTTAATTTTATTTATTAAAAATAATTATGAAGATTATTATTAATTAAATTATGTTGTATATCAAAGAGTAGAATATTGAATCACAGCGATTCGATTGTGTCTTATATGTGATTATTTGTACTTTTACTCTAGAGCAAATTTTTGCTTTAAAAATAGAAACTTTTAATTTTAATATTTTTGATTGAAAATTTGAGAGTCACGTAGAAATAATATGTAGATTTCCATGATATTTTTATTTTTTGAAAAATGCCTTATATGGAGAACTTTTTTTTGACAGCAAATTTCTTTAATTGTAAAATGAATTTTTTTATGAGATTTATCTCATTCAAAAGCCCATCTTTTCTCCTCCATACCTACAATTTTTGAAGAAGAAGTGAACTAGAATTTTTGATTTATTTTAATTTTATTATTATTTGTTTGTTTATTCAATAATAAGCCATATAAATTGCTAAATATGTTTTTTTTAGAAACATTTTATATATAAAAATGCTAATCAATCATTTATAAAATATCTACAGATACGTTAAGTAAGTTATTAAAACATAAAAATTGTAAAATATTATTAAAATTTAGGCTATTTTCATAGTTTACTCATTATATAGATATTGTATCAAAAATTGTTAAACTTCGAGAAAATTTATTTGTATTAACAATTTTGTTAATTATTATCTATAAACATCTTAACAGTCGTAAAAAATTAATGTCCCTGAAATACAGTGATATGGAACAAATGACTAAAATTTTGTCTAGTAGTTAAGGAAAATATAATATCAAAATATTTAAAGTTTTTTAACAATTAATAAGTTATTAACAATAGGGAACACTTTCAATACTTGTTTACATTGTAAAAACTTACTTTGCCTTATTTAGTTAAAAATTGTTACTTAACAATTTTATGTTTTAAAACTTGTCTAATATAATTTTAATTACTTTAAAAATTATCAAGTCAAACTTTTATATCAGAAAAATTTAAAAAAACTAACATTTATCAAAATAACATGGACCAAATATGTTAAAAATGTAAAAAATAACGGTAAAATTAAAATAACTCAAAAAATCTAGTTCAGATTATTCTAAAAATTTGTAGGTAAACAGAAGAAAAGATAGGCTTTCGAACAAGATAGGTCCCATAAAAAAATTCATTTTAAAATTGAAAAAAAAAGCCATTGAAAAAAAGTTTTCTATATATGGCATTTTTTTAAAAACGAAAATATCAAGGGAATTAGCATTATAATTAAAAGCATTTGCCAAATTTCTAAAAAAAAAATACTTCCATTAAGAGATTCAATTAACTCTTTAAACATAAAATTTTCCTATATAAAAGTACAGATAATCACTACAAATCGGTGTGAATGTATGTTAATGTAAAAGAATCAGTAGCTTTAGTACCAACATAATGAATTAAAAGTTGGAATGTCTCCAAAATAGTCGTCAATATTCAAATTTAAATAAAGTATTATCTATAAAATAAGTGGTCTTTTCATTGTATAATTAAATTTATAATTATTGAATATCATATTAATTGTATTTTTTTATTATAGATTCGTTAAGGCCTAATAAAATTCACTTTAAAGCTGAATTTCCTTCAGTGAATATTATCTGATATGTATTAACTCCACAGAAATTGATTCCAGTGGCTGATTTATCATTTTAGTACATAATTTCTAGACCCTTACCAGTATAACAAGGATAATCATTAACGAGATTTGTAGAAATAACGTTAAGCCTGACTTGGTACATAGATGTACTAATATAATAATAGCATTCTAGTGCACCGGTAACATTCAATGTCTGTAAAGTGGTATTTGCTGTTAAAAATTGATTCCCGCATAATGTAGATTTACTTCCTACATAATTTTGAAAATTTGTACCGTAAAAACCGAGCGGACATCTACAAACACAACAAAAGTTGAATTTTCATACCACCATTTTTACGTGAAATTGATATTGAGGTACAAGTTGAGTTACAGTACTTATATTTTATTAATTTAACATCATTAAATGAAAGCATATTTCTTTGTCTCATTGTCCTGTCAAACTTTCTGTCTAATGCAAGGATAGTTTGATTGCCATTTTTTGGAAAGCAAATCTTCCATAATGCATCACAGAACCGAAATCGTACGGTATTCCATATTCATTAACATACCCTGGTATACTTCCAGCAAAATTTGATTCTTTTCCTGCAATAATATTTTCAGTTTTGATAGAAACATATAAACATCTATCTGGTCTTGATTGCTCGTGGTATACTCCTAAAGCATGAGCTGTTTCATGTTGTAAAATACCTTTCTGTCCACATCCACTTCCAATACTTATTTCTTGTGGAGCATCAGTATAAATTCTTCCTATGTATGACTAGCAACCAGATTCTTTGAAGTACTCAAGCCAGGTTTACCTGTTATTGGAGTTGCACTTTTCGTAAAACGAACACATGTTTCACTTTCTATAAAATTTAATGCCGTTGTTACTAAAGTTGCATCTACACCAGTTTCAACATGGTATGGTATTGGAAAAGTCCACATATTGTTCGTGCTACTAGAAATTGATCGTTTTCCTCTTTTTTTTCTAGATTTATCCTCAATATTACTAACATCGATTTTTTTTCATCGGCTTGTTTTACAAGTTCATCTACCATTTCATCTACTTGTTTTTCAGTGAGGATAGTATCACCTTCATATAAATCTAAATTCTCCATTGGAGTTTCAATAACAATTTCAGTGTCTATCTCATCAGTTTCATTTCTAACTTTAAGTCCCATCAATCTTCTTTGAAATTTGTTCAATCTCTAAATCCATTAAAAGTATTGTTGAAATTTTTTTAAAATTTTTCGGATAAACTTTTTATAATTTCATCTCTTATTTCGGAGCAGCGTCTCTAAATTGTATGTTTTTAAATCATCATAATAATAAAAGCTTACACCTTCAATTAAGAGAGTAACAAAAATGAGAAAGATAAGTTCTTTAATAAAATTCATTTTTCAAACTATAATCTTCATAGAAAACTCTTTTAATTTATACAAAATTTTAATTTGCCATTTACCATCTGATTAAACAAAATATGTTTCATTTTACTGAACGTTTAATAGTTTAAATATTATATTAATTATTTTAATTCTTCATACAAAAAAAAATTAAAGTATATTAAACATTTAATGTGTACCTCAGGTGTTGAGTAGTTTACTTTCTTGTAGTAAAATTGCAAAATGGTGGATTTTTTATTATACTTTATTTAAGTGACATGTTAAATAAATAATTATTTTATTGAAATAAAAAAACATTTTGAATTTTAACATTATCATTAATTGTTTAAATTAATTTTACCATGTTTATATCAATTCAGTGAAACAAAATATATTCAAATTGGTGATTTTCAATAAAATTTTTACAAGACTAGTATATTTTTTGATTCAAGAATAACTTTCATAACAGAATTATACTTTTAATCGAAATTTAAGGACATTCCTTTACCATTTTTATTTATTTTATCCCTGTTTTGGTAATTTTTTTGATTTTGCTTGTAAGATTATATGTCTTTTAGAAAATTAAACTACAACATGTTGTGCTATAAAAATTTATTGTTTTTTGTAAATATTAAAAAAATTATAAAAATGATTATTGAAAATTAATTCAATATTTTTAAAAGTAGTTTAATATCTAATATATGTTAATGTAAAAGAATCAGTTGCTGTGGTACCAACATAATGTATTAAGACTGAATCAGATTCAGAATAAAATATTTGATAACTATTTACCCCACAGAAATTTATTCCAGTTGCTGTTTTATCAGTTTTGTGTTTTATTTCTAGTCCTTGACCAGAAAAGCATGGATCATTATTTACTAAACTTGTAGAAATAAGATTAAGTCTAATAACATAACCAGGTGTTGTATTGATAACGAAATAGCAATTCAATGCACCGGTAATTGTTAAAAATTGTAAGGTGGTATTTGCAGTTAGCATTTGATTTCCACATGTCGTAGATGGACTTGTAACATAGTTTTGACAATAAGTACCATAAAAATTAAGTGGGCACTTACAACGGGCACAATTGTTTGGGTCCAAATATCCACCATTTTTACATGAAATTGAGGTTGAGGGACAGGTTGAGTTACAGTATTTGAAGTTTATTAATTTTATATCATTGAATGAAAGTTTTTTTCTTTGTCCCATTGTTTTATCATACTTTCCGTCTATCGCTACAATAGTTTGATTGCCATTGCTTGAGAAAGAAAATCTTCCATAATGCATCACAGAACCGAAATCATATGGTATTCCATATTCATTAACATACCCTGGTACACTTCCAGCAAAATTTGATTCCTTTCCTGCAATAATATTTTCTGTTTTGATAGTAACATATAAGTATCTATCTGTTCTTGATTGTTCATGGTATACTCCTAAAGCATGAGCTGTTTCATGTTGTATAATTGCATTTGATCCACAACCCTGTCCAATACTTACTTCTTGTGGAGCATCAGTATAAATTCTTCCTATGTATGACCAACAACCAGACCCTTTGAAGTATCTCAAGCCAGGTTTACCTGTTATTGGAGTTGCACTTTTAGTAAAACGAATACAGGTTTCACTTTCTATACCTTTTAAAGCTGCTGTTACTAAAGTTGCATTTACTCCAATATCAACATAGTAAGATATAGAAGAAGTCCACATATTGTTCAAGCTACTAGAAATTGAACGTTTTCCTCTCTTTGGCTTTCTAGCTCTACTTTCAATGTCACTAACATCAATTTTTTTTTCTTCTGCTTGTTTTACCATACCATCGACAATTTCATTTATTTGTTCCTCGGTAAGAATGATGTCACCTTGATAAAAATCTTCGTTTTCCATTGGTGATTCAACTACTACCTCAGTGTCTTCATCTTTAGTCTCATTTCTATCTTTAAGTCCCATCAATCTTCTTTGTAATTTGTTTAATCGTTTTAACCCTCCAACAGTATCGTCGAAATTTTTCTTGGATCTATCAGATAAGCTTTTTCTTGTTTCATTTCTTATTTCAGAGCGGCGTCTCTAAATTTTATGCTATAAATTTGTCATAAGAATAAAAAACTTACACCTTCAATTAAGAAAGCAACAAGAATGAGAATAATAAGTTCTTTTATGAAATGCATTTTCAAAGTATAATCTTCAGAAAATTTTTCCTATTTTATACGAAATTTTAATTTGCCATTCATCATCTGATCAAATAAAATATAAGCCATTCTAATAATTGTTTCGATGATTCCAATATTTTATAATTATTTAAATACTTTTACAACAAAAAAATTCATACATATTAAACAATTATTTGTGTTCTTCAGGTGTTACATATTTTACTTTTTATAATTAAAATTTGAACATATAAATTTTTTATTTAATATATTGGAAAGACATGTTGAACAAATAATTATTTTTCTGAAATAAATAAACAGAAAAACTCTAAATTATTTGTACTGCTATATAAAAATTTTATTATACATGTAACAATTTGAAGAAGTAGAAATACAGGGTGGGCCAAAATATGCATCACAGTTGCAATACAACACTTTATTACTTTTTTTGTAGGTGACATATTTTTATGGTATTATACGCATTTTGTAGAGAATTTGTTAAAGAATAATATATTACAAGATCGTTCTCAAGAATGAACTTAAAAAAAGCTTTTTAATTTCTTAGTATTTTACATTAAAAAAAAAGTATTTCTTAATTTTTTTTCAATTTAAACTTATTTTTAAGTTTAAAACAAATAGATACAATTCGTAATAAGTCAATATTTCACGCAATTATGTATGAAAAATATAATCTTTTAAATGATTACTATTTAATTTCTTGCACAAGCTTGTTAATTATAAAACATTAATTATTACTTTTATTAAATTGTTTTATTTAACTCTTTGAAATGATTTACCACACTTAATATTGCATGTCTTGACGAAGTCTGGGTCAAATTGTAGTAGGTTTTGAATAAGTTATGAGTTGTAACAAGTGAAAATTTGTTGGTGTAGTAATCACGAACTGTTTTTGTCTGTGCTTCAGTAGAATACTTTCTTAAAGAGGTAACACTGGTAAAAAATATTTAAAATATATGGAAGAAATTAATATTGTACAAACAAAATATTTTATGAAGAAAAATGTTCCAAAGTAACATTTTAAACATCTAGCATTTATTTTTAAATAAATTAGAATATTTTAAGATGCACTTTTAAAACAAAAATACAAACATTTTTATTTAACTTAATACAACATTTTATTAAGACCATTCTTTAGAACGATCTTGTGGTACATTATTTTATAAATTGTTCTGTACAAAATGAGTATAATATCATAAAAATACATAAACAATAAAAAAAGTTATAACAGTTATAAACTGTTTCATGCAACTGTGATGCATATTTTGGCCCACCCTATATATATTCGAACTGATGACTTTCCATAGAATATTTCTAATATTACCTTTTATTGAAATAAGAAATAATTATAGATACAAAATTATATCTTATTACAAAAAGTGAACACATTTTTATTTATTTCTGTTATTCATATATGTAATCTAATTTTTTGATTTTAATTTCCTCAAAAAATAAAATTTATAACAATTACAATTTTTATAAATACAGGCATTATTGTGATTACTATCTCACATTTTATACTAAAAATTTACTCCAAGTTTCAACTAATTGATGACTTTTTGTTGATGAATGATTGCTTTATTTAAATATTGATGGCATTCATATTGTATAAAAGAAGTTGTTTTTACTTTAATAAATTATATGTGACTAACCAATAATTTGTTTACTCTGTATTTTATTTAACTATTCTGAAATTGGAAGTCTTGAAAGTTATCATGTTTTAAAACATGTTTGACGTGAAATTATGATTCCTTGGTATATAAAGGGAGTAAATAGCTTGAAAAGGTGAGATATACTAACCCGATATCAAGGCCTTGGTATTATCACCATTTATTGTTAACTTTTATTAACATTTGGAATGGTCAAATAAATTATATATTATACAGATCCGTAATTTATAATTTAACAAAAATAAATGAAGAAAATAATATCAACTATTGAAATTACTTAGATTTCACAAAATTGAGGAGTTAGTTGGAGCAGACAATGGAGGAATTGTCAAATAATAATTAGAGATTTATTAAAACAAAAGAGAACATGAAACGGAGATCTCGACGTTAAAAGGTAATTTCGAAGAGTTGAAAAACTCCGTAACAACGCAACAAAGAACTTTTCAACTTAAATAAAGTTTCTTCTGGTTACAAAAAGATATCTTTTGAATTGGGTAAAAAAATGAATGCTCTTAAAAAAGAAAAAGAGGATACAGTGTAACCTTCAAAAGTAAAATTTTTTTATTGGTGGCAAGCTATCAGAATTTACAACAACGATATTATAAGATATTTAGATATGTGGATAGTATAAATTTTAAAATATAGCGCCTGAGGTAAAAGGATACAATAAAAGAAATTAAAGTTACAATTACTTACTATATTTATGCTAATTAATTTTTAAATAGAGTCAGACACTCCTACACTGACATATAATAATTAATAAATAGTTTAACCCCTATAATTTAATTAAACACTAACAACTAGGAAATAAGGGCGACAAAAGATGATACAATAAAATTAAGAAATATTAGGTTAGTGCAAAAGTTCTGTCGTTTTTTTAACCGAAAATTTAGAAGATTATAATTTTTATATGAAAATTACTTAATTTGTAATATACTATACATTATTATCAACAACTTGTCTTCAATTAGTAGCTACGTTACCGATTCCAGATTTGAAGAATTTCTTAACCTTTTTGAAGAAAGTTTCAAAAAAACCAATAATTACTTCATCAACTTTACAGAAGTGTCTACCATCCCAGAACTAATGTAGAGATAAGAGTAGATAGTAACTAGATAGAGAAACATCTGGAGAATATGTTGTGTGCGAGAGAAATTTATAGCTTTTCTCATCCAGATTTTTCCGAGTCTTCAATTATATATGTCGTCATACTGAAGAACAACTTTTTTATCATTTTCTGAATTTTGTAATTTTTTTAGATATTTCTTGTCTAGTTTTGATAGCATTTTACATTAAAGGTCATTAAAAGTAGTTTGAAATTGATAGAATCTCAAAAAATCTTTATTGGAAGCTGGAGTCATACAAACGGATGCTCAATCTTCAAGATTCACTTCTTTGTCTTAAATCTTTATAAAGGATCTTTATATAAGCCCAATATTTGCTACATTTCTTCCTAATGCTACACATAAATTTTTAAAAGCATCAGTTGTCATTTGTCTTAGTTGGAACTCTTAGAAGACATAATGTCAAAAATGACTTTTGACTGCCTTCATGTTTAGCAAAAGAAAATGTAGCATAGATAATATAACAATTTGATATTATGCAAATTTTAAAGTAAAGAGGTGGTACAATCTATCTATTTTAATGACTTAATTTTTTGTCAATTGTGATCATACTTTTTTGATGATAGAAAGTGATATTGAAAAAAACGACAGAACTTTTGCACCAACATAATACAATTAATTAAAGTTTTGGGAATAACGAAAAAGATGATGATTGTTTACTATATATATAGCCTAACCAATCATCTAGAAAATTCTCGAACAATCCTTTAAATTTTTCATCTTATTTTATTGTTTCGTGATGGGAACATCATCTTTATTTCTCCATAAATACGTAGTTTAATGGAACAATTTTTTTATACACATACATTGATTTATAATTTAGTAAAAAAATGTTTTATAAAAAATATGCACAGCGGACCAGCTATGATCTGCCAAAGGCGGATTTAAGGCTGGTTAAATAAAGTGGTAAACTATTTATCAGGGGTGTACACATAAAATTTAAATTAAATTTCTACTGTTATAAATATTTTTGGAGTGATAATAATGTTAATATGTTATTTTCATAGTAGCTTTTATTATATTTACATAACTTAACATAATTTTCTGCAAAATAGTAAAACTGTTCAAATATTTTTAAAAAAAAAACATGATTTTTAGTTGACTCTAGTAGAAAACATTTTACGTAATGTAATTATAAAATACTATTGGATTAAAAATGTTCAAACAAGACATGTTATCGTAGTTTTGTTTTAATTTCATTAAGTTTAGTATATATTTTATTTAAACAATAAGAAGCTATAATTGAAGGAATATTTATCTTTTTTTTATGAAATTGATTTTATCCTAACTTTTCTAATAAAATTTTTTAATGCTCATACAATCGAAACAACCTTTTTAATTTAAATTTTAAAGAAAATTTTATATTTAAATTGAAAACTTGAACTATGTAAAAATAATTTCATTAATTATAAGGAAATTAGTTTTTTAAGAGTATTAATTTGTTTAACTTTTTATTATAAATAAATATTGAACACCTTATTAACATACAGTAAATAGAATTTTTTAAAAATGACAATTTTTAAAAACTTGTTAGAGCTTCTTCAATTATTGAAATGTTTTACTAAATGACTCGAAATATCATAGAATTTAAAGAATTACATATTCATAAATATAATAAAATCAATATTATAATTTTTAAATTTATTTATAGTTTGAGATTATTCGTAGCAACTATTAAGCGAGAAAGGTAATTCAAAAAACTTATAATATGACAAATTATTTTGATTCAATAAAAGTAGAATGATAACACAATGATGATTTCTCTAAATAAACAATTTAAAACAAGATATAATAAATTAAACAACTTTAAAAAGAAGTATAAAAAATTTAAATTTTTGTAAGTACAGTTATGTTGGAATAACAAATTTTATAAATATTCAATTCAACGAGATTGCATTTGTATTGTATGAATAAATTTAACTTATTTTTTGTTATTTTATCTTTAATAATGAAATCATGGCAAAAAAAAGTAAATTTTAAACTATTTTTGGTTTAATAAACATATTTTTTCTAAATTAAAGTAAAAAAATCTTCAAATTTAGGTCAGACAAAAAAGTTTTTATGAAAGCAATATTAAAAGAGTTATTTTATTATATTGAAATATATATAAATAGTTTAAAATCTTTAAAATATTTTTAATTAATATCAAAAAACCACATATTTTGAAATTCTTCAAACAATTTTTTTTTCTGAACACGCTAATTATAAATTACAAGAGGCACAGAAAAAAATGGGAGAAATTTTGACAATTCAATTAAATATGCAAAAAAATATCCTACCTTTTAAAAAAATCAACATTTATTCAAATTCTAAAAATATCAAGCGACAACAAATATGTTTTAAATAATAAAAAATATTAAGTTGTCGCAAAATTTGGCTGTTTTTTACAAAATTACATATATTTTACATTTTAAAGTAATGTAACTTTTATTTAATCCTAATGTTTTTGAAATAATGCTAATCTTAGATTCAAATTTTCTTTTAATATACTATGAAATGTGTAATTAGAATTAAATTTCGTGCAAAAATGTTAAGTTTTAAAAAAAATCATTCTTTAAAACAATCTTTTAACAAAAATAAGTTTAAAAATCTAACAGATTTTTAATAATGATGAAAGGCCAAAAAGTATTATTTAACCATACAAAACACCAGTAATTAGAAACATTATTTTAGTATTTGTTTTTATATAAAGTTAAATATACAGAAGATGTTTTTTACTACAGATAAAAATCCATATAATTTTATAACTTTTTATAAATTTGATTTTTAAATAGGACCTTTGATGTCATAAAAATAATTCTTAACTTTCAGAAAAGTGTAATTTACAGGGTTATTTGGAAATATATCGTATGTATTTAAAAATATGTCGTTTTTATTTAAAAATATATCCTCATTATATTAAAATATATCGCCATTATTCAGAAATATATACTTAATATTTATTAATATATATTCAATGGCTGTTGAAAGCAGTAATTTCTCAACGTTTAGTTAAGTTTCTTGATAAGTTTTATCATTAAAAATGTCCTAAACAAAAGTTTCACGCTATCAATTTTTGCCAGCACATAGTCCTGCTCTGAATCTAATTATGGAAGATTTTCGTACTCTCAAAGATCGTTATTGTTTAGTACCAGGGCGAGTAACAAATCAAGACCAAATTATTTCAAGAGTGGATCAAGTAATCGAAACAATGAACGAAGAACTTCAATTTCTAACTACTATCAACATATGTGGGTTTTTTTGGATCAGGCATTTTCTGGAATAGCATTTATTTAAGTTTATTTTTTTTATTGTAAATAATTAATTTATTTTTTTAAAAAAATATAATGAAAAAAGTTAAAGATATATTAATAAATACTTGAGATATATTTTAAAACACTTGATATATATTTTTAAATAATTGCGACATATTACCAAATAGAAAATATATATTTTGAAATACTTGCGATATATTTCCAAATAACCCTGTAAAAAAAAGTATAATTTATAATAATTCAAACTATTAAAACTTATTAATAAAAATATTTTGGTATATTAATAAATGTTCTTTATGGAAGCATTTAAAATCTTACATAAAATTAAGTTCCAATCTTATATTTAAAAATTTTTTGTAGAAAACAATCAAAGTTTTAAAATACCAATAGCAAAATAAAGATTAGAAACCTATTTTAACAACTACTTTATTACTACTTTAATTTTTATGTACCATATAATTGCGATAAAATTAGTTGCAAATGAAGAAAAGTTAAATTTTGTCAGGTGGGAAAAATTTATTACATTTTACGCAAAAGGCTTTCCTATTTTTTTTATGTGGGTGCACATCATTCATAAATATTTTCCTCCAGACTTTATATTTTTTTGAAATCATCAGATTGTGTATATTTATAAAGGGTGTATAAAACAAATATTATGATCTATAAAAGTTCTTAAATCTTTACATTTATATCTGTTTAATAAGTCTTTTAATAATTATGAAATGAAGCTTTTTTTTATTTTACTATTTTCTATTACTAGAACTTTGTGTTATGATGGCCCAACTATACAAATGGGAGAAAATGCGTTTCTTCAGGGAAAAAGTATTGTAAGTTTTTTATAAATAAAATGTTTCTAGATAAACTTGAGCAAGAAGGAGACTAATAGAAATTTTACTTTTTAATTATATATAATTAAAATATGCTTTTAAGAAACATATTACAACAGTTAAAATATTAGTTTCATATATTCACCGAGTACTTTTAAATTGATCTCAGAAATATTTTGATTCTTTCCTGTACAATCAAAAATGACTTATGTAACTATATTTATATGTTAGTTTTAAAAAATTTTTAAAAATCTATTTAAAACGCTAAGAATACATTTCTAACCCAATTTTTTAACATAAAATGCATAAAATGATTGCTTTTTATTTTTAAAATAGAAATTTAGATTCTGTCAGCTTGAAAACTATATTTGTTTTCTTAAATTTTTATTGAAACAAAAATTATGCTTAAAATATAGAAAAATGTATACTAATTTATATAGTATATTTATATAAATATTATTAATTAGTTAATTATATGCTTTGAAATTAGTAGTAGTTATTTTTTAGTATAATATCACTTTTTCGCTGAATTTACACAACTTTTTAAGATTTTGAACAAATGATTTAAGTATTATTTTTATTTTTTTCTACTACTTTATAATATTTTAACATCTGATAAGTTAAAACACGAGAGTATTTTAATTTTAGGTTATCAAACATAGTATTCTATGAAAGAACAAAAAATAATTGAATATCTATCGCTTATATCATTAAAAATCAATGAGCAAACAAAATAAAATAGTTTATACGAAAAATGATGTAAATATCAAAAAATATTACTTTTTTAATTACCAAAATAAAATTATTTGCAATTTATAGCCTAAAGAAAATTATACTTTTAAAGCAGTGTTACCTTTTTTAAAATAATTTAGAACCAGAACATTAATTCTGTTTACTTGAAAAATGAATTTTACTCATTTTATAGTGAGCAATTTACATCTGCACATTTCATTGAAAATATATCAATTCAATAAATTAAATCTAAGTGTGGTATCATAACTAACTAGCAGAAAATAATTAATGTTGAGGTTGTTAAGCAGGAAATGTAAAATTTTTTTTGAAGTATTTAAGAATCAAAAACACGCTTCATTTTTATCTCCTACTTGTATAACAGTTTTTACAAAAGATAAAGAAATATAATAAAACAAAGTCTATTGAATACTTTTGTTGTTAATTATATTCAAAGATTCTTATATACCTAGGAAAAGGAAAAACTTTATGAGATTCAAAAGTTGCACAAAATAGAGAAATGTAACTAATATTTTATCTGTTATAATATTCAATTTGGTACATATATTAAGTATATGTGACTCAGAATAAGACTTTTTCATTTTCTTCAATATATACTATGTTGCTTTGTATTTTCAAGAAACATATTTTAAATATAACCAATGTTTTTTAGACTGTTCTAGGTGAAAAAATTACTGAATATTTAGGAGTTCCTTATGCACATCCTCCTTTAGATTTTTATAGATTCGAGCCTCCAGCTGAATTTGATAAAACTTATTGGAAAAGTACATATAACGCAGTTCATCTAGCAGATGCATGCCCTCAAATTATTAGGAAAATGGGTTTTAAAGGATATGACGATGCAAATCCAAAAAATAGTAGAGAATCGTGTCTTAAATTTAATATGTGGGTACCAACATCAAATGACGGAAAAAATATGCCTGTTATAGTATTTTTCCATGGTGGTAGTTGGACAGTTAGAACAGCTTCTGTAGATAAATTTAATGGTTCTGTTTTGGCATTAAAAACTAATTCAATTGTTATAGCAGCAAACTTTAGATTAGGATTTTTTGGGTTTGCTTTTTTAAAAAATTCATCAAAAATTCGTGGTAACATGGGACTACTTGATCAACAAGCGATGTTAAAGTGGATACATAAACATATTGATAAGTTTAATGGCAACAGAAACAGCGTTACTATTTTTGGAACAAGTTCTGGTGCTTCTTCTGTTGCAGCACATTTATTTTCTGAAGGTAGTAAACCATATTTTCATAGAGGAATTATGAGTTCAGGAACAATAACACATTTTATGTCAACTGTATCAGCTGATATAGCTGATATAAATACTCGAAATGTTTCAAGAATGGTTAAATGTATAGAAGATAATAATGAAAAAACTTTAGCCGATGATGATATAGCTGATTGTTTAAAAAAAAAGACAGTAAAAGAGTTATTGGATGCAGCAAGAAAGGTCAGAGCTTCCGGCCAATTTCCAACACCATTTCCATTTATGCCTATTGATACCGATTCTGTTTTTTTCAATGGAAGTATAAAGGAAATGTATAATAAACAATTATTTAATAAAGAAGTTGACTTAATGATGGGAAGAACAGCTGATGAAGCTACTTTCTTTATGGCAACAGGTTTTACAAATAACAGTCGATATAATTGCAATTTTTATCCACAATTATCTGTTACTGATCCAAAAAATGCATGTATCATGAATAAAGAAGATTTTTTAAATCTTGTTGATCTTGGCGCTGGAATTATGAAATTTAATTCAACTGAAAAACAACAATTGATAAAAATATATGACGAGTCTGCAACAACTTATACTAACAGATCTATAAGGATCTTATCAGATTTTATTTTTGACTGTGAACTTTCTAGATTCGCAAACATATATGCTAATGTTACAAGTAAAAATGTATATTTATATGAATATGCTAGACGTTCACCAATCAATGTATGGCCTCCATGGACTGGTAAGTAATAAAGTTTTATAAAGTGGTGTTGTCCACATAATTTAAAACGTATAGATCATTCAAATTTCACATAATAATATTTATATTTTATTTATAATAATCAAATATTATTATTTGACTACAGGTGCAATGCATGGGGACGATTTAATAAATATTTTCGGAATTCCATTTAGACATCCTGAGAAATATAAATGCAAAGATAGTAAAGAAAAAGAAAAAAATGCAGATTGTATTGATAATGTAGAAGAAGAACAAAAATATTCTGAAAAAGTTATGTGGGCAATCGGTAATTTTTCAAAAAGTGGTCAAATAAAAACAGGATGGGAAAAAGCAAAGGTTAGTAATTTAAAAGCCTTTATTTTTAATGGAACCTCAAGTTTTGAAAAAAGAAAACACAAAAATTTTAGACCAAAAACATGCGATGAATTATATAATCTTATAATGCAATCTATAAAAAGAAAAATGGAAGAAATGAAGAGTAAAAAAAAATTAAATTAAATCCCGTTTTATGAGTCAATCAGACATTGGAGGTACAACTAAAAATTTTACTTCCCATTTTTATTTCTGATATAACATTAAAACTGTTTATTTGTTTAAATACATCTTTATATACAATATGATAGTCATAATTTTTTATAAACAATATGTGACATTATAAGAAATTAAAGCTAATAGATATATGACAATTTCATTAATAAAAAGAGAAACAAAAAAATAGTATGTTGACAAATTTTTTCAGCTTGAAACTTTAAGATACAGCGGCTGCAGTGAGTCAAATTTAAAAAAATCGATTTTTACAAGTTTGCGGTAAATAGATTTCTTTAAACAATTTATGTTTCTAGGGGTAATTTTTTGTAAAAAAACGAATGAGCATATCTTCAGCTTCATAAATTTACGTCTTTATTGTTTTTCGGAATTTTTTTTAGTTCTTCCAATCTTTGAGCACAAAAAATCGCATGTTCTCACTATGCTCATTCAATTTCTCATGTAATTTTACATCAAAATTCATAAAAAAAGCAAAATAAAAAGTGTAAATCATTGTGCTCTTGAATTTCAGTACAAAAATAAGAAAATCGTATGTTTCCATTATGCTCATTCGTTTTTTCATAAAAAATCACTCCTAGAAACAACATTTCTTTTTAAAAAAACTTTATTTACCAGAAACTTATAAAATTAATTTTCCCTACTTCGTATTACTGCTGCTGTTGTATCTCAAAATTTTAAGCCGAACAAATTTACCAACATACATTTTTTAGTTGCTCTTTTTATCAATAAAATAAAAATGGGAGGTAAAATTTTTAGTTGTACAAAATTTTTAAAAAATGTTCAATTGACTCAAAACGGAATTTGAATAATTAATAATCATTAAGTTTTATAAATATAAAGTATTTAATGATAAAATGAATATGATACAATTGAGCAAATACACATTAAAAAAGTATAAAAGAACAAATATCCAATATATAAGCATTTTTCATGATATTGTTGAAATGCTCAATGTCTTAAAGACCATTTTATTTTCAGGCATTTTTGAATATATTCATATAGTATCATTGGTAAAAATTTTTTAAAGAATATTTTTCTTTTTGTCCACAAAACAATTTAATCACAGTAAAAAAAATTAATTTAATGGAAGTATGAACACTAGCTCAAATGAGGCTTGTGTACATAATCCTAAGTTCTCCATCCATAAAGCCTACATTTTGAAGCGAGTGATATTATAACATTCACAAAAACCTCTGTTAATAAGAAATAGAAAACTCTCATTATTCACACATTCTGCAGAACTTTTGCATAATTTTTCGCAAATCTCTTTATCACAATGATACCATAATTTTACAACCTTAGAAACTAACTTTGTATCACAAAAAACGTTGATATTAAGAACAGCTAAAGTTAAAATAATATAAATAATCTTCATTTCTTAAAGACAAATGTCATAATTTTAAATATTGGAAATGTCTTATATACTATTAAAATTAAATATATAATAAGAAAAAAGCTTTTAAGAATTGTATAATAAACATATAAAAATTATATAATATTGAATTAGAAGTTTTTTCAGCTTTTTTTACATAAAATATTCAAAAATATACATTGATCATAAAAATTTAAAATAAAAAAATTTATTTCAGTATATTTATATGGTTTTTAATAAAAAAATTAATAATAAAACATTTAGAAAAAAAAGGACAAATTTTAATAGTTCTTCATAAAATGCAATAAAATATTAAACGACAAAAGAATGCTGTAAAAGAAGTAAATATGAGTTTGGAGCATAATTTTTCCCATATTTTTTTCAAGGTATATATTTTTGAAGTTTTTAAAGTACTGCAACTCTTATTATATCTTGATATTTTAGATGATATCTTTCTCGTATTAGAGTCCAATTTCCTATAATATTTTATAAAATACACTATTAGATTTCAATTTAATATAAAGTTGTTAACGTTTTTAACAAAAATCATTCTTTTTGACAATCCATTGTCAGAAACAATTTGAGAAATTCCAGAATAATAATAATGAAAAGGAATAATTATTTAACCACACAAAGTATTAGTAATTAATAAAAATGTTACTTTAGTTTTTTTATTTTTTTAAATCAAGATATTAAAAAGTTTACATTATTTTTGTGAACACAAATGTATAATGTTCTATAACTTTTTCATAAAAGTGATCTTGAAAGAAAATATAAAAATATGCTAACCCATCATATAAGCAAAATTCCTTAAAAAAAGCATTTATAATAATTTGAATTATTGAAACGTATTAATAAAATATTCCTTAATATGTTAAAAAATGAAATTTATAAAAACGCTTAAAATTTAATGAAAAAATAAAATTTAATCTTGTATTTTAAAATATTTTTGTAGAGAAAAACATAAGTTATAAGTTGCGAACAAAATTTTAGAAAAATAAAAACTTACTTTAATAATTTTTTATTTATTGCTTTAATTTTCATATGCGAACTAATTGTGACAAAATTAGTCGCAAACCAAAAAAATTTATGTTTTACTAGGTGATATAAATTTATTACATTTTACGCAAACTTGTGTTCTTTTTTTGTGTGTACATATTGTTATTATAATATCTATATTTACTGTATGCCATTTTTAATAAATATTTTTTAACTATGTTAGATTTGGTTTTTAAGAATTATGATATTTATTTAAATTCATACTTAACTTATAAAAAGACCAATATCCGATTTTGCGAATAAGATTTAATTCTTTAAAATATCACTAAGTAAAATTTTTGTATGAAAAAATGAATTTTATTATTGATTATAAAAATTTCTTTTGGGATTCCATAAATTATGAATCTTACCAAATGATTGATGTTTTCTTTTAAATTAAAAATTACAAATAAATTTTATAAATATAAAGTATTTAGTGATAAAATGAATATAATACAATTGAGCAAATAAACATTAAAATGGTAAAAAAGAACAAATATATAATATAAAATCATTTTTTATGATATTGTTGAGATACTCAATCTTCTTAAATCCATTTTATTTTCAGGTGTTTCTGAAGTTATTCATATAGTATCATTCGTAAAAATTTTAAAAAATATTTTTTTCCTGTTCACAAACCAATGTAATCACAGTAAAAAAATGTTAATTTAATCACCATTTTGGGGGGAGGATCATATTATAGCATTCACATGTTCCTCTTCTAAGAAAAAATAGAAAAACATCATTATTCACGCATTCTGCGAAACTATGACAAATTTCTTCGCACATTTTATTACTACAATGACCGTCTATATGTATAACCATAGTAAGTGCTTTTTTAACACAAAAAACGTTGGTATTAAGAATAGCCAAAATCAAAATAAAATAACTAATCTTCATTTCTTAAAAAGGCAAATGTCATGATTTTAGTTATTAGAAGTTTCTTATACATTATAAAAATTGAATATATAATGAGAAAAAACTTTTAAAAATAATCGAATAAACATGTAAAAATTATACAATATTGAATTAGAAGTTTTTTCAGCTTTTTTTATATAAAATATTCAAAAATATACATTGATCATAAAAATTTAAAATAAAAAAATTTATTCCAGTATATTTGTATGGTTTTTAATAAAAAAATTAATATTAAAGCACTTAGAAAAAAGGGACACATTTTGACAATTTTACATAAAATGCAATAAAATATTAAACAACAACAAGAATATTGTAAAAGAAGTAAATATGATGTTGGAGCATAATTTTTCCCGTATTTTTTCCAAAAGTATATATTTTTTGACATTTTTAAAGTACTGCATTTTATGTAATCTTAATATTTTATATGATATTTTGCTCGTAATAGAGTCTAAGTTCTTGTTATAATATTTTATGAAGTACGTTATCAGAAGTCAATTTCATATAAAGTTGTTAACGTCTTTAACAAAAATCATTCTTTTGAACAATTCATTGTCATTAATAATTTGGGAAATTCCATAGTAATAATAATGAAAGGAATAATTTTTTTTAACCACACGGATTATTGTTAATTAAAAAAAATGTTACTTTAGTATTTACATTTTTTTAAGTCAAAATACTTAAAAGTTATATTTTAGCTATGAACGAAATCGCAAAGTGTTTTATAACTTTATTTTAAGGATTATTCTGAAAAACAATACAAAGAGTGTAATTTCATAAGTAATTATAACTTCTTATAATTCAAACTATTAAAAATATTAACAAAAATACGTTTATATGTTAAGAAATGAACTTCATGAAAGTAATTTTACAAAAAAATTAAACTCTAATCTTGTATTTCGAAATGTTTTTGTACAGACAACATAAGTTAAAAGTTGAAAACAAAATCAGAGATAAATAGGACCTTATTTTTATAATTTTTTTAATTATCTTTTAAATTTTATTTGCTAATTAATTACGATAAAATTAGTCTCAAATAAAAAAAAGTTAAATTTTATTTGAAGAACTAATTTACTACATTTACAAAGATCTGTATTCTTTTTGTTGTGAGCAGTTGTTTTTGGTCTTAGAAGTTTATGAAATATCATTAAAAGTTATATTTGTATAATAATTGTTAAATGAAAATTAATGTGGTTTCAACAAATTATCTTTTTGCTCATACTTTTTAAAATAATGAAATTACTGAAAAGAATTTTAATAAATTTTGATAACAATTATTATGAAATTTAAATGGATTGTCATTAAGAATTTGATTTTATGACAATATTAAGATAAATTTAATAGATTTAAAAGTGACATGTGAATAATCCATTAAATGAGAAGAGTACGATTATATATAAAGATACTGAAGGTGGACATCTGAAACATGTGATTGTAAATATTGAATATATGGTACATTTTATGATTGAAGATAATTTTAACATGCTCTAAATGTTTTTTATAGGAATATTATTAAGAATAATGATAAAAGAATAATCTTAGATGTTATCTTCTATAATAAAAACTAAAATTTTACCATGAATGTACATAATATTTTTTGGTATTTTTTGAATCATATACTATATATTTTAATATTTTTAAGTAGAAAAGATGTAAAATATCGTTAAAAAGTGCGAAAAATATTGCTAAAATATTAAATAAGTGATATTTTTTACCATAATTTGTACAAAAAAAAAGTTGGAAAATTGAAGTTTAAAATGTCCCAAACTTTTTTTAGGGGTCCAAAATAGAAAAGAAACTCTCTGGCGGGGAATCGAACCCCGGTCTCGCACGTGACAGGCGCGGATACTCACCACTATACTACCAGAGATACCAGAGACCACCTGGAAAATTTCCAAGCACGCATTTTCGGGCTTTTTTGCATTTTTTCAAACATTTCAGTACATAAGCGTTTAAGAAGTAAAAATAATAATTATTGTCAATAAATATCTGTAAATATTAAAACATTCGTACTCAAACGACTTTATAATCATGAAAAACGATAAGTTTCAATGTACCAATAAAGTACATATAATCTAATAATAAGATTATAGATGTGTTTATCGGTAATCAAACTGGATTTAATTGCTTTTTGATCTGCAATTTTTTAAAATTTGCTTGTCAACCGCAAATGACATTTTGATTTTGTGTTTGCCATTTTATAACAGATTTAATTAAAAAACCTTTTAAATCTTCTTGTTCCGATAATAATAAATCTGTTTTCACAAGAAACTTGGATTTATACATCATTGAATTGGCAATAAGAATTGAGATATATTACACACTCTTTCAATTAATTCCTTTCATTTTACTGTTATGAAAAAGTATCAAATTCACTACAAATTCCTACCAGAAAAGTTTATATGAAGTTAAAATGTGAATAAATTAACTTTTTTTATTAATCATTAGAAAATGAAAATTTTTAATAAAAATAAGAAAGATATTGCCAAACTTCATTCTAATAGAAAGTTCTCAATTACGACTACTGTTGTTTTTTGAAAGCAGAATATTTCAAAATGAGAAAATTACATTAAGTTAATTTGAACAAGTTTTGTCATTAATAAGATTTTTTATTATTAAGAACTTTGTATAGTTTGTTCATTTTTTTAAAATTAAAAATTGTCCTAAATAAACTTTCTTAGAAAAAAAGGTGTTTTTTTGGATGACTATTAATCGCACATTTATTAATTCGGTAATAAACAATTTATTGATAGTAATTTATTTATATACTATAACAATTTGATTACTAATTATTTCACACTTAAAAAACCTGAAACAAAAGACTATATTGACAGAGATGTCAGGAGATAAATTGAAGTTTCTATAAAAGTTAATTTTGTATATATTTTCTCATAAAATTATCATAGAGGTTAAGAAAATTAACTACTTTATAAAATAATATATTTATATACAGAAAACTTGCATAAGAACGACTTGATAAAAGTGGAAAAAATTAAAAAAATATATTTTAACGAACAAAATACATCGATTGTATTTGTGAAAAAGTTTGTAGATGCGTTTATCGGGAATCGAACCCGAATCGGCCGCTTGGAAGGCGGCCATGCACTCAAAGTCAGATTGTCACCTATAGGTGACAATGTCTTAAATTTTTAGGAATCTAAGAGATTGTCACCTACAGGTGACAAAGTCAAAAAAAAAAAAAGACTTTGTCACCTAGAATTTTTACTAGGTTCCAAAAGTTATTCTCTTTAAGATCACAAATTAAAATAAAACTACACATATTTAAGGTAATATTTTTATTTATAAACACAAACAATATAATAAATAAACAATTAAAACATACCTATAAACTTTTTCTGCCCTCTTTTCCAATTTCCCATTGTACCAATAAATTCAAATACTAAAAAATATGTATATAAAGTTATTAGAATGATAAACTTATCTGATATTTGTGGTTGTTTTTATCCACTAGCACGATCATTAAATCTAAATTAAACTATCAAAATGATAGAAGCCACTTACCCATGTAAATGAAAGTATAAATACCTCGAAAGACAATCCCAATGGCCAGTGACATTCCTAAAAACAATGGTTCAGTAGCTTATTATGGATATATAAACTTATCTGATAGTTCTGGAAATATTCTGACAGTTGGTACTGCTGTTAAACCTAAATTTGACCATAAGAATAAAAAACAACACTTACCTAATATTCTAATATCATTTCGAAATCTAAAAACAAAAATTACTATTAAAATTAACTAATTTAAATTTACTTGGTAATTTGTAAGACATTTTTTCACTGGTAGCATACTTGAACTCTAGAAATAATACTAATCAACAGTAAAAACTAGACTTGTTCTTTCCAAATTCAATAAAATTAGTAAGATAAAAGTATTTTGAAATACTTCCTTAATGTTATTTTTACAATAAACATTGGAATAGAATTTACGTATTGGAAATTCTATTTAGGAGATACTGTCACCTGTTGGTGACAATCTCAACATTGTCACCTATAGGTGACATTTTGACTTTGAGTGTGCTGACCATTACACCATAAACGCGCGTACCCCTGGAAATACCAATTTTTCCGTTCATACACGTGGTCTAATTTTTTTTTTAAATTTAACAACTCAATTAATATATAGTAATTATGTTTTAATTTAAAGAACAATAAATTATTTGTTTGTTTTTTTTTGTAAGCTTTATTTATTGTTAAATCACTTAAAAAGTAGTAAATGTTCTTCAAATATTAAGAAATGTAAATAAAGATTAGATCAAAAAATTCCATTTCTATTTTCATTAAACACATATCCTAACAATTTGGCAGAAAAGATGTACATAGATACATTTAATTAGCTGCATATCTTTTAAAAGTCTTGTAAAATTGTACATTATAGAAAAAATATTACGAATTTTTGTTTGAATTACATAATATTTTATTTAGAATATTCAAGTTGAAAAATTGGTGTTTTGAATGAATAGGCAATTTACACATAATTTTTACGATTATTTATAAACTTAAAAATGCCAAAAACAGGAATTATAAACAATATCAAAAAGAAACTAAAAAAATTCAAAATTTCGGTAGTTAAAATTGGAAGCTATTTCTAGCTTCATCCCAAAATTTGGAACACTGAAGGATTAAACTCAGAATTCAATTTTACCTCAACTGGGTTTTTTAACCAACGATATTATAGAAATACCAACCTACATCTATTTCGTTTCATTCACTTATAAAGTTTATGTCACTTTGATAGAGAATAAATGTATATGTATAATAACATTATAAGGTCAATGTATTAAAAGAAAATTCCAAAAAAAATAACTGTTATATAAATAAATATTATAAGTTTTTAGTTATTAAAGTTTAAAAAATTTATTTATCATAATAATAAAATTTTTCTTATATATTAGCCTATTTGATCTAGAGTTTATCATAAAATATATATGTTAATAATCATGTAAAAGAACAATTTAAGTGTCTTACGCTCATATCCTACTGAGTGCACCGGATCCCGTCCGATCTCCGAAGTGAATCAGTTGCGAGCTATCTTAGTACTTGGATGGGAGACCTCCTGGGAACTGTTAGTGGCGTAAGTCTTTTTGTCTTTATTAATTAAATACTTTATAATTCTTTTTTTAATAAATGTTCTAATTTACTCATATTTTTTTTAAAGTGTAATCTAAATTTATTAAAAATCATACTGTTTGAAATGTTCTCATGATTTACGAAACTGTAAAATATTGTTATAAGTTTTATTAAATCTTATCTTAGAAATTATAACGTTTTGTATTTTTCTTTAAAATAAAAGCTGGTATACATAATTTTTATAATTTCCTATGAATATTAAATTAAATTATAAAAAACTTTTTAATGAGAAATATCTTAACATTAGAATTTTTTTATTTTTATTGCTTTCTGGAATAATTTATATATGTGATGCTTTAAGTAGCCAATTCAAATACATTAATTTTTGTTACTTTAATATATTTTAACGATCGTATTCGAATTCAACGCACGAAAGTATATAAGAATATATTCTTTGTTTTGCCAAAAAATACTATTGATAAAAGTAATCAGTATTTAAAAAAAGTTATTATTTGTACAAATATAGCAGAATATTGATAAAATAAGTGGTCCATATGAAAAATTAGCTTTGTATTTATATAATAAATGCAAAGTAAACAACGTAGGAGAAAATAATACGACTTTAACCTTGTACTAAGTCAAGCTGTGAATCATCAAAGCTTTTTCAAATGATTATTAAATATAATTTGTAAAATAATTTTAATCTATTAAAAAATTCTAGTAATATTTTTAATTACTTATTTTGTATTTTTAATTCATAGTTCAACATTTTTTTAATAAGGAAATTCTATTGTTTTTTTACATCTTCCCTATAATAAAATAAACAAATTTGCTTTCTAATAATCAAAAAAAAAGTTATCGATATTAAGTAAACAAAAGAAACAATAAAAGTTTTTTTTAAATTTTAAATTAAATACCACTCTTTGGCAGTTGTCACATCACATCTATTATTTTATCTATTTTATTTTATCAACATCAAGCATACGAAAATAATATAAGAAGTAGCGATACTGAATTATCAAATTTAGTTGAAAATGATTCATCTTACTCATTAAAAAATAATATTAGACAAGATTCTACAATTAATTTATTGACTGAAAATAGTGAAACTAATTATCTACAAAAACGACAAGCTAGTGCAAGTGGTGGACAAAAAAGTTAAAAAAAACTATAAAAAAAACAATAAAGAAAACCACACGGAGAATGTATTGACCACAAACAAGAACAATAAGAAGAGTTTCACAAGTAAAAACTACAACCAGACTATTTACAACTAAAACATCTTCAAATAAAAAACCAACATCTACTGCAACGTCTACAACAACAAGTACCACTACAACAAGATCTGATTATTTAATTAGATATATAAATAAAGTAAGGAATTTATTTATTTTTTTAAATTAATATTTTATAGACTTTAAATGATGTTAAAGAATTATGTAAAGAACACAGTAGAATTCTACATATTGTTAATGAAACTTTGACTATGAAAGCTTAAAATTACACAAATTCTTTTGTTTTTTCTAATACTACATCGCCTGAAAAAAACTGACGGTCAATTAAATTATTATTTGCCCTTAAATTCACTACTAATTTTTGATGCTGTGAAACATTGGAAATTAAGTTCAAATAATGAAGATGTAAGTACAATGGAAGAAAAACTCAAAGATAGAGAATACGGAAAATGATATCGAAATTAAGTAACCATATTGGTCGTGGAATTAGTGAAACTAAATTAATTGTTACTCTTAGCTGTATGTTCGATCCATTGAGAAAATTGTCTGATGAAACTGCAGATAATTTGAAAGAATAATAAGAGACCAGCTGAATATTTTATGTTGCGATATTATATTTTTAATTGCCTTTGAATAATAAATAATAAAAGAACTTTTCATATATAATCATTTTTTATTTATTTATAAAATAATTTGGATGATCATAAAAATTCATAAATTTTGCTTTAATTTAACATAATTTTCAGTACCACTAAGAAACGTGTTCATTTTCCATATCAAATTATATGAATTTAATTATCATAAAAAATTTCATTCATTAGTATTCGCATTTATAATGATCTAAAAATTATATAAATTAGGGAAATTTTCCATTGATATCATACTTTCAAAGTTTTCAAAAACTTAAAATGAATTTCAACATCTATTTCTTTGCTGTAATTGCTGTACTCTCATTATCAGTATTTGGAGCAAAATCATGTGACAACAATCTACAAAAAAAAGGTGCAAAAACGACTTTTAAGGAGACTAGAGCAAGTCATCCAGGTGGAAATACAAATCAGGGAAATAGGAATGGAACTTAATACTTCATTATTGAATGTTTACTATTCAAATAAATACTTTCATTTTTAGTTTTTGTTATTTTATCTTGTTTATAGCTCTATTGATTTATTTTTTTGAGTAATTTAAGGCAAAGTGTTTTCAACAATTAACTTAATTTTCCAAAGATACTGTACATTTATGAGTTTTTAAGCCTTGAATAAAACAAGCAAAACATTAACTTCTATTGTTACATTAGTAAAGCATAACATTTCCCAAATGAAGTTTTCATGTAATAAATACATTATATGTAATGCAAATAAAGATAAAAATGAGGATAAAAAATTATTGTTTTAACATATTATTGTGTATTCTGTTAACTATAAAAACATTTGACAATAATTAAGTATAGAATTGTCTAAGTTTTCAATGATTCAATTAAACAAAAAAAACTAATATCATTGTAAATTGTGTTTATTTTAACAATTCTTAGTGAATGAAATTTTCAAATACAAAGTATTGTTGTTTTTTACAATATTTATTACTACGCATTTATTATTTAGTGTATAATATTAAATAATATTAAGAACATGAAAAAAAAAGTAAAAAAAGGTGATACTGAACCATTAAATTTAGTTCAAAATGACTAACCTATCTTAAAAAATAATATTTGGTTGTTGCAAAACTTCTGTAATTTTTTTACTGATACTTTAGAACGCTATAGTTTGAATAAGAAATATATCTATCTTACAATATAATTATCTGTTATTATCCACCACTTGTCTCTATTTAGTAGATTCCTTATCGATTCTAGACGTGGAGAATTTCTTTATCTTATTGAAGAAAGTTTAAAAAAATAATATTTGCTTCATCAACTTTACTGACACTTTTACCATCCTATAAGTTATGTAGAGGCGAGAGTAGGTAGTAACTAGATGAAGACACATCTAGTAGAGTATGTTAAGTGTTAGAGAAATTCACAGATTCTTTCATTCAGATTTTTTCGAGTCTTCAATGTCTCATGTCGTCATATTGAAAGAACAATTTTTTTTTATTAATTTTCGAATTTTGTAATTTTTTTGAAATTTTCTTGTTTAATTTTGATAAGGTCAAATATTATAGATCATAAAAAGTAATTTGCGTTTGATAGAATCTCAAAAAATCTTCAATAGAAGTTGAAGCCTAAGAAATGCATGCCTCATCTTCAAGACCGTTTCTTCATCTCTAAACTTTGAGAAAAATCTTTTTACCATTTTAACATCTACTACACCTCTCCCCAATGCTCCAAATAAATTTTTAGATGCATCAGTTGTTTTATGTCTTAGTTGAAGATCCTAGAAAATAGAGTGTCAAAAATGACTTCTGACTACATTAATGTTTAGCAAATGAAAATGTAGCATGTATAGTATAATAAATTGTAGTTATGCAAATTATAAAGTTAAGATGTGGTACTATCTAATATTTTAAATTTCTATTAATTGCAGTCATATTTCTTTGATGATAGAAATTGACATTAAAAAAACGACAGAACTTATATGACAACCTAATATTTAAAGTGATAATGTTTAGAGAAAAATCTATTAAAACTTTTAATTATGAAACTTTTTAAGTTGATATTTGTATATTTTAATCAGATCAAGCTTTAACTACATGTATTTTTATTATTCCTTAACAAAAATAAGAATTTCTTGCTATGGGTCAAACAAATCTCAAATGTGTTTTTATATACCTTAAATGCATATATTAGCATTTGCATTATTTATATAAAAAACAGTGTTTTAGCATTTAGAAGAGTTTTCCAATGCTAAAATCAAAGTATTTTATCATTTTTTAATGTAAAAGTAAACTTCTTTTTTAATATAAACAAATCATTTAAGGAGTTTTTCTTTACTTGTTACTTATTAACATATTTAACATAGCCTATAATATGTATTAAAAGAATTTTTGAGTTCTAATAATTTTAAAAATTGGTTTTTAGGATCAAAAATATTTTAAAATGATGGTTAATTAACTTTAAATTAAATTACTGAAAATTGTATAGAAACTTTGATATGATATGGATATATTCTTGTAGAGAATATCAAGGGCTTTCAGAATGTAAAGGTTTCATATAAGGTATTACAGTTAAATTCCAAGATATAAAGCTCTAAAAAAAACCTACATATTTGGAAATTTGAAATTTTTTTTCAATAATCTACCTCTACATAGTGCAAACTTTATGCTGTAAAGGTTTCATTAACTTTTATTAGCTACAATTAGGTATTCTATGAATTTAGAAAAACGTCGCTGCGGCAAGGGTCAAAGTATTTGACCGAGGAAATTAATACTAAACAACATAGTTTGCACAATAATAGAAAAATTTTCATATACAAGAATATATGTTAACCTATTTGATTTAGAATTTATCATAAAATATATATTATAATATTCATTTAAAAAACAATTTTAATTTCTTACGCTCATATCCTACTGAATGTACCAGATCCCGTCCGATCTCTGAAGTGAATCAGTTGCGAGCTATCTCAGTACTTGGATGGGAGGCCTCCTGGGAACCGTTAGTGGCGTAGGTATTTTTATTTTTATATATTTTTTAAATATTATTTTATAAAAATTAAAATAAAATAATACATATTAATAATTTTATTAATATCATTAATTAACACATATAAATATTAAATAAAATGTTTTAAATTTATTAGAAGCTATTTCTAGCTTCATTCCAAAATTTTGAACGCTAAAGAATTAACTTCAGAATCCAATTTTACCTCAACTGGGTTTTTTAAACCAACTGAATTGTTATAATACCAGCCTATATCTTTTTCATTTCATTCGTTTACAACTTCTATGTCAGTTGATACGCAGCAAATGTATGTTTGTTTATGTTTTTCACTGTTTTCATGAAAATGCCGGAAAAACAACTATTTTATTAATAATAACAAAAGTATTAGAGCTCTTAGACATTAGAATTTAAAATACCTATTTTTACATTTTAATAATGGACGTATCACAATAAAAAAGTTCAACATTAATTTTATACCAGAATTAATAATATTGCAAAAAAAAACAATCCCAGCGTCTTGATTTTATTTACTGAAAATAAAAATTTCAACTGTAGTTGACAATGTCTTAAATTTTTAGTAATATTAGACATTGTCACCTACAGTTAACAATCTAACTTTGAGTGTATCCTGCTGAATTTACCGGATCCCGTCCGATCTTTGAAGTGAATTACCTGCGAGCTATCTTAGTACTTGGATAAGAGACATCGTGAGAAACGTTAGTGGTGTAACTTTTGAATACTTTTATAAATTACAAAATAGCTACTATAATATTCTCCCTTTTATTTGATATGAAAATTTCTAACATTTTACTTTTGTAGAGAAATAAAGAAAATAAATTTGTTTAAACTATAACTCTCTTTAAGCTAAGCCAATTTATGGATTAACTAATCATTAAATATATTTTTATCTAACTTAACATTGACAATAAACGCTATAAATTTAGATTAAAGAAAACAAATTTGCATATAAAAAAGTTATCTTTTAAATTTTATTAAGATATTCTTTGTGTTTAGAATGTGTAATCATAAAATTGACTAAATAAAGAGATAAATATCTTAAAATTATAATGGCAAACTTCCTTTTGGTAGAAAAATTTTTAATAATTTATTTAGTCTTACACAATTTATGATCAATTTGACTAATATTTTTTCCAAAAGACTAATTTTTTTCAGAAATTTATAGTATTATTCTTACAAGTTTTTTCAGAATTTGTTATAATTAAAAGTTATATTGCACTTCTTAGAAATCTTATTAGAAAAAACCAAAGAATCTTACAGTTATAGAATAACATAAAACACTAACTAGAATACATTAAATACGTCTCACAACTTTATTTGCAAAGAAACTCTCTAAATTTGTTAGTTTAAAAAATATTATTTAACATTATTTAAGGAACACGTTCATTTAAAAAGTCATTCTTTTAACAATTTGTAAATAAATAAGTATAGAATATTTCTTCAAATTAAAGTAACAAAAAATAACTATGATTTGTAATTTCCTCCATCTTATGTCGAAAGCAGTGAATCATCATTTGAGAAAAACTAATGTACATTCAGAAATCACTTATTTGAAGACTTCTTAACCAACTCTTCTTTCAACATATCATGTTCTAATTGTAGCTGACGTTTTCTCTCTTTTAATTTAAAAACAAGTTGATTAAGGCCATCTAAAGTCTCGGCTAATTCGTTCATTTGCCTTTGAGCTTCTTTTTTTGTAATGACATTCGAGCTGTTCATGCTTTAAAAATAGATTAGAAATAACAATATGAAAAAATAAATACAAATGGCTTCAAACCGATAATTGTTTATAATTAAAAACAAAAAATTGGATATATACAATTTATTTACACACGTTTTTCTTTTTTATGTTTCCTTTTCTCTTCCTTCCGTCGTTTTTTCTTTTCCTTCTTAGCCTCCTTCTTAAGAATTTTTTGAAGTATTTTATATTTATCAGCATCGCTAAAACTAGCATAAAATTTCTGGAAAGCTTCTTCTTTTGCTTTTTCAGCCTCACTTTTGCCAAGGGCATTTAAGCATTCATCTGTACGTATATTAGATAATATTTTTTGTTTTAATTGCAACCCATGTTCTTCTTTCATTTCAAAAACTAGCTGCCTTTTACTTACAGAAGGTTCTTGTTTCGATGAAACTGCTGTATTTGATCTTCCAGCTTTAAATATTTCAGAAGGATTAGTACTGATAAGTTCATCATCTTTTGAAAACATAGGACACTCACTGTCAGTATTAAGATGTCCCCATTTCTTGCATTTTACACACCTCACATGTCTTACTTCAATACCAAATGGTTGATCTACGATTTGGTCATTATTTCGAGCATATGCTTCTCTGGGAGCGTTATACTTTCTTTGCCATTCAAATTTGGGCTCCGGTTTATTTTCCTCTTCTCTTTTATTAATACCTGCTGGAGCATCATACATGAAACTAAGACCAAGTTTTGCTTTCTCATCTCCAAGCAGAGCTTTGTGTTCAAGAATTTCTTGTTCTTTTTTGTACAATTCGTCCATTTCCGCTTGTCTTTTTTCTTCCATTTTTTGTTTTTCGAGTGCTTCATACTTCCTTTTTAAATTCCATATAGCAGATGGATGAAAATCCTTCTTGGACATAAAATTTTGAAATCCCTTTCCCATTTTCTAAAATAAACAAATAAAAGTATTTTAGAAAATTCTTTTAAAAAAAGTATTATCGGAAAAAACCAATTATTAGAAAGAAATTAAAAAAAACAAACTTTAACAAAAAAACAAAAACAACAAAAAAATGTAATATTTTATATTCTAAATGTTTTGACAGTTGCATCAACACTACCACTTGCTATAATACCGAAGTCACTCCAATCAACACAAAGAACTCTATCCTCATGACCAAAAAGATCGTACAAATTAACCTTTGGAACACGAACATCCCACAATTTAATTGAGTTGTCATAACTAGCTGTTACAAATAGATGGTCCTTTGTATTACACCATTCAACGGCACTAATCCATGATTTGTGAGATTGAAATGAACTCTTAACCATAGATCCACTATTACATCGTAAATCCCATAATCTAGCAATAGGGTCAACAGAACCGGTGATACATGTTGAATTTGAGGGATGCATAGCAATTGAAGTAAAACTTTTGTTTGAACCAATCTTCGAGGCAACTGTCGATGTGTTGAGATCCCACAGTATTATAGAATGATCCCATGAAACAGTAGCAACTTGCTTGTCATTTTCATTATTCCATGAAACTCCAGATATTCCCTCTTTATGACTTTGTAATGTTACAAGTGGTGTTTTTGTAACAGTAGTAAGTTTCTTTTTTTTTTCTTTGTTATTCTCAACAAAAATATTCTTCGTCAAATCTGTATCCCAAACTTTTAATGTACTATCATAACTTCCAGAAACAATTTTACCATTTTTCATTGCTACACAGTCAACAGATCTAGTATGACCACGAAGAATGGCTGTTGTTATTAATTGAACTCTTTGATTTTCATCCTTAGTTATTTCATTAAGAGCCAATGTTTGATCTTGATGTCCTGTTATACAAAGTACTTTATTATTATTTTTGTCGATATTAATATCCATACATTTTATTGGGTCACTCGAAAGTTCTTTCTTAAGTAAGTTCTGTCCACCATGGTCAAAGATATTTAAAACTCCATCAAAAGTTCCAGAAAGGATATAATTATTTGTAACTTTAACAGCACCAACCCAATCGTTATGTGGGATATCTTTATCTGGTCTAGGAGGATTTTGTTTGCCAATGCATTCAAGTTTCAAACACCCTTCAATTGTCTTCCCTGCTTCAGTAAGATAGTTCTCAACAGTACTTGTAATTATAATATCACCAACAATAAAATCGTAATTGACATCACAATCGTCAACAGCCGCTTGAATAAGAAGATTTAATTTCTCTACGTCAGATGATATTGGTATATTAAAGGTATCATCTGGAATTTTCAATCTAAATTTAAGAAAATATTAAAAACGATGTTTATTAAAAAAACTTACGAGGGATCTTTAGAGAAAAATGATACAGCAATATGAGGATTATCTTCAGAATTCATAGTGTGTTCTTTCTATTTATTTACTACTAATTTCAAAAAAAAATATTTTAAAATGCAATTTGTTCCTGAAACGAAAAATTTATTGGAAAAAAGAGTCTATGTATGTTTTCTTATCGAACACATGCTTGTTGTTGCTTAGCAATTCCGACAAAATTTATAATAATTTAACTTACTAAATCTAAAAATTACTAACAATAACAAAATGGATATCAAATTGGATGAAGAAAAAAAACAAGAGGAATTATTAAAAGCTAAAAGTGGAGATCTTCCTTCAATTCCAGCTTCTAAATTTTTACAAAAACGTCTAAACCAAAGGGTAGGTGTACATGTCATTTTATTATTATACATTAATATTTTATAAAAATCTACTATAGAAATTTTTTGATTCTGGGGATTATAATATGAATAAAGAACAAGAAAAGAAAGCACATCCTCGCGTTCATCCATTAAATCAAAGTTGCAATGAGCCGGTTCCACCGCCATCAAAAGAGTTAGATGCAATTAATGAAGATGGTTTAACAGTACCAACACCAGAAAATGTTCCTCAACGTAAAAGTTCTATTCTATTTCCCGATGTACACAGTAAGCTATCACCAACCCCACATATCCACCATGAACAGGATGAACTTTTTTCAAAAAATTGATTATTGTTTAAATCATTTTGTAATAAAATTGATCATTTTTTTATCATTCGTCCTCCTGAGAATTCCTACAAAACATTTAAAGAAATTAGAGATAAAGCGTAATTTATATAATTGAAAAATATGACGTTAAACATACATTTGACTATTCCTTTTTCTCACTTCAAATATTGCAATAACAATGACTAATACGACTAATGTAATTATTATGATAATTAAAGGCAAAATCCAACCGAGTTCTGACTTAACTTTTACGTCTTGCTCCATAATTGTCTTGTACACACGCTCACTTCCATTAACTCTGAATTTGTTTATTGCCGTACATATATAAATACCACCTTTATCATGGTGTACATTTTTTAATGTCAAACTACTACCAGTTACATTATATTCCCTATTACGATATGGAATGGGTACTTCTTTTCTTGTCCATTTAGTTACGGGTTTTGGATGCCCTTTTACTATACAATTTAATGATAAATCCCTACCCTCATAAACATATTGAACTCTAGATTCATTAGCATTTATAAGTACTGGACGAGAATATATTTCTAAATAGGCACCTTCTTCTCCTGTACTTGTTTTTAGCAAACATTTCCATTGTGAAGCATCAGTAACTGTTGGTTTATGAAATGTATATGATGTATTTTGGGACGATATAAGTCGACCATCAACTTTTGAAGTTCCTTTTTTATCATTTGCCTTTATAAAATATGATGATATAATTGTTGATGGATGTGAAACACTACACCATATAGTTAATGGTTCTCCTATACCATTGTCAAGTGTTTTCTTTCTATATTTGATTTCTTGGGGCTTGGAAGTTGTAATTATTGAATGAAGAATAGTGGTTGAATAAGAGATTAAAACAAAGAATATTATTACTAACATACTTTAATAATAAATCTAAAACAAAAATCTAATAATTTTAAATATTCATATATATATATATACTTTAGCTATAACTTATCCTAGTATTTGAAAGTAAAAATATATGAAAGAAAGTAGATAAGACGTTTTATATATCATATATATGTGTGCCTCGATTATACTATGGTACATACATACATGGGGACTAGTATTCTCTGTATATAGAAAAAGACTTATAATTTTTTCATGGCAAAATTATATATTATTTAAAAATATAAGCTTCATCAACGTAATCATTTTTATAAATAGAAAGAAAGTCAATCAAATTTTTATAATAAATTAATATTAAATAATATACCATTTTGTTATTAAATATTAATTTCTTGCTACTCTAACTTTTTGATGTTATTAAGTGATATACTGAATAAAAGACTCTTCATCATCACTTACTACATATATACGTCCATGGCAATCAGGCTCCATATGAGATTCATTTCCTGTCCATATTTGTTGATCAGATTGATATTTAACAAGTGGAATATCATATGGAATAACCATTGATTTCCGATCTAATGTAAAAACTCCAATTTCATAATTTTTCATGACAAATGTCCCATAATCATCAATTTCACCCCAAGCAGCTTTAGAAAGATTCTGACTTCCAACTATTTGATAAATAGGTTCGTTATTACTATCGAATGCAGTGTATGTTTTTAAATGTGGTAAATAAAGCGTTCTTTTCAAATTTTCAGAACTCCATCTATGTAAACATGGATTAATGTATTTCCCTTGTTTCTCTTTATTACGTTTAGTATATGGGAATAAATTTCCATTTCTATATCCATTTATTGAATTTCTCACATCATCTAAAGATGGATATATAATTTTTAAGTCATTAAGACTATTTAATTGCCCATTGGTAATATTTTTGAGAAAACGGTCTATAAGCCATTTCCTCTCCGAAATTCCCATAAACCCAATACTACTACATTGAACAACAAAATAACTAATTTCTCTTAATTTTTCTTTATTCTCTTCTAACAATAGCTTTATCTTGTTAATACTATAGTCTTTCATAAACTTTGGTATTTTCGTATCATAGATAGAAAAAATTAAGCGATCTTTTATGTGGAGGAAACTCCAACATTTCAAGTTGTTCATTAATGGTTGAATAGTTTCTTCAAAAAAGATTTGATTTTTATATCCAGATTCAAGATATTGAAGAAGGTCAATGAGAAACATGTCTTTACTACTTTCATAGTCATGTGCTTTTTCCTCACCTTTGGCATAATATAATGCCTGTGTGATAGAGCTCCATTCATCCTCTTCTAAATTTCCTGTCATAATTGCAACATGTGGTCTATTTTCGTGATCAAAAAATATTGATAATTTACAATGATGTGAAGCGTATGGTTCCATAGGGACATACTTTCTTTTAATACTTTTATTTTCATGTTCTTGTTCTTTTACGGCTTTTATGATATCTCTTCCTACTCCAATAATTAACGTAGTATTCTCCAATCCAATTTTATAATTTGCATAAATTTCATCCAAAAATGATTCATTAGCATAAAAAGTAAAGTGATACGAAAGTTTTGGTTGTAACGTAGTTATAAATTCTTTAAGACAAACACTTTTTATCTGGTTATAGTATGGAATATTTGCGAGTTTATTCAAGTGCATCCCTTGTGAAATTGTGACAATGTCATCTTGATTAGCCAGTTTGGCTTTTTTTGTCTTATGCATATCATCCATATTTTACTGAGACCAAACTTCTAAAATAGCAGAATTAATTCCTTCCCTAATGAACATATAATTGTGTAAAAGAAGAATTAATTTAACGAGTCATGAAATTAAGTTATACGACACTAATAAGAAAATTAATACTATATGAAGAAGAGATTCCAAAGTTCAAATATCTTAACACGAATAATATATGGAAGTAGAGTAATAACAACAATAACTTATAACTAAAATATAAATAGAATGTTTTTTAATCATTTTCACTATTGATTTTACGTTATTTTTATACCAAAGTGGAAACAATGAAATTAAAAGTACACTTTTTTATCGATCATAAATTTTACTCATAAACTTTTTCGAAATAATTTTAGAGCATAAGGCAAAAAATATGTTTAAACAATATTTATGTATGTATATTTCTTAACAACAAATTTAAAAATAACTTTTAATGGAATAATTTGATTATCGGTGATTAAAATATAAGTACTCATAATTGTTATCTGGCCTCTAATTTATCTAAAATTTCATTGGCACAGTCGGGTAACCTTGTTCCAGGTCCAAATACACATGAAACTCCGGATTTATATAATGCATCGTAATCTTGAGGGGGAATTACACCTCCTGTAATAACCATAATATCTTCACGACCTAATTTTTTCAATTCTTGGACTAATTGTGGAACTAAAGTTAAATGTCCAGCAGCTAAACTACTTGCTCCAACAACATGGACATCAGCATCTATAGCTTGTTGAGCTGCTTCTCTTGGAGTTTGGAAAAGTGGTCCAACATCAACATCAAATCCAAGATCAGCAAATCCTGTAGCTACAATTTTTGCTCCTCTATCATGACCATCTTGACCAAGTTTAGCAACCATTATTCTCGGTTGTCTTCCTTCCTTTTCAGCAAACTTTGATACTCTGTGTACTACGGCTTCAATTTCTCTTGATTGTCCAAAACTACTGATATAAGCACCAGAAACCATTCTGTTTGTGGCAGCATAACGAGAGAAGACACTTTCCATAGCATCACTCATCTCTCCAACTGATACTCTTGCACGAGCTGCTTCTACAGCTGCTTCCATAAGATTTCCACCATTCTTACAGCAATCAGTTATTCTTTGTATAGCTGCTTCAGCTCTAGCCTTATCTCTGGTCTCTCTTATATGTTTAAGTTTAGCGCATTGTTGACTTCTGACTTTATTATTGTCAATTTGAAGAATTTCAATTGGGTCTTCTTTTTCAAGTTTATATTTATTGACACCAACAATAACTTCATCTCCTCTATCAATTTTAGCTTGTTTCTTGGCCGCTGCTTCTTCGATTTTTAATTTTGGCATACCACTAGCGACAGCTTTTGCCATACCACCCATTTCATCAATTTCTTTAATAATGTTATATGCTTTGTTATATAATTGATCAGTCAAACTTTCCATCATATATGAACCACCCCAAGGATCAGCTACTTTACATATACCTGTTTCCTCTTGCAAAATAATCTGTGTATTTCTTGCAATACGTGCAGAATGTCTTGTTGGTAAACATACAGCCTCATCAAAAGCATTTGTATGAAGAGATTGTGTACCACCAAAGATTGAAGCCATAGCTTCAATAGTTGTTCTAATAACGTTGTTATATGGATCTTGAGCAGTCAAAGACCATCCAGAAGTTTGAGAATGTGTTCTTAACATAGTAGAACGTGGATTTTTTGGATTAAATCTTTCCTTAACTAAAGTTGCCCATAACCTTCTAGCAGCTCTCATTTTAGCAATTTCCATATAAAAATTCATTGAAATTCCCCAGAAAAAGGAAAGTCTTGGAGCAAATTGATCAATATTTAATCCAGCATCTAAACCTGTTTGACAGTATTGTAATCCATCAGCAATAGTGAAAGCCATCTCTAAAGCTGCATCAGCTCCAGCCTCTTGCATATGATATCCGGAAATAGAAATAGAATTAAATTTAGGCATATGTTTTGCAGTATAAGCAAATATGTCACCAATAATTCTCATTGATGGTTCTGGTGGATATATATAGGTATTTCTTACCATAAATTCTTTTAAAATATCATTTTGAATAGTTCCTGCTAGCAGTTTTTGATCAACTCCTTGTTCTTCACCAGCAACAATGTACATAGCCAAAACAGGAATAACAGCTCCATTCATTGTCATAGAAACAGATATTTTATCAAGAGGAATTCCATCGAAAAGAGCTTTCATATCTTCGACTGAATCTACAGCAACACCAGCCATACCAACATCACCAGAAACACGGGGATTATCAGAATCATAACCCCTGTGTGTTGGTAAATCAAAAGCTACTGATACTCCTTGTTGACCAGCAGCAATGTTTTCTTTATAGAACTTATTAGATTCCTCTACAGTTGAAAAACCAGCATATTGTCTAATAGTCCATGGTCTTTGAGTATACATAGTTGGATATGGTCCTCTTGTGTATGGAAATTGTCCTGGTAACTCTTTGATATTGTTTGAAAAATCGCTTTTACGATCATTAATTGTATATAATGGTTTAATATCAATTCCTTCAATTGTATGCCATATTAATGATTCAGGATCTTTTCCTTTTAGTTGCTTTCTAGCCATCTCACTCCATTGTGGATCTAATGAAACGGGTGTTGAACATGTTCTAGAAAAATGGAGAATATTTTTAGAAAAAATTGATTTATTTAGTCGAAGCATCGGTAGGATGGAAAACTGAAAAATGACAAAATATAAAAATAATTATAGTATAAACAATAGGTTAGTACGTGCAAATAATAAGGAAAAAATTAGTTGCTGTGGAATGTGTAATGTTAACTTGAAAATATTCATAAAATATATTTGATAAAAAAGTTGGAGGGACGTTTCATTTTTAAAATTAGAAGGTAATAATGAATATTAAAATATGCAGTGAAAAAATATTTATGTTTTTGAAAGATAAAACATTGTACTTGATATTTATACTGAATTTCTGCAGTAAATTGTTTTTTTGATTGTTTTATTATTTCTTGTTTATTATATATTTGAATTTTTGCTAGTAGATATTGGAAAAAATATTGATAACAAATCAATAATATTCAAATCATGCTATGTTAAAAATATAGAGAGTAATGAAGATCTTAAAATATATTAACCTTGAAAATAATTCTAATTAATTTAATTATTACTAATTACTTATAGTTGTGTATGCCATATTTTGGAAATTACCAATGGATAAAAAACAATAAATTGTAAAAAGAATAAACACGAAATTACATAAATAAGAAAATCAGAAATTATAGAATGTAAAAACAAAGAAATTTATCTATTTCTTCTTGACGTAAAGTTTTATCATTAAATTATGCCAATATAAAAAATTCGATAGGTTTACAATTTATTTTTATAAATATACCTAATAAAAATAATTTTTTATAAACCTTCAGGATGTTGCATACTTTTTCTACGATAATCTCCATTAGCATACACATATCCATCATCTTCAACAACAATTGCTTGAACAATACCTTCAAAACCAGGTGTAGGCTTGAATTTTTGTCCATACATCTCTTCCAAATCTTTTCTTAACTCTTCCGGTACTGGTTTTTCAAATTGTGTTACATCAGGTGTAAATTGATTATGGAGTGTTGGAGCATCAATAGCTTGTTTAATTGTTTCACCAAATATTAAATTTCTTACTATTGGTTTTGCCATAGCTGAAATAATTTTAGAACCACCTGAAGCTCCAATTACCATCTTAAGGTCACCAGTTACTTTATTATATATTACCATTGGTGACATTGAACTCATTGGTCTTTTACCAGGTTCAATAAAATTTGTCTCAGATGGAGCAAAGCCAAATCCATTGACTTCTCCCGGTGTTGAAAAATCATCCATCTCATCATTATATAAGAATCCCAAACTTGATTGTTCAACAGCTCCAAACCATCTATTTATAGTTGATGTTGCTGAGACACCATTTCCATCACTATCCATACATGAAACATGTGAAGTTCCATGGTCTTCTTTTTGTTTTTGGAGTATACCACCGTAATAAGATGACTCTTGGGCATAGTCTTTAAATCTTGAAACAACCCAATCCGTATATTCTTTTGTTGTCAAATTTTGTGATAAAAATTTTGACGAAGGTACAAAATCAACATCACCTAATAATGTTCTTTGTGCATAGGCAAATTTAGATGCTTCAATAAAATCATGATAAAATTTAGGGCTGTTATATAAATAATCAAGATTTCTACTTGTACTATTTTCATATAATTTTCCAAGAATTGATACAAGAAGTTGTGTAACAGTGAAAGATGATGGTGGTGGTGGACCACAAAGTACGAGACCATCAATAAAATGGTCATTAATTAATGGAACGTCATACTCAACAGGCTTATATTTTAATAAATCTTCTTTTGTTAAAATACCTCCATTTTGTTGGATTTCTTTTATCATAATATCGGCTATTTCCCCTTTATAAAATAAGGCAACAGGATCTTGAGAATTTGCAATTATCTCAAGAGTATTAGCAAGTTCTGGCCTTTTTATAATATCACCCATTTCGTAAACTTTATTTGTCTTGCTATTAAGCCATTTTTTCATTGATGGTAACTTTCTGAAATGAGCTTCTTTAACTTTAAGAACATCTCCAAGATACTCTGAGACAGGGAATCCGTTTCTAGCCAAATCTATTGATGGTAATATTAATTCTTTCCAACTAACTTTTCCACTACCATATTTTGTAAAACTAAGCCAATAACCATAAATTTCTCCCGGTGTAGCAATAGCTTTATAACCATATTTACTAAGCCATTCATCACCCTTATACATATCCCTTGTAGAAGCGATTGGAGCTGTCTCTCTAGCATCAATAACTCTACATGATTTTGTTGTTTTATTGTATAATGTCATTATAAAGCCACCGCCAAGACCACTACTTTGTGGATTTGTGATTCCTAAACAAAATAATGCAGCTATACCAGAATCAATTGCATTTCCACCTTTTATTAAAATGTCTCTACCAATTTCTGAACAAAGACCATTGTCAGTAGTAATAGCTGCTTTTTTAAACTTTCCTAACATTGTATAAGACGGATCTGGCCAGTTATATCTATACTTCTGTCCACTTGTCCAATTTCCATAACAATCAACTAAGATTGAAATTAACAAAATAGTTGAAAAAAATTTTAGAATTAGATTCATGTTATCTAAAAAATACTATAATAAATTGTGTAAGATAATTTTGATGTCTTTAATAATCAAACAAACATTTTCTCATTGACCTTTAAAAATTTTCTAAATAAATTGTAAGTATTTTGTGTAGTAAAAAGTTTACCGAATTGTAAGGATTTTACCAACAATTAATACAAATTTTAAGGCTTTCACTGTTTTATTTGTCTATGGATTATAAAAAAAATTACAATTTTTAAGGTCATTGTTATTAAGTGGTAAAAAAAAATTCAACATCATCTTTTATGAGTAAATTTATATAATACTGATGGCATTAATCAAAAGAAGATGAGATAATAAAAAAAGTTTGTGTAACAATAAAATGTAAAGGAGAACAATAATATAATTATTTTTAGAGAAATTTCAATGTAATTTTGAGTTTATTGAAAAGTATGTATAGTTAAAATAAAAATTGTAATAATTAAAATATAGAACAATTAACAAATTTTATTATTGTAACATCTACCAAACATTATGAAAACTTTGATCTCATTTTCCTATTTTTATGAATAATTAAAAATTTTGATCTAATTTGTTTTGATAAACATCTAATCAAATTTAAAAATCTTTTTTTGTTACATTAAGATTCTTCAATATTTTAAAATACAATTACGTTAAAAAACTACAATTATTATTTATAAAAACTTGATAATTTAATATCTAAGTACACAAGAGGATTGCAATTTATCTAATTAACTCTACTTTAAAACCGATGAGATCATATATCATTTTATGATTTAATTATTATAATAAAAAAAATTTAGTGTAATATTTTTAATTTTATATGTGTATTGGTCGTGACGATAATCCTTATCTAAAGTGTTTTAAATAAAATAATAGTAACTATTGTAATAAAATGATTGCATTTTTTATTATTTAATCAAAATCACTTAAAAAGAACAACATAGTATGGAAGAAAGGTCAGAAGAATGTCACAATAAATAATTTTAAGTATATGAAAATTCGAGACAATTGAGGTACTTATTTAGATAAGCCAAAATTACCTCACGAAGAAGTTTTATTTAGATATTAAAGTAATGATGATATGAATGTGTGTGGAAAATTTTTACTTGACAGATTAGGAAACTTGAAGATTTGTTAAACTACAAAAAAAAGATGTGTCAAAGTGTCGAACGTTATGATATTGACAGATGAAAAGTTACTTTCACTATCGAAATATATTCTTTGATACATTTTAATCAGGTACCTTGACTAAGTTGTACATTGAGTTATGTCAACGTAATATTTTATTAATAAATTTTTTTTATTTTATAACTTAAATGGTTTATGTATTTATAATATCCATTTCAAGTTAATCATTTTTACGTAGTGTATGCTCAAGTGGTTTTATAATTACTAGATAAAACATTAAAGTATAAATTAAAAAATAAACTTTTATGTAAATAATAAATTTATTAAGATTAAACGACGTCCTTTTTTAATAAAAACAGAAGGAATATGATGAAATAAAAAGATTTATGATAGTGAATTATTATTTTAAGAACAACAAGCTACTCATTTTATCGTTCCTTTTTGAAATGAAAATGAAATAGAGAGAAAGATAAGATAAGATGTATAGTAAATTGCCTGATTCATTATGGTAAGTGACTTGATCGCTACCTGACAGTTTCTTTAACTTTTTCTTCTCCGTCGAGACATCTGTATGCTGTCATCAACGGAGGAAACAATGATAGATAAAAGTAATAACGTCCAACCCAACTTCTAATTGACAGTGTTAGCCAAAACAATGGTCCTACAAAAGCAAACTCCTTAAGTAACAAAGGTCAGTTATCTTTACTTATTGATGATTACCTAAATAAATCTACATTATACCCACATACTTTATAATTGTGTAATCTCTTTTTTTCACTTTTTAAAGACGCTACTAAGATATTTAATAATTATTGCTATTAATGTAAATCTAATTTTTCTTATAAAAACTCTTTAATTAATTTCTATATTTTCTAGTAATTTTTTAAGTTGGCTAATTATTAAAAGTAATTTCTTTGAAAATAATAAATTTATCATGAAGAATACTCAAATTGTTTTTGCTACTTTCATCTACTTATTTGTCGCTATTTGTGCTGCACCATGGGATTATCCAGCAAATAATATCAATAGAAATAATCCAGGTATTTCTAAAAAAATAACATCTGTTGTATAAATTATTCTAGCATGGTATGCAATGCCAGGACAAACACAACCTCAGTTTCAGAATCCATATGCTGGAAGGAATGTTGCAGCATATCCAGAAAATCTTTCCCCTAGTTTGATGCCAACAAATAACTCACCAATTGGAAGAAAATCATCATCAGGAAGTGGATATTATGGAAATTCAAATATTAATAATCAACAACTTTTAACCAATTCACAAGATGTAAGTCCTTTCTACACATATAATTTAGCACAATACAAAGCTCTAAATGCTTGGACTCCTTACTATAAACCCTTTTCTTTTCACTATCTATCACAACAAAATACAAATGATAATGGTATAGTGAGAAAACGTATCCATCAAAATATTTCTGATAATAATAATATTACCACAAAACTTCCTTCCTTAGATATTAATAATATTAAGAAATTTTTGGAAACAACTACGTTGTTATATAATTGGAAAAATTATTTAACATTAGGATAGATAAAATTTATTTCTTAACATCCTTTTTTTACTGTTATTTCACATATATTACTTTAATTTAACTTTTCATTATTATTATAATTCATCACCTTTATCATAATGTTCAATTTTTTGATAAAAACAAAATTTTTGCACATTTCACTATTGAGAAAATACTTATTACAAAATTTTCCTTTAATTTATATAGAATGCTGGCAGGAAAAGTTTTTCTGAAATATACTTTCCACTTTTGGCTAGACGTGAAAAACTTGCTAAAAGCTTAAAGGCTAAAAATAATGCTACTAGTACTTCTAATAGAGAAACGATATCAAAAAGTATAACACATCCTAATAAATTTACAAGAACTTTTCGTCCCACAACAATTAAACCAAAATTCTTTACAAATAAAAATGTAGGATCAAAGAAAAATATTGATGAAAATGGTTATATCAAAATAAATAAAGAATCCAAAATCGTAAGATCGAGTGTTAAACCAAAGTTTGGGCAATGGGGATTTTTTTCAACTACAAAAAAACCAACAACAACCACAACAATCCCAATTATTTCAACTAAAAAACTTAATTACAAATTTAAAAGTAAAACTCCGAAACCGTGGTATTGGACAAAACCAACTACAACTACTACAACAACAACTACTACTACAAAACCAAAAAGACCGATTCCACACAAAAGTTGGAGTAAAAAACCATTTGTTCCTAGATTTAAATCAACATCGACAACACCAGCAATGGAAACTATAATGATTGATATTTCTACAAAAGCAACTGTAACAGAGGCTCCTAAAACGTCTACTACAGCTGAAGCTCAAACAACAGTTACTACAACAAAAGTTCCAATAACAACTACCACAACAGAAACTCCAACAACAACAACTACCACAGCTAAAATTGCAACAACAACCACCACAACTGAAATTCCGACAACTACTACAACTGAAATGCCAACGACAGTAACTACTACTGAAATTCCAACAACAGTTACTACAACTGTAACTCCAGTAATAGTTTCCACAACTGAAGCTGTAAATAAACTTACGGAAGAAGATTTATCAAGTGTTTCATCGAAAGCATTAGAAACCACAACTAATAAATTATCATCTACTACCATCAACACTAATAAATCACCATCAACTACTTCAATTATTAAAACAACTGATGACACTTTAACAACAACAAAACCAACAGAAGATCAGGGATTAACAGAAGTTCTAACAACGACCATCCATACAACGACAATGAAAGATTCAACTACCTCACCATTACGTACAACAAGAAGATCATTTAAATCAACTAAATCATTATCAGAAAAAATAGAAGATGAGATGACAAAAAATTATCAACATCGAAATAATAAACCAATTATACCATATAACTTTCGTACAGTTGAACCAATGATAAATAGAAAGTATAAAAAATCAACACCTGATGGCACTAAATTAGTAACAGAATCAGTGGAATATACAACTCCAATATCTACTTCTTCAATAGAGTATAAGACACCAATATCTACTGCTTCAACAGAGTATAAAACACCAATATCTACTTTATCAACAACGTCATCAAACCCATCTACAACATCAGAGTCGGAAGCTCAACCAACAACAGAAATAACAGAGGAACAATTAAAAGAAGCATTAGATAAAATTTTGGTTAGCTTATCTTTTCATTTTTACTGACTTTCACATGAAGTTTTTTTACATTTCACAAATACTAATCTTGCCTTTTACAACCTATTTAAATAATGATAACTAATTAATTCATCATTACATTTATTTATTTATTTTATACTCACTTAAAATACTATTGTATTTAGATGATTCTTAATAACAAATAACTTTTGTTGTGAATAACCATCTTCATTAAAATTCCATCTTCACATTTCTTATAATAATATAGTCAATTAACATTAAGTAGATGTGTGTTTCTAAGTTATATACTAAATATTATATCTTGCTTAAATACTCAATGTTTTAATATTTATGTTATATCATATTACTAATATTAATACCTTTTTTCAATTTTTAAATTACCGTTTTTTCTAATTTAAAATATCTCAAAACAGCTCGGGAGAAGTGTTATTTTAAAAAAATTCCATTCTCGTGAAAGTTTACGAATATCATATTTTTAATTACAATTAACTTGAGTATTATTAAGGTTTAAAAAAATAAGATTGTTTAATCATGTCTTGTCGGTTTTTTTGTCGACAAAGACAATGAAAAATTAAAAAAATATTAGTATTTACCAAAGATATATTTGTTTTCATCACACTTTATCAAAAATAGTGGAAAAAATACATTTCACGTTGGTTATATAAATAATAATGTTATAAAATCTATACTGGGTATATATTTAAAAAATTATGTCCTCTCATCTTTAACAATTTAATTTTTTATACCTTAAAACAAATATAAGTCAAGAGTAAATATACGAGTTTTGTAATGGGAATAATTGAAAATGTTAATGTTAACACTTTTCATTTTATATGTTCTTTAAATGAAACACTTTAAATTATAATCTTTTAGATTCTTAAGATTTTAAGACATAAATTTGAGGATAATAAGGATAAAATAATAAAGGTTAATTTTAAAGGGAACGGGATTTTTTTAAAAGTTTTTAGTTATTTATTATTTCTCCCACATAATTTAATGTGTTTAATAAATTAATTTTATTTTCTGTGTGCTGCTAACAAAGTTTTATGTTTAATAACCACCATTTTTTTGTTATAAAATTTTAATACTCTTCTTTTTTACAGCCAAATGTTGAATTAATATCTGCTATAAAAGATGTTGTGTCTAAATTCCGTCAATCTCTTGATAATGCTGGTATTCAAGATGATGTCCGTCATATGGGAAACCAAATTGAAAGTACGTTGGATGAACTTAAGTCTGGTCTTAATCGTAGTTGGTCTGCGGTCAAACAGTCTGCTGAAAATGCTGTAAAATCGACAGCTATACAAAAAATTACAAGTAGCAATTTTGAAGAAAAAGAAGAAGAAAAAACAAGCGATGAAAGACCGGAAAGCTTATCTAAAAATGAATTTTCAATTCCTAATAGTAGTAATGTAATAAATGTAGATAGAAAAAAAATTGAAAATAATACATTATATAGAAAATTTAGTAAAAAAAATAGAAATAATCAATCCTCGGTATTGGAGGTACCTCAAGAAAGTGAAGGAGAACTTCAACGTCGATTGTATCGTCCAATTCGTAATATTAAGATGAGAATGAATTAAAGACTGTATTTGATCGCATACCTTTTATTGATTTAGACACAAACTTATTTTTTATCATACACTAACAAGATCCTATTCTCTAATAATATTTTTTAACTTTCTTCAGATAAATTAGATAACTGGTTAGGAAGAGCACAAGAAGCCCTCTCTGATGACTCCGGTAGATCACATAAATCATCCTCCACCACATCATTAAGAAATATTCCTGATCCTAGAACAAGATTTCCAAGAGGAGTTGAAGGAAATACATCTCAATTATAATAAAATTTCACCTACTTAATAATAATTTTAATATTTAATAAAACCAAAAATATTTGTTCAATTTTTTATTTAATATATTAACTATAAAATTACAAACATAAAACTTTGTCTTATTAATTCATATTTTATTTCCATAAAATTATAAAAATATTTCGATGGAATAAATTCGCTTTAAACTGGTAAAAATTTACATATCATATATAACATGATAAAAATCTTTACTACTGTTATCTTTAGTAAAATTCATATCTTCTATTCTATTTTGACACTTAAAAAATTTCAAAATATAAAATAAAGAAATTGATAAAATAACAGATATGGCAATAAAAAGAACATACAATTGAGAGTCAGTATCCTTCATTCTCACCATATTTTGATACTTCAATGTTATTAAAAACAATAATAGAAATTTAAAACTTACATAAATCATTTGGATAGATATTTTTTTACAAGATTTAATTTCCAATTTCTTTTTCTTTCAAAAAAGAACTGTATTTATTGTATTTCGGAAGGTAGATTGATACCTTTAAAAAAAATGATTAAAATCAAACAAATCTTTAACACAATTAGAAATTAGATGACATTGAATATTTGGGAAAAAAGATGTTGTAAAAAGTGTACTTTACAATGAAAAAATTTGATTTGTAATATATTTGGTAATTAAAGTTTTTTATTGGTGTAGAATATAATGAAAAAGACGATTTTTACATAAACATTTATGTTATTTTTATGAAAAGTATAGAAAAATAATGTTTCTTGAGATGATGGGTCTTTTTAAAACTACAAAATAATATTGTTTGGTAACTTTTAATGTGAAAAAAAATCTTATCTGAAAATAAAAAATATACATGTAGTTGTAGAGTTAAACAAACTTTTAACGTTTATACAAAGAATTGCTAATATAAATAAATTACAATATAATAGTTTTAAATGTTTTTTTCTCAAAGTCAAATTATCTTTAAAATAATATTGACATTAAAATAATTTTTCCTATCCTAGAACAACTTAATTTTTAATGTACCGATTAACGGTACTATATATGCTTAATGTGATATTTACATATACATATATTTTACTACTTTTTTATCTAATTTTTTTTTGAAATATAATATGAAAATCATTTTTATCTATTTTCTTTAAACATTTACCTCTACAACGCTATTTGCAGTAGTTTCTTTATCAAAATAAATAATATCTTTTGTTTTTTATGTGTGTTAAAATTGTCCTTTTTATTGGTTAATCATATAACATATTTCATAAAGTTAGGATATTTACCACACAGAATATATTTTTATATTTTTTTCGTTTTATTATCATTTGCAATGAAGTATATTTTCAATAATCGTCACCAGTGAGACCACGAGTTTGGTATGGAAGTATTAATTTACAACGGATTTCTTCATCAAGTGTCATTGTATAACCGCCCTCAGATTCAACATATAAAGGACGAAAGGACCCAAATTCTGAACCTGACCTTTTCTCTTGAACAGTTGCATCAAATAACATTGGTAAAATTGATTCTGATTCACGTGATGGTAAAACTATTGGAGTGTTTGTTCCTTGTATTTTTGATATAATCTGCCTTGGTTTATCAATAATACAACTACCTGCTTTATGACTTGTTGGAGCAAAAATTTTACTTATAAAACCATTACTTTTTTTATCAAAAGTTGTAGCATTACCTGTTGAACAGGTAACATTTGTTATTTGTGAACGATTAGTACCAAATGGTGATGCTAATCTTTTATCTTTTATAGTTCCTTTAGCAAGTATTGGTATAATAGAATTAGACATATATAATTTATTATCTGAATTATACTTATGTGAATCTTTAACTTGATCAACAACAGGTCTAGTAAAACCAAAGGATTTCATTCCTCTTTGTGATGCCATATCTGGGGTTGCTGAAGAAAGTAGTGGAATAACTGTATCTGAATGTACCAATCCTTGTACTAATTCTTTTTCACCATGTTTTATTTTTAATGATGCATCTCTTCTACACCCAAATCCACCCATACCCATTTGTGATTCTTTTGCTGGTCTCTGCTCGAATGGTACATCTGATGGAAGTTTTATTTGGCTAAATATAAAGTAGTAAATAATAATAAATATATAATAATAACTCACTTTTCTCTAACTCTTCTCGCATATCTTTTTGTTGGTGAGATTTTTTCTTCTTTTAATATTTCACACAATGTTTTTTCTTTCGGTGGCATTGGTATATCATTTAATTCTTTTTGCACTGAATTTATATGCTCCTTATAGAAATCCATATTTTGTATAATATTTGTATCTTTAACTATTTCAGTTCTACGGACTTCTTTTGATTTTTCATTCTTATCGTTATTATTTTCATCTTTATTATCTTTTTCTTCCTCCTCGTCTTCATTCTCCTCATTTTCTTCATCCTCTTCACCTTCCTCATCTTCATTTTTCTCGTCACTTGTTTCTTCAACATTTAATTCCTCTTCTTTAACTTCTTCCTTTTCCTTAGTTGAAGGTTTTTTTGGTTTTTCATTGGTTTTTGAATCTTTTGGTTTCTTTGTCAAGTCATCTGACTTAGTATCTTTGTTTTTAATGGATTCGCTCGGTAATTTACCCTTTGTCACATCTTTTGAATCATTATCTTTATTTTTTACAGATTCATCCGATGGTTTTGCTTTTGTGGAATCACTAAATTTATTGATTCTATCCTTCACAGATACACTGGATGTCTTTGTTCTAGAATCAGTTGAAGTCTCTGTTTTACTCTCCGGTTTATCATTTTTGTTCTCAACAGAGCCTTTACTTGGCTCAGCTTTTGAAGGCGTTTTTGTTTTTTCTTCTTCAACTTTTTTAGAACTTTTAGGAGTTTCTATTTTTTGTTCATTTTTTTCTTTCTCATTTTTAGCCAAATTTTTAGGATCATCAGATTTTAACTTATCACTTTCTTTTTTGGCTTTTTCATCGGGCAAATTATCATTTTTAGTTGACTTTTCTTTTTCATATTTTTTATCTTCAATTTTGACTTCTTTTTTGTCTTCAGTTTTATCTTCTTTTTTTGTATCTTTTTTGTCTTCAGTTTTATCTTCTTTTTTTGTATCTTTTTTGTCTTCAGTTTTATCTTCTTTTTTTGTATATTTTTTGTCTTCAGTTTTATCTTCTTTTTTTGGATCTTTCTTGTCCTCAATTTTTTCTTCTTTTTTGTCTTCAATATTTTTTACTTCTTCTATTTCTTCTTCTTCTTCCTCCTCTTCTTCTTCTTCTCCCTCTTCTTCATCTTCATATTCTTCCTCCTCTTCATATTCCTCTTCTTCCTCATATTCTTCTTCTTCTAAACCCTCTTGGATCCTTTGTTTTCTAGCTTCTTCGGCTTTATATCTTTCATACCAAGATGATAGTGCTGACATTCTTTAGATTTATTATATATACAAAATTGTTTGAACCTAAAATTAAAAATAGAATATTTCAAAAATGGATAATATATTAGAAATGACTTTAATTAAATATTTAGACATAAATTTCAATTACATGAGTACATACACTTTAGAAACTTTACGAAGAATAAACAAATGAAAATAAAAGTTGTTATTGGCAGATAAAAATACTTGATAAGTTAAGAGCCTTTCCTCAATACATTACATAAAAATAAAGAAAAAAATAATAAATGATAATAAAATAAATATTCGTAGGTAGGATGAAATATATTCACAATTAAAAGTAAATGTGAAAAGAGATAATATTATTAAAAATTTTTAATAATCATAAAACTTTTTTCAACGAAAATATGCTAATTGGAAAATATTAATTGCATTTTGAAGGTGATAAAATATATTTGAAAAACATGTTTTAAAATGATGTATATGTGTTTCGAGCTATTGAGGGCACAAGTCAAAGTTAAAATATATTATCTTAACATTTAAGTGTTTCATAAAAATTGACAATAACCAATGATAATATATTATAAAGTATTTTGTTAACAGAATTATTTGCCTCCTTCTTTATTTAATGTCATTATATTTATCGCAACTGCTAAAGAAAAGATGATTTTTATCTCAAACATCGACATCATATATCACTTACATATCCAAATAACATTATATGACAAAACAACAGAGTATTATCTTGAAAACTAATAAAGAAATCAAAACTTATGATATTAATTTCATATTCATTATATTATAAAACTTTTATATAAACTATTATGCTTAACACAATTAAAGTATAAAAAAATTTTATTTTATTGTAAATAAAAAGAAAGTTAAATATAATTAGATTTTTTTTCGATGTAATTTTATCTCTTATCTATAGAGTAAATTTTTTTTTTGTCAAAAAATTCTTTATTTTATTAAATCTAACTTTTATTTCAGTAAATAATGAGAACAGATTTGTATTTTAAATTGTAGTGAATAAAACTTTTTTTTATCATCAATGTAGTATTTTAACCAATTAATAAAACACATGTACATAAATCATCTTAAAGTATTTTTAAATATAAGATATTAATGTTTATTGGAAATACAAAGTTGCATAAAATATGTTCCTACTACAGATATGTATCAAAAGACAGATCTTATTTTGCCTTAATCCGTGATCTAGTTTACTTTATACTTACAAATCTATTCATCTTCCTTCCCTTTTATCCCGTTTTTATAAAATATTACTTCTGTTTAATGTTTATCCTTTTTTATGGTTCACTTTTTGTACTAAAATAACATAAACTTATAAAAATGTTTCCAACCTACTTTTATAATTAACCTGTTTTAGAATCTACAAAGATTACTATAAAAGGTAATATGTACCATATTACTATCACATATCTCTTCCAATTTTAAGTATGTCTTCACCGCATACTGCTACCATTGGAGCTATTGCTCTTTCCGGTATAACTGTTTTATTATGTCTTTACGGTATAACAACTATTCAATCATCAGTAAATTTGATGTGGAGTGAAATCGACACAGAAATGGATGCTTTCCGTGTTGCTACTGGAGATTTATGGAACGATATGGTTAAACTTGGTGCTGCTTCTCCATCTAACAGAATTAGAAGACAAGTATATGGAGGTTACGGTGCTGCAGGAACTGCCGCACCAGCTCCATCAGGTGGTTACGGAGGATATGGAGCTGCTGCACCAACTCCATCAGGTGGTTACGGAGGATATGGAGCTGCTACACCAACTCCACCAGGTGGTTATGGTGGATATGGAGTTGGCCCACTTGTACCAGGCGTACCAGGAGGTCCAGCTGTTCCAGGAGCTCCACAATTTCCAGGAGTTCCAGGCGTACCAGGAGTGCCAGGTGGACCTGAAGCTGTATTCCCACCAGTACCAAGCGTACCAGGAGTTCCAGGCGTACCAGGAGTTCCAGGAGTACCAGGAGTTCCAGGAGTCCCACCAGTACCAGGAGTTCCAGGAGTCCCAGGAGTCCCACCAGTACCAGGAGTTCCAGGAGTCCCAGGAGTTCCAGGAGTACCGGGAGCTGTAATACCACCAGTACCAGGCGTACCAGGAGTTCCAGGAGTACCAGGAGCATTCCCTCCATTTATCCCAGGAGGAGTTCCAGCAGGGCCTGGTCCATTGTGTCAATGTGCCATTGAAAACCCATGCCCACCAGGACCAGCAGGACCTAAAGGAGAAAAAGGAATAGATGGGCTTGATGGATTACCAGGAAGACCAGGTGTTCCAGGACTAGACGCTGAAGAAGTTGAACAAACACCACCAGAGGGCTGCTTCAACTGCCCAATGGGACCACCAGGACCACCAGGCCCACCAGGATCACAAGGAGTTCGTGGACAACGTGGAGCTAGAGGAAATCCTGGTATTCCAGGAGTTAATGGCCAACCAGGATCAACAGGTGAAATGGGACCACTTGGACCACCAGGACAAGATGGAAGAGCCGGAGCACCAGGAGAGAAAGGAAAAGATGGAGAAAAACCAGTTTCAAGAAAAGGACCACGTGGACCACAAGGAGAAATGGGACCAGAAGGACCACAAGGAGAAAGAGGACCTGATGGAACACCTGGCTTACCAGGACCTCGAGGACCACAAGGAGTACCAGGTTACACTGGTCCAGCTGGTCCTGACGGCCCTGATGGTCCTCCAGGTCCACCAGGAAATCCAGGAACAGATGCCACATATTGTAAGTGCCCACCAAGAGAAGCAAAAGTTGGAGGACTTAAAGGATCAGCTTATACACAAGAAAAAGGTTACAAACACCGTGTCCGTATATAATTTAAATTATTTTCTTATTTAATATTATATTAAATATATTTTATTTAATTTGAAAGACAAATATATGAAATAAAAATTTTTCATTTTAATATTTATATTAATCAAAGACTTTTTAATAACAAGAAAAATTTTATCAGTAAAAACTATTTGACAGAAATTAACTTTACTAAGTTTCAATTGTTTTAACAAATGCTTATACAATAATTAGAAGAAAAATAATTTTTTCAACTTCTTGAATAAAAAGTAATATGTTTTTACAAAAAATGAAATAATAATATATAGATATATATGCAGTAAAAGATTGTAGTTATGATATCCATGATAAAAGATATATTTAGAATACATTTAAGAACGGAAATTGAAGATTTTGTTGGTTATAAAAGATAATTATATTTTTGTTTGTAAATTGTATTTTTAAAAAAATAATAATCATTTTTATATGCATAATATTTAGTAATTTCTACGGGAATTTTGATAAGAACCATTTGAAGTATTAGTATAATTTGTAGTCTGCCAATCCCATATATTACTTGTTGATTGTGATCCTTGGTTATAACTATTTTTCCCTATCCCAGTATGATTTATCACTGACCCTCCACTATCAGGTTGTGAATTGTATGAAGAGTACTGTGTTGGTTGCTGTGAAGACTGTGGCTGCTGTGAGGATGATTGTCCTTGTTGGACCTTACTGACACTATCGGATTTTGGCAAGTACCTATGATTAGTTGCTGTTCCTTGCTGGGGAGTTGCACTTTTTGATTGAAAAGACGGAATATTCCGATTTGTAGTAGTATTCCATGACATTGTATTATTATACCAATCTTGTGTGTTTATACTATCACTCTGATTTGATGGTCCTCCATATGGTAAACGACGATAATTATTAGTGGAAGATGCATTAGAATATGGTGAAAAGTTATTTGCCATTCCTGTTTCTCCACGTACCCCATCATACATGGAATTATAACTCATATTTTGACTACCTTTTACCAAATCTTTCGATGGCGTACCATAATTTGTGTTGATTTTTAGTAAATCAGATACCTCTATATCTTCCTCTGTTGTCCAAATATTACTAAGAGGTTCTCTTGATATACCAAAGTCAAAGGGATCTTTTGGAAAATCATACGTCATATTATCTTTACTTTTTTTAGGAGTTTCGTGGAATATCGAGGTAATTTCGTGTGTTGATGATAATGGATTCCATACACCCCATATATTATCGGGTTTATCATTATTATTATATTCATTAATGCTGCTATCGTCTTTAATAACCTGAGAACTATTTCTTGAGGTTGATCCTGAGTTATCACTGACATTTTTAAAATTATTAGGCTTTACACCAATAGGGGTTATACTTGAATTCTCTGATCTTGAAGGTTTACTTTCATATGAAGAGTTATTAATTGGACTGAAGGAGTATATTAAGTTATTAGAGGATGATGGAACATCTTTTGAATATGTAGATGCTGGAGGACGAAATGCAGATTTTTCAGAAATATTATTTGTAAAAGTAGGATTTGTTGAAGATAAACCTCTAGTAGGTGTACCGTAATTTGGCATTGGATTATTTGGCTGCCTATTAATCATTGTAGCAGGCACGACTTTTGGAGGAGTTGCCTTCTTTTTTGGAAGTGGTAGTGGTTCAGCTTTTGGTAGAAGAGGAGGTTTAGAAATTTTAAGTTTGCCAATTTGCGATATATTCTTACCACTAGATATTTGAGCTGAACGATTTTCAAAGTCATTTTTGATTGTTGTTATTTGTTTTTCTATATTAGCAATATACTCCTCAAACAATTTAATATTATTTTTTACAATTTCTTCATTCGTAAATTCTTTTTGTTTTTCTTTCCAACTATTTAGTTCAATCTCGGCTTGTTCTTTAGCCCTATCATAGAATATTATACCATTATCAGCAATTTTTTCAACAAGACTTATTTCAACTCTTTTACATCTTTCCATTAATGTGTTTACCTCTTTTTCATTTGCTTTCTTTTGATCGTTTAATTGTTTTTCAAGTTTTTTAACTAAATTATTCCTTTCTTCCGCTAATTTTTGTAAATTTTTATAACTTTCTTGGAGACTATTATAATCAGTTTGGAACTTCTTCTTTAAATCGTTAATGCTTTGTATCTCTCTTTTCAATTTAGCAACTTCCTCCTCAGAAGTCTTCTTATAACCATTATATTCCTTTAATACATTTTTATAAAGTGCATTTGTTGTTCTGTTACTTTCTATTGCCGTTTCATTTACCTTACATTTTTCTGTTAATATTTTACATTCTGTCTTCAAGCTTTTTATCATCTCCTTAACAGAAGCATTTTCACTACTTAAAGCAGCTATTTCTTCAGACAGCTTTTTCTTCTCAATAACAGTATCTCTCAAGTCTTTATGAAGCTCTTCGTTTACATCGTTAGCAAGACTACATTTTTTTATATAAACAACTTCTATCCATTTCCATCGACTATATAGATGTGCCAGTATATCGCATATTCTTGCCGGAACCAACATAAAACTGGATTCTGAATTCAGATATTTATCATCGAAACAATCTTCATCAACATAATTATCTTTTTCTTTACCAAACATATTTCTTTTAACAGTATCATTAGTATTGGCATTAAGTAAATGGCAGGCCTCAATAAAAGCATGATTAATAGTTTCTTCAAAACTTTGTTTATTCTCAACCATACTTTTGATATCCTCCTCTGATGGATCACAACGAAATTTGCTCATTTTAGTGTCTAAATCTGCAAGCAACTTGAAGAAATTTTTTCCTTTTTGATTGAGATCCGGATGTCTAGATTTCCACATACCAATCATATTCTTTTTCAGAAACTCACTTAATTTAGCCATATCTTCTTGCTCTTTAACTCTTTCGTCAATACAAAGTGATCTGGGAATCTTATGATAAGCTTCAAATGTCTGTCCCTCAGGTACCTCAGGCCACCATTCATAATTATGATCATTATTATAAATAACATTTTCCATATACCTTGATGTTGTTGGAGCCATGTCTTTCTCTTCAATTTGTATACGTGAACAATTATTCATTTGAAAGTTCACTGGAGTTAAGAAATTCATAGGATGTGGTTTGTCTAACTTATTTGTTCTAAATGAAAGTAGTGTTTGGTTGTCAAATCCTTTATTTTCCCATGTGAATGGTGGTAATGAATTTATATTCATCCATGATGGATTATTTTGACTTTCGCCACTATACTCATTAATGTTATTTCGAAGGATTGTTTTTGTTGTAAAATCTTGGTAAACTTCATATTCTATTCTGGCCGTTTGTTTAATTACTTCCAATCTTTGACTATTATAACTACTCACATTTGTGTCCCCTTTACAATATTCATTGTTCGGATATCCATAAACCGAAAGAGATGATTTGCGAGAATGAGGCCCTGAAGATGACTCAGGATTAAGAGGTTCTTGAGCCGAACGAACTGTATTATCTTCTAAATTATCATTATAACCACATGATTCATTAACAAAATTTGATGAATTATTAGATTGAGGAGACAATGAACAGAGACAACTTGGGGAAGTACATGCAGTATCCTCTTCATCATTATCTTTCGAATTATTGCTTTTAGTTTGGAGAGAAGAACGTCTAGAATTTCGTACATCACCATTCCTTACACCAGGCATTTGAATACCAAAGTGTTTTGCTTTATTAACAACTTTTTTAATTGAACTAGTTGATATGGCTTGTTTAAGAGCAGACGTTGAAGCATTTTTAAGTTCATGACAACCAGAATTTGACATACTTTCAATTCTTTTTATATTTTCACTAATAGCAACCTGAGATAATCTTGATTTTTGTTCCTCTATTTTTGCTTTTAACTTACGGCATCTATTACCACAAAGGGCTGACGACCTTCCATTGGCTTCTATAGCTTTATCAACATTTCCACGTTCCAGTTGTAATTCAGCTATTTTTAAAAGATCAGTACCTTTACGCCAAAAAGTTTGATAATCCATTAAATTCAGAGCTTTTTTAGCAGTTATTTCTACCTGAATTTGAATTGCTCCATCAACGAGATAACCATTATTTTCATCAACAATTTCTACCCACTTAGCAAAAGCCGAATACCCCCAATCTGTTTCTGTTACATTATATTGATGACCCATCAGTTCCCGTGTTATAGGATTTCCGGTATTAGCGAGATTTAATATTCTCAAGCAAGCTTGCGCTTCTACCGACCATTCATCAGAATATGAATCTGTAGTACAATGCACAAATATGCCAAGAGTAAAGTCTGAAGGTCGTAAATTTTCTTTCTTACTATCTTTATTTTTACCGTCACTATGCCGACGCATAGCCATTACTCTCCTAAAATAGGTTAAAATAACATATATTTTTTGTAGAAATAAATAAAACTAACCAGTAAGTATGATCAACATAATAGGGAACACTTTTAACAGTATCATCTAATGAAGTAAAATTAGAAATACGAAAATTTATGACAAATTTGTATGCATCGTCATATGAACTTCCAGTTGAAGTTTCAGGTGTGTCGTTTTGTGATACATTTGAAACCGATCGACTAGGCGTTGAATTAACCATTTTTATTTTTCAATAGTTTGTATATTACTTTCCTTTTGATAAGTATTAATGGTTATTTCTAGAAAAACTAAAAATTTACTATGAAAATAATAATACAAAAAATAATGATCCAAATCTATGATTTGTCCTTTAAAAAAATAATTAAATATAAAAATTTCGTCATACAATTTGAGAAAAATTCAACATTAATTGATGACTTTAAGTGGGTAGAAAATAATAATAAAATCTAATTATAAAAGAATGTAAAAAATATTATTTTAAAATAAAAAATTAGTGTTATATTGATGATGATTAATAATTTATATATAAAAATAAAAAATTATGTGGAACAGTAAATGTTATAGTTGGCATGAAAATGCAATCAAAAAGTATCTTAATACAAATAAAAAAACACAATTCAAAGTCAACATTTCTAATTATGATATTTTAAAGCCATTTACAACATAATTTCGCAAATCACTACTCAACGATAAGATGACCGGATTTTATGCTTTTTCGCGCATTTTGGCGGGTATGACGCATTTTTATAACTTCAGGGCGCATCGTAAAAGTGATATTAAAACATTTTCTATTGTTATTTTTATTAAAAATTAGGTATTATGCTATTCTAAAAATTCCAATTTCGAAGGTGTTTTTCACCTCAAAAAATGCCTAGAAATGGCACTTTACAGGAGCTACCACGAGATTTAAAAAAACATGAGATAGGTCTCATTCGACTCCTAAATTTCTTATCTATAAGATATTTTTTTAAGAAACATTTCCAGAGAGCGGAAAGTGTTATGAGACAAAAAGTAAGTTTACTTCAAAAAAGCAACAAATTTTAAGGTAAAAATTATGAAAAAAATAGCTGTTTAAGTTATGAAACATACTTAAAATTAAAGATATATACTATAAAACTTTTAAAAAATGCAAACAATAAACATTTAAAAAATACCAACAAGCTCTTTATCAAAACAAAGAGATTTTTGACTAAAAATGCTAACAAATGTTAGCTATAAAGGCATAAACAATTAATTTCCCTTAATTATGTGATTTAATTACCTACCTCAATATGTCTAAAAAAATAAAAAGATCTTAAACCCGTTGTATCAATTTAAATATGCTATTAGACGAACAAAAAGAAGAAATAAACTTTCTAAAAGACTTAGAAGCTTTTATCTAAGAAGTAATTATGCATTACTGATGATTAAACAAAAACTCAGTAAAATGTTTTGAATATCTACATTGAAAATATAAAAAAATCTCCACAAATATTCAGCTGTTGTTAAAGTATTCAATCTACCACTGAAATACCATGTTTTGGTTGATTTTTTTAGTGATTATGGGACTTCTTGTTATTTCAGTGAACAAGAAACTGAAAGTTTACATGCTCGCCTTAAGAACTATTCAAGTTGTTTTCGTTATATCACTTGTAATATCACAAAACAGTACAAAATAATGTTTTATTTAATGAGAGCAGCAAAAAATTGTCATGAGTCTAGAAATTGGTAATTTCCCCAAAATTTCAGCATTTTTTTACTCTTAGATATTAACTATATAAATTAAAATGATGAAAAAACTACGTAAAAATTATGTTTCTCATTTCTTATCGTTGAAAATTTGGTACTTTTTAAAGTAAACTTACTCCTCGTCTCATAACTTTTTTCACTCCCTGAAAATGTTCCTTAAAAAAATATGTTGTAGATAAGAAGTTTAGGAATCGAATGAGACCTATCTCATATTTTTTGAAATCTCGTGGTACACCCGTAAACTCCCAAAAAGTGCTATTTTGGGTATTTTTTTAGGTAAAAAACACCTTCAAAATTGGGATTTTTAAATTTAAAAAAAAGCGTAATACCTAATTTTTAGTAAAAATAACAATAGAAAAAGTTCTAATATCCCTTTACGATACGCCTCGAAGATATGAGATTTAACAAAAACGTTGCGAAAAAGCGTCATTTTTGCAAAATCCCGTTTTTAATACTGCGTGTTACCGGTGTGACTATGAAAGCTAGAATTTAAAGTTAGTATAACAATTTGGTTATAAGATATAAAACTGTAGTATGAAATAAATCATTTTATTCCAATTCAGTAGAATAGCTATCACTATCATTGTTGCAACTTTCAGCGACATTCCAAGCTGTGACATGCATTGTAAATGTTTTTAAGAAGTGACCTTTACAAGTTTCAAAGACTACACATAAATATAATGAAATTATTATATTATTTAACCCGAGGAAGAAACTAAAAAAAAAATTGTTGACTATTGTAAATAACATCTAGATCAAACAACAATTTTAGAAATATTAATGATACAATAAAAGTAGTTTAATATTTTTCTGTCTATTAAGGAAATCTAAAATAATATATTATATGAAAAAAATAAAGCATGCTTTACAGTTAGATAGATAAAGTACAATAAAAAATACCACCATTACGGGATATAAAATGTTTTTGTAATTAAAAAGTGCTTTACATACCATGTGCTTTATCATAACAAATACATATATCCTACTATGATAATTAATTACATTTAGAATAACACTACTCAAATGAAGCATTTTTTTGAAAATTTATAAACCATTTTGAGTATAACATTTTGGTGGTTTCTCCAGATAGAGGTAAAGATTAATTTTTGTTTTACTATCTAATATGAGAGTAATATTGTAAAGATTAGAAAAAACTCTTCTTAAATTGTGTGAGAAAAAAATAAAAATGTACTATTTTAACATCTATTATATTAAAACACATGCACTACCATTATTAATGGTACAAATAAGTTTATTCCCGAAATAGGTACAAACTTGAAAAGGTGTAGCAACATAAAATGAAAAATACTTCTGTGCTGTCTGAAGACAATCGTAAAAAAGGAAATTTAATTGTGAAAATATTCATAATTCCTATAGCATAAATATAGGGCTCATTATAATTAATAAAAATTTTATTGTTTTTTTTTAAGTATGACATTTACATACTTTTATGCACATATCAAAAGTTTTTTAGGCATATTGATAAAATGATGTTAATAGGAAGAGAAGAATTATAAAAAGAAGAGAGTACAACTACAAATATGTATATTTCAAGTGACAATTAATTGTGCCTTTATTTATAGAAGATAATGTAACATACAGTCATTTAATGAGATTAAAAAATAATGATAAAACAGGTATAAAATTTTAAAGATGTTTTTTAAAGTCAATTTCTAAAAATTGATAGTTATTTTTAAAATATATATAATTACTTTTAAAATACTGTGTAAATTTTATATAAGTTATTTAAAAAGATTAAAATCCCTCATACACATTTAATATGACATTGATTTTACTAAATATAACTTTAACCGTAAAGATTATATTTGATAAAACATCAACATAGAAATCAAACGTGGTACTTTGTGATCTATAAAGAAATTGGGAAACTAAAAAAATTAAATGTTAATACAGTGTAAATATTTATATATTTGAAACAATTAGTTAAATTTCTAAATATTTATCCTGTCTACTTATACTATTTTTTACTAATAAAAATAAATAAAATATACACATTCAAAATAAAAGATATTTTGTGCAAAAGTATTTAGTTTATTATACCCATAGATTATAACAGTGGAAATTCTTAATAAATTAAAATATGAATATTTTTCTAAAAGGTAGTAGAAAAAAAATTAACTAAATAAATAGAGGAAGTATACATAATAAACAGAGGTTTATTATAGAAAGAAAACCAGATTAAAGAAAAAAATCATTGGTAGTATTTTAAGACCTAAATTAAAGCATGTTGATGTGTCTCATCACAATATTGGTATACCGTATACTATATTAGTGTCTATTGCGTTCAATGACACACTCTAGCAATCTTACATATACATCGTACGCACTTTACCTTCCATAGTAAATAATGGATGGTTTTACAACGAAAATGATAAAAATTTTATAGATCGAGAGATTAGTAAAATATTGATATAGTTCATATTTGTATTTATCGGTTAAGATTATTTTATAGTTTAATTGAATACCAATTTAAAATGTTATCTCCTGGATAGGGGGTGCATATACATTTTTGGGAGTGTATTAGAATTTGTACAAAAATATATAGATAAATTAATTTTCAATATCATTTTATTAAATATTTACAAGAAAATTTACTTGAATGTTCTATTTAGGAAATATTAAATACAGTGTTTTATCTTTATTCAAATAGTATATTAAAATATTACGACAATATGATTAATTTTAATAAACAATGTAGTTCCTTTGATTCTTTATTGATTAGTAATTATCAATCTTAAAAATGTGTTTTTATCTAACATTATAATCATTGACAATTATGATTTATTATATTTTTTAATAAAAGTCAATAAAATAAAAGAAATTTGTTTAATTTAACTAATGAATTATTTTAAAGTAGTTGATTTTTCTAAAATTGATATATTCATATGCATAAATCGATAAGGATTTAACTCTTATACAAATTTACAAATATCAATTCTGTTTTTTATCCATTTTTACTATATATTTGACCAACATCTATAGTAGCTTAAATCGTATAACGGGAAGTAAATGGTAAGTAATAAATGGATTACTACTACTAAGTCAACCATTATCAACAAAAAACATTATATAGGTTAAAAGGCGTGGTATGTCAAAATTGACAGTCATATCAATTGATAAATATTTCTTAAAAATTACATATTAAAGTTCGGTGTGTTCATGTTAAAGTGTATAGTAAATTGTTCCATAAAATGTTTATCCTTGAATATTAAGTGTTACTGAAAAGCATAAGTTTAGAAAAGATTTTATTACTCCACCGAGAAATTTTGAATTCTTCAGAACTTATTTTTCCTATTCCAGATAATTTATCTCACACTAAGTAATCATTATTCTTATTTTCTAAATGTAATACATCGTTATCAGTATAAATAAAAACTGATATAGATGAAAAGTTTTTGTTTAAACATTGCAACGTCAAAAATTAATCAACAATTTTAAAGTTAGTGATAAACAGAATACTTCATCAATAGCATATTAATCTTTTTTCTTTGAGTATTTGGTCTTAACAATCAATTATATTATTTCCAGTGCAACTTTATTCAATTAAAGCATTCCTAGTTTCTTAATCATCATACCAAATAACTTTGTTTTTTTGTTCCTAATTACCAACTATAACAAACTAATTACATCTTTGATTAATGGTAATAAAAATTTTAAAAACTTTAGCAAAACATTTTTTTACCACTTATTAAAATATAAAAATAAAGAAATAAAAATTAATTGGTGTTTTTATATAATTTAAGTGTTAAACCATTTACAAAACACTTAACTGATTCGGTTTCGATAATTTTACATGGAAATTCCAATCTTTAAGTACATTTTATTGGAAATATTTTATGTTTAAAATGTATCATAGCACGAGGTCTCTGAGTTCCATGATCACAAGGCAGCATAAAATTACATTTTCACATAAAGACAGTGACTTTTTTTATAAAATATTTTAAACTTTTATATAAAATATATTTTTGGAAATTATGTGGTAAAAACTTATCACGAAAAGGATTTGTATATTTATTAGTAACAATTAGAAAAATATTCTGTTGTAATTAATAATTCCTTAAAAAGTAGTAGGTATTGAAAGTAATAAAATATAAGAATATTTATTTTTAACTTTAATCAAAATTTGCCTTGAAAGGGTTGTCTTTTTAAGTGGAGAAATTTTTTTACAAATTTGAAATAGACCATCAAATGTTAAATCATTTTGCTTCAGCGAATTCGAAATTATTAAAGTTTTGACGGATAATTTTTTAGTTCAAACATTGAAAATAACCTAGCAATGTTTAATATTTTTAAAACTTTTTTTAAATTCTTCACCTTGAGGTTTGATAACTTGAGATATTAGCGTTTTTAAATCTTCTAAAGGTATCCCTTCAGCAGTGACACATCTATTTATCATATTGATTGTTATTTTTCTGACAATTACATCAGATGTATTGTCATTTACAAAATATGTTATAAAATATAAACAAGTTGATAATTATAAAATATGTTTTGATTTACCAAGAAAAAAGAATTATTTTCTATATACTAATTTTGAAATTAATATAATATTACAATGTAAACACAATTATGGCTTTTTTTACATCTACTTTGATATCAACAACATTAGTTTCAAAAAAAAAAATCGTTTACAACAAATTCTTACACTGAATATGTTTTTAGCAATTTTTTATAATAATGTTTGTATAATTCTCCATTATAAGCATAATCAAAGGAATGTAATAAAAAGTAAAGGCTATAAAAGTTGCTTAAATATATGTAAAATCATATTCTAAACATTATGCTTTTACAGTTTCAGAATTACTATGGAAATCTAACGTCCCTTACTTTTTGAGAGTGGTTAAGCCCGTTAATTCAAAAAATTTTTTACTAGTCATTTTTCTTGGAATTTAACATTTTTAGCCAAATTTTATTTTTAATGTGTAATTTTCTTTTTTTCTATAGAAAATGAATTTTAAAACCTATATTAATTTTTTTATTATCTGCATGATTAAATTTTATTCTTTTATAATGATAATCAAAAAAGTTTCAATATTATAGATGATCTTTGAGAATGAAAAACTCTTGTAACGGTGTACATGATATGCAATGAATTATTTTTAATGAACTCGATTTGATAAAAATAGCATATATCAGAATACAATAACGTTATTAAATAATATTAAAAAATATATAATACATTTGATACTATTAAGTAATGTAAGTAGTTATTGAAAATCATTAAGTATATTCTTAAGGAAAAATCATGTATTATTTGAGTGTGCACACAGATTACTAAGCCTTATAGACAATTCATTTCATTCTTGTACTTCATAAGCTTCCTAATTGAATCAACTTTGTCGTAATTATATTTTAAACCACCGCAAAGATATATGCTTAATGTATGATCAGAGTTAAACGCACCCGATAAAATATAAGAATCAGAAACATTTAAAAAATCAACTCCACACATAGCTGTGTTGGAAGGAGTTGTAATTAAGGTGGACAATGACTCATCTGTCATATTACTTGGTTTCTTAAAAACTTGCAAATGGTTCACTGTATATTTAACTCCTTCTGGTTCTTGAGCATATTCATCTGTACCATCAACCATTGCAACATCTTTACTTAAAATTTTTACATGTGAAACTTTAAATTTGTAAATCTTAAAAAATTTTAAACTTACTCCAGTCAGAAAAACAATAGTCGTTTTCACCCCCATTTATCATGCAATCACATCCTTCAGCTAGATGATTAAGGTTCAAACAAATCATCAAAATAATAAATATAATTTTCCTCATTAAAAAATGCATTTTTGGGCTATAATTCAAAATGAAATTGTCTACTTAAAATATTTTTATTTATATTGTGTTACGACCTTCATAGAATAACCATTGTTTAAACAAAAATTACATCATTCCCTTGTATAAAATTTATTTTGCAAATAGTTGAGGAATTACTCACCATTAAAGATATATTTAGAACTTTAATTTTATTTTTAAACAGATTTATAGCAACTTTTTTAAAAGAAATCTATGAAGTAATACAATTTTTAAGTTCAGTATATAATTTTATATACACAAAATAGTACTACTAATTTTTTACATGACAACATTAATTAAAAATAAAATTTTTTTGATACTAGTTGATCTGCTTTTAATTATCTCTTTTATTTTTAAAATACAAAAACAAATAAAAGTTTTTTTAAGTATCGTTTATACATTATAAATTTTATAGAACTACGCATACATCTATTTTTCAGCTTTACATATAATTCTAGTTTTCTACACTTGAAATAAAAATTCTAACTTTTATTGTTGAAATAATTGTAATTGTTGTACATCTTCTAAACAATATATTTTATTTACATACATTTTTAAAATCCAATTTTTATATGCTACCTTTTAATGGTTAAACAATATTATTTACGGTGTTTTTAACAGATTATAATTTTTTTAGTATGATTAGGATATTTATTATAACAATAATACGTTATTATTAGTTTTATATACCATTTATTTTTGTTACTATAATATAATAATATACCATTATAATCTGTAACATTCCTTTCGATCCACTATCGTTTTATTTTGATTTTATCATTAATATTGATTTTTAAAACCATTTTCATTGTAGTTTATACCTTACAATATATTCAAGTGTATTCTTAACTTTTATATATATTAATTATATAACAATATTTTACATTCTCCAATTAAAAGACCTTAACCGCTATTTTTAAGTACTTTCGTCTAAAATCATTCACTAAGTTGTGTTATATTTATACATTTTATTATTATTTGTTTATAATAATAAAATTGTTTTGCAGAATCAAGCTATGACAATATTTCTTTTATTATTCTTTTTTTTAAACATATTAATCAATCACATAACGTATACTTATAATTTTTTTTATAGATCTTATTTACAACTATTTTTTACAACCAAGTAAATATTTTTTTAACAATAGAATAGAAAATAATTATAAAATAGCAGTTTTTTTGTAAAACATTTATCTTTATAAAAAATTACAAGTAAAATTTGATTAACAACTTTATAATAGTTATTTTATTCATTCACTTACTTAACTCTTAAGATTAATGCTACCAATTAATTATAATTTTTTTCCAATATTATTAAGCAAAAAATATTTCTATACTTTAATTGTTTGGTTGGAAAATATATTATTTGTTTTATCAATAATATTTTTACACCCTTTCTACATTACATATATCAATTTTATTTAGTGATTCTTTTACATTTAATATATAAAATTTAGTGCTAATTTTTATTGAAATAATTCTTTTATATTTGTTAATATGTAAAATAACCTATCAAATATAATTATTGCTACAAATGTCTTATCTTATATCATATTTATACATTTATATATAATGCTCTATCAATTTAAACCCCAAGTGGTAGTAATTACATATAACACATATATTCTTACATCAGTTCTATTGAACAGAGAATTACGAAAAATTGATTTGTACCTTTTTGATATAAAAGAACTAACTTTGTACTAATTTATGATACATATTATAAGATTATTTTTAATTTAAATCTCATATTACTATTCATGTTCATCTTATCACTTAATATTAAACTTTATTTAAACAGCTTTGGAGGTTTAGTATTATTTTAGTGATAAAAATCAATTATTATAATTTTATCACTACCACTGGTAGAAAATTGATTATATTGAGATAACATAGCGATTTTTTAACACGATAATTTATATTATTTTTCTATAAATACGCATTAAACTAAATTATTCAATATGATTTATGGTAAAAATTAATATTTTTGTTATTGTAAAAATAATATCATAAAATTGATATTATTCTATTTTACAAAAAAAGACTTTGAATAATATTTTTTTAACATTTGTAGGTTTTCGAAATAACCAACCTGGAAATATTCCCTATTTAAAGTAAAATAGTTTTTAAATATATTTTTTTACAAATATATTTTAACTATTATTATTGAAATTATTATAAAGTTTCTGTATATAATTCTATTTAAAGAAGATGTCATTATCAAATACAGAGTGTAAAGTAAGATCACCGGAAATAGAAGCTGCATTGGATGCTAGGATAGCTGTTATTAGAAGAAGAAATAAAGCTATTGAAGAGAGGATTAAAATTGTCACAGCTGATAAGGCAACTGCACTCGGTGTTCCTATTGAAAAGTTAGTTGTTAAAGATATATTGGATAATGATGATGAAGGACATAATAATATTGAAAATGTTAATGATAATAAAAATAATACAAATGGAGGAGAGAATAAAAAAAATTCTAAAAATAATGATAAACATTGGAATAGAGAATGGGATGCTGGTAAAACGAAAGCTGAAGATTGGATAACTAATGTTCCACCTATTGACGACTCAACATGCTATGTGATGAGACAAAAAGAGATTGAACATGGGAGAAAAGGAAAAAAAGGGACTCATAGAAATAGTCATGGATCCCTAGCAACTACAAGTGAAGGGAAAAAAGAAGGAGAAGAAAAAAGTTCTGGTAGTTCAAAAGAAAATAATAGTCGGGTACGGTTTTTTCCCCGTTTACATATTAACAACTTAACACAATTTGATAAAGAAATATGATATTTGTATTTTTCAGGTCAACAATAAAAAGCACACCGTCAACAGGGTAAAAAATAACATCAAAGATAATGGTAAAGGATTAGAAAATAAATCTGTACCAGTTACATTTAATGGTCCGCTAGCCTCAAGAATATCAAGAATTTCTAATAACGAAAATAACACTAAAAAAATAGGTATGAAAAATAATTATTTTACAAAAACTAATAGTGAGTAAATTTACCTTTTTTAAGAGTAATTTATCACAACCTTTTTTTTCTTTCAGAAGACTTTGGAACACGGAAACATCAAAAACGTGATTAGAAACTTTAATTATTTTATTAAAATTAATTTTTATTATAAAATCAACTAATTGAGAATTAATTACATGTGTACAACAAAAAAAATTACAAGTAATACTATTAAAAAAATAATTAATCATCATTTTTATACATTTTTCTTTTTATAAACTAAAAGAAAATGTTTATATAAGATATTTTTTATTTCACAGATCAAATATTTATAATTTCTTTTTTGTCTTTATATACCAAAGAAAAAGCAATGAAAAAGATTTATATTTTATGTGGTTTAATGATTTATTATTTTTTACTAACAAGAACATGTCACTTTGATACAATGAATTTTTTTATACAGTGATATTTGTACTTTGAAGCTAAATTATGTATATATTATTTTTGAGGGAAATTTATTATTTTTTTGTTTATTATCAGAAATAAAATTTATAAATATTTATATACTTTTGTAATTGGTTATAAAAAATAAGAATAAAATAAACTTCTGTTGGCATAATAAGAGATATGATATGTTATTTAATTCTGGAACCACTTAACACTTTCATGGAGATTAATGCAAAAAATCACACCAGATACATTTCGTTTTTCTGTTACAATAGAAGAGATTTCAAGTAGTTAGTTAACTAAGCACATACTTGAACGACCTTAACAGGTAAGGATATCAGCTTACTTTTAATTTTATCTCTGTTGTAAGCAAACAGTTTCAAGAATCCTCCAAATATCTTAAGCAATTCACATTTTTTTTATTTTCTCACCCCCCATAATATATATCAAATAATTTTGTACTATACAATTTATTATAAATAAAACTCTATTATATAAATAAAGTGCCATTGAAACTTGATATCATTAAAATTTTACTCTATTATGATTTTTCTTTTAATTTATAAATTAATTCATTCTTTTGATAAATATTTATAGTAAAACATTTTTCATTTAATTTCGTAAATCTTTTATCTCTTTTTTTTGTTCGTTAAAACATCGTCGAAAATATTAAATAAAAATTATTACTATTATTCATAAGTTAAAGGGAAATGGTTTGATGATCTAAAGATAAATGAAAAGTAAACTTTAACTCAATTAACATTATTTGCTAACTTTTAAGTAACCGGCTGGCTAAATATTACGAACATGATAAAGTTCATGAAGTTACCATTTGTAACATTAAACTAAAGCTACCTAAAATGACATGTTGTGTAAATAGATAACAAATGCTTCCTCGTTATTTTAAAGTGACTTAAAAAAGACATTAAACACACTATATCTTCTTAAATTAAAAGTTTTCATAGAACATTTGTATAGATTTACTATTTAATTTTTATTTTATAAAATGGTTTAACAAATATTTTAAAATACACAGTATTCTATAATTTATTTTAAATATTTTCTCCTTATCTCTACTAACCTTAGAAATAATGATTAAACATTCTAACTAACTCTTTTTCTTAATACAATTGAGAAAGCTTTTTCTCTATTCTTGTACAAACTCCACCTACTTCCAAAAATTTTCAACCTCAAATCATCAAAACTATATATATTGAAAGAAAGTATGAAATTTCATCCTATCTCAAGGTATTGAGTTACTATTATCTTTTTTATTATTTTCCTAGTTATGTTGTCTTTATATTTTTAAAAATTTTCCCATTAACTAACTATATAATATTTGGAAGAAATATACACTAACCAACACTTGAAAACATTTAAGAATCTACCATTAAAATAAGATATGTAGATATATATGAATCAAAATTTATTGTTCTGGATGCTATAGAATAAAATATGCAATAAAATAAGTTAATATGAAGGAGATGATAAACTTTATAGTGTATATAGTTTTTTTATATTTAGTATTTAGTTATCGTTTAACACCTATCAATAAATACCTTCTATACGATAAATAATATGTAAAAAAAACTATAGTTAATAAAAAAGGTTAGCATTATTTTAACTTATCACATTTATATATTTCTTTACAATTTTAAAGCATCTCTATAACATACAAATGATCTTCTAATAGAAGACGAAGTACATAATTTTTTCATTTCCCTAAACAAAATCTATGAATATAAATGGAAAATGTTATATTTGAGAAACAAAATAAAATATTGTTCCTCCTTAAATTTTATTCATTTTATCTTATCCATTTATGTACTCTTAACTTCATTAATACTTTTTACTAAATATTTTATATCTATAAAATATCTATATTATTTTTTCCTCCACACATAAGTATATAGTTACGATAAATTAATATAACTATAAAAATATTATACTGTTAAAATATATATAATGTAGAAATATAAATTATAAAGAGATTTTAACAAAAATGATATGATTCCAGGTTTCTTAACTTTATATACATGTAACATACCCAGGAGTAGAGTGTCTATATCTAGGGGATCAAATCACTCTTTCAATAAAGTATACTCACCAAGAAAGGTGAGAAGTATAAATTTCATACTATATCATTTTTTTTATTTATGATAATGGATAGGTATTGATAACTGTGGTGATATTTTGTCTTCTTTTACTCCTTTCATATATAAATACTCATTATATCCTTGTTACTTAAGAAGGTGGAGTAAAATATATATATTTAATTTTCATTCAATAATATGATCTGTAGATGTGCGAAAAAGATCCTTTTTAAATGTTTTAAATTTCAGATATAGTTGAAGTATCAAGTTTTTGAAAATTTATATTATTATACTATTTGATACTAATACTATAATTTTTATTAAAAGTAAGGAGATATTTATATGTAAGATTTGATACTTTAAAGAAAAGGTTAAAAAGTATGAGTGGAGTATATCAAATTGGATCCACAAATCAACAAAATCAGGGGTCTTTACTTGATTCTTCATTACAACAACAGCAAATATCATTTTCGTTAAATAATAACAATAATTTGTATGACACACAACAGCAACAATCCGGAATATATAATGATAATGGAATGAATGATAATAAAGGGTAAGAAAAAATTTCTAATTATTATTAATATTTCTTTTTACTAAATCTTTAGGAACTTTATTTTCTCACCAGAACATATAGATACACTATGTGAAATCCTCCATCGTGACAGTAAAATCGAAAAATTAAGTAAATTCATATGGTCTGTGCCACCAGAGTTAAAAAATTCTGAACCTGTACGAAAAGCACAAGCCTTTCTTTATTATGAACAACAAAATTTTAAAGAACTGTACAAACTTTTAGAAAACAATCATTTTTCTGTTGAAAATCACCCACAATTACAAGATCTTTGGCTTCGAGCACATTATTTGGAGGCGGAGAAAATACGAGGAAGAGAACTTGGAGCAGTTGGTAAGTATAGAATACGTAAGAAATATCCATTACCACATTCTATATGGGATGGTGAACAGACAAGTTATTGTTTCAAAGAGAAAAGTAGAAATATTTTAAGAAATAGTTATCTAAGAAATCCATATCCATCACCTAAAGAAAAAAAAGAATTATCTGATAGTACACACTTATCTGTAACACAAGTCTCTAATTGGTTTAAAAATAGAAGACAGAGAGATAGAGCTGCTAATGAAAAAGACAAGTAAGTTTTATCAAAAATATATTTTTTTGTAATATATATCTCTAATCCCATTTTATAATAATCTTCTTACTTAACACACCTATATAAAAAGATCATACTTAAGTCCACTTTATTATTACACAATTAGAAGTGATTATTTTAAGCACTTGACATAAGCTTTTTTAAACAGAAATTTACTTAATATAATATGGATTTTATAATATTTCTGTTTGCCATTAAATTAGGCAAACTATTAATACCTGTATAATTGTCTCTTACCAAAAAGTTATCCCTTCTTGACAATTATTTCATGTCAAGGGCCAAACAAAGAATTAGAAATACATACATGTTGACACTTAATTTAAGAATCCTATATAGATATGGCTGACACGCAATCACCTATCTATATTTGTTTTGATGGAAAATGTTAGCGCAATTGACAAAAAGTCATATAGTGATATGTAAATAAAAAAACAATTGTTTTGAATTCACACAAATTTATCATCTTTTTATGATCTTTAAACTAACAACTATAATATCATTTTCCTATTTAATGTTTATCTGTTTATAGAGATGGTAACACAATAGGATGCCGTGACGATGATTCATACAATTCTGATGAAAACGATGATGAAAATTTTCCGACAAGTTCACGTAATTCAAGGCAAAATCATGATAAACAACATCATTCTCTCTTATCATTTGGTACTAATACTGTAACTACACCATCACTCCAACCATTTTCTTCAACCAATACCACACACTCATTCAATCCAAATGATCTTGCTATGGCAGCTGCAGCATCTTATCATAATCCATTCTCTCTTTACAGTAATCCTCAAGCTTCAATTCCTGGTGGAAGTTATACATTTGGTCCTCATGATATGAATATGATGGCTGCTGCGGCAAATATGGGAAATTGTTATCAGACTTTATAATAAAATTTTTTTTAATATTTAAATACATATTTTATATATTGATTCGATATTATTTTTTATATTTATTAAATGATATTCATTGATAAGTTTTCTTTTACTATATTAAAAATAACTTATGAAGAAAAATGATAGTAAATAAGAATTTATTAAAAATATAATTATTTTTTTACATAATCTATGGACAAAAGATATTCATATTGTTAATGGATAGCAGTGATATTTCCAAAATACTTTCATAAGGCTAACCATATTAAGGCTCCAATAAATGATGGAAGATAAAATTCCTCCATAAAGTATTCAACATCTAGACATGAAAATATTACTTTTTTGAGTATTAATCCAATAAAAGTTAAAAAAATAAATAAAACACAATTTTCTATCCTCCAATCTAAATGAATCTCTTTTCCGATTGTTTTAAATAAATTCTTTAAAATAAATTGAAAAAATTTTTTTATCTTCCTACTATTTCCACCAATTATTGATGTTCCACTATTACATAATAATTTATTAGCACATGTACATAACATTACATTATCTGTCGGTTCAAAACTATATCTATCACTTGAAACAAATAAATCACGAAGACGAACATGATAACAATTTGGATTTTCACGTACCACTGTTCGATTATAATGTAAAATATCCGATAAACAACCTCTCATGTAACCATGCCTCCTTCTTCCTATTTATCAAGATAATGTAAATAAATAAATAATAATGATAAACAGAATACTTACCTCCTACTTTATCATTCATTCTTAGGGTCACACACATATCAGAACAATTTTTAACTTTTATTCCATCACCATTAAATCTTGCTTCATCGCATCGTTCAGTGAATTGAAGTGGTTTTCTATATAAATGCGATATATATAAAAATTGATCTTCAAGATACGGTGACATACAACTATAACATTGCATTCGAAAAGCTGAAATAAAAAAATTGAATATTTTTAAGTAAAATTGAAAGAAATTTTTTATTTTCATTTTTTAAAACCAATTTAATAGCAATTTATTTACCATTAGGATCACTAAAATCCGATACATTTGCTATCATATAACTGAAAAATTGTAACACATCCGTTGTTGAGGTAGAAGGCAATGGAAGGAAGACAAAATAAATAGATGGTATAAGAAGAAATTTATCCTTCATAATTTGTCACCTTAGTTTTTTTCATCAAAAATAATGATTGACATATAAATATATATATGTAATATTAATATTTCTTTTCCTGATATCCTGTTAAGTAGTTAGAAGAGATGGAATGATAGATGCTTAAAATTATTAATATTTGTAAAAATATTAAAGTATTTCTCCTTAAATGTATATAGCAATGAATGTTTATTATGAGTAAAACAAAAGTTTTTTTTAGAAATATATGTTATTAAATAAGTATTTTTTTAAATTTGTGTTTTTCTAAAATTAAATGAAGTAGAAGTAAAGTAGGAGGAGAGGTAGTTGAGCTTTTTGGAGATTTCGTTGAATATATACACAACAATAGGTTAATGTCCACTTTCACAAGAATTATTATTATTACTTTTGTGAAGCTCATATATAGTAAATATTAAGTAGGGTAAGCTTAATAAAAAATATATAGTTGTAGAATGGTATAATTTTTACGTAATATTTTATGTAAATAAAGATAAGAAATATTTTTTCATTCTATATTATAATAACATTTCATTTAGAACAGGGAACCATTAATCTTCAAAACATATATATTTAGATATATATACCATGAAGTGAATAAAAATATATAAATGAAAGAATAGAACTTGTAAATTTGTATTGTCTTTTAACAATAATACAAGAATAGAAAAAAGTTTTTCTTTACTAACTCAATTTGTACTATTAGCTTAGTTCTTCATGAATTAGTTAAAATTTTTAAAAAGCCAAAAAATCTTTTTTATGTCATCATATTCTCTTCTTCATAAATCCTTCATTTTAAACTAGAATTTCTATTTAAATCTTACAAAAATTCTTAAAAGCACTCACTTAACTCCTACATATAGAGATAAACCTATTAATGGAACTGATTGAAAATATTTTTGAAGATGCATATACTTTTAAATATAAAATAATTTTATATAGATATACCAAGGAGGAATATCCTTTTGTAAACCTCCCTGTGAGAATTATTTTTGTATGTGTGAAGTTAGGAAGAATAAGAATTACTTTTCTTTAACTTATTACTATTTATATGTATCATCTTATATACATATATTACATTTATATATCCATCTGCTTTAATTTTAAGTTTTATCTTAACTAATAAAGTGCCATACATACTTCAATTCAATGTGATAGGAGACACAATGTAGTTGAAAAGAAAAAATATCATAAAACTTATTTATTCTTAAACAAAAACTTTTTTACTTATGTTTATTTTATTAAAATATGTGTCCGAAACGATTGATGAGTGTCAAAACGAAAACTTTTTATTGAAGTATGGGATTTGAAGAATACTAATTTCATTATATTCATTCAACCATTTCTTCAAGGGATTGTTTTTACAAAGTGTGTGAAGAAAAAAAATGTCCATAAAAATAATATAGTACTAGGATTATGGAGTTTATCTTTTTTCACTTCAAATTCTCAGGAAAAAAGTCTATAAAATCTCTATTAAATAAATATATATTGTATCTTAATTGATAACATGATGTACTTTATCTTCCATCCATTTTATATTTCTCCTCAACAACCTTTTTTTAAATGATAATGCTCAAGATTTTTGATTTTAATTATATATGGTGATACATGAAAAAAAAACAGAAATAAATAATTTTGTCTTGTTTAATTTTCATTTAATCTATCTTAATATATAATTAATATAATAGTAATTTTTTATATGTGAAATTTTAATATTTTTCATTAGCCATAACAACAATATTTCCTCACAATAAAATATCGTTTTTAATTTTTATCAAAGTAATAAATTTTTTGGATTACAAGCAAAATAGCAATGTTTTAATTATAAAGAAACAGATTTAATTTGATAAAATTAATTCATTTCACTAGCAATTCAATGAAACAATCCCTGTACACTTATGTATTCATGTTCATTAATCTTTTGACATCAATATATATTACTTTAAATCTCAATATTACACTTAAAATATCCTTTAACATTAAAACCATTCTTATTCTAAGGAAATATACTTAGGGCTAGTATATTTTATGAAATAAATATATTACATCAATTATACAAATTTTTATATTATTATATTAAATAATAAATATTATTTTTAAAAAAATGATTAGAAATACACTAAGTAATTAAGAAATATCTACTATTAAAAAATTTTAAAATAAGGAGTCTTAATAAATCTGTGGAAACCTTATAAAAAGCATGACAGAAATTATTAAAAATCAAAATTTATAGGTTTATATCATATATTCATTAATACCTATTAATGAATAAATAATGTTTCTAAAAATAATTTTTTTCACATTAAATAAACAATAAATTACTAATAATTTTTTTTCTAAATTATCATGTTACTTTATGTGATTGTTATTTATTATAAATAATATATTTGTACAAAGATTATTTACTTAGATGAACATTTAAAACTTTAAATAACCAATTAATTGAGTAAAAGAATGACTTAACAATTTTATCATGCTTGATTTATTTCATTTTGAGAAAGGGAGAATTAACAAATTAATTGAATAGACTTAAACGACTTCTCGAAACTTAATCTTTTTCTATATGGAAATAATATATATATATATATATTTTATTAGAACCAATTTAATGATAAATACTAATTTTTTAATACTATTTCTTTTAAAAAGGGATTTTTTAAAAATGCTATAAATATCTTACCAGGTTCTAGATTCAATGGTGCTGGATCATGTACATTAGCTAATATAAAAGATACCAATTTCGTAAACTGAAAAGTCATTCCTCTCCTATTTCATTAAAATATTAGAAGTACCATAAATATTAAATTTTAATTTCTTATGTTTATAGATAAAAATTAATATAATTTTATATTATATAGAAATGTGAATGAGGTGATTCAAGTTTAGTACATAACTTTAATTAAAAACATTAAACAACATAAAAAAATACATTAACGTTTAGTAGAAAAGGTATAATTTTGAAAAGTTTATTTGGTATGAAAAGTGTAAGGATAAAATAAAAAAATGAAAAATAATTAACGGTGAAATATTAAACAAAAATTATTTTTTTATGACAGTATTTTATATAACATATTTTTAAAAATTAAACTGTTTTGTTAATAAATATTTATTGGTTGTAATAGGAACTTAAATTGAAAATATTGAATGAAAAAATATTAAAGTATATGATGTGTTAATTGAATAAAGTTACTAATTTAGTAGATTTTTAACTAAAAATTAATTGAGGATAAAATTTTAGAAAAATTTCACACAATGTTAAAAATTATTTTTAAAAAGGTATTGAAAATTAATTTTAATAAAATATGAAGCACGTTATCTTTTAAAAATGTAAAGAATTAAAGTTAATCAAAATAACACCAACAAAAGACTGATTGCATGTGTAAATAAAAATACTATAACTTAAACTATTGAAATAAGCAACACATAAGTAAAGTTAATTAACAATAAATATAGCTTATTTACATTTTTTATGCTATTTATCCTAAAAATAAGTGAAAGAAACCAAATACTAAAACCATAAAATGTTTGGTGAAATATAGTATACAAATATAACATACACATCTTTTATACTCCTTATTATTACTTTAAACATGCTTAAACGCACTTTTATGAAAACACACATCAAGGAAATGGAAGGAGATTCTAAAATTTTCAAATATAATTCTATTAAATATACGCGTCAATTTGTTCTAAAGTAAAATATTATTCATTCTAAAGAAATGAAAATTTAAACTTATTTATTTAATATAAAAATGAATTTTATAGGTGATAATACAATTAAAAAAATTTGTACTTTATTATATAATAAAACTTTTAAAACAAATTAAATTTTCTTAATTAAAAAATAACTGCAATAAACTACTTTTTTTTTGATTTTATGGAAACATAGTAATAAAGTAAATATATAAAATTAAAAAAGCTAATAAAATTTTATATTCCTTTTTCATATTGTAAATCTACAATTACATTGAGATAAAAATAAGCACGAAGGAAGATAAATAATTTTCATCTAACATATAGAAACATTATAAATAAAAGCAATAAATTTGTATAAGTAAAACTTTAGTAAGAATGAATTTTAATGTTTATCGGTAAGATAGTTTCCAGATATTTTTTAAAGTAAAATTTGTATCCACTTTTTATATGCAAAGTTAAATCCATGTTTTAAAGTAAATTTAACAACAACGGAAAAACCTTTAAATACATTAAAGAAATTTATCATTTTCAATTATTTTAAAAAATGCATTTTTTTAACAGAACAGAACTAATATTTTTCAATACAATTTCATAAAGAATAAAAAATTTAAGGAAATAAAATAAAAATATTAAAGCAAAAAAGAAATTTGTTATTAAATAAATTCTTTAAAATATTATTAAAAGATTTATTTTAGAAATTGATGAAATATCTAATAGGAAGCGTTGTATCACTTATAAATGTTGATTGATATAATGAAAGTGGGTACTTGTTATATTTTAAACGTAATATCAAAATTCATGGCATGTATACTATTTGTACTATTTTATAGAAATAATAGAAATTATTCTTTTAGTGGTTTTTAATATATATTTAAATAAGTATTATTTGAGGTGAAGAGCCTATTATGAATAAATAAAGACTTTTAAAATAATTTTTTAAACCCAAAAGTTAAATGAAATTAGGTTTTGATAGTGAGAAAGGCTAGATGAAAAGAAATAAAATGAGACATTAATGTGTAATTGATAAAAATTATTTTAAAAACCTTTTTGTTACATATAAAACTTTATTCTTACCATCTTGTTTCATGGAAGCATTATTCGTATCAACAGAAAAAGGATGTCAATTAAAAGGTGATAAAATTACTTGCTACAAATTGATAGAAACATAATGATGTTAGAGGAAGCCTAATAAATTTTATTTACTTAATTAAAACATAAAATTTTTAATATTTCACCAAGAAATGAAAAGTCGTTAAGAAAATAAATAAAAATGAGTTTTTAACAAAGTATAAAAAAATAGGTAGACATATTTATATAGAAAAGTATTTGTATATCATTGAAATATCTATTTTTTTTTGTTTTCAAAAACATATAAATTTTTCTAAAAGTGCTTAAAAGATAGATTTAAAATATTGAAGAATTTTTTAGTTATAAATAATATTATCAATTTAGGTGTGAAAAATTCTTTTTTTAAATTTGAAAATAAAAAAATATAAATGCAGTGAATAATGTTAAACTAAAAAGCCTTATCACAATAAATTAAAATACATCAAAAATCTTTCTCCAAAATATTTTTGACTTCTTCAAAATTACATGTGTATATTCATCCTCAAGAACGGAAGTAGAAGTTAACAAAATAAAAGAAAAGATATGCACCAATGAGTTTAGGAGAATTGATGAAACAATACTTATTACAATATTTCTTTTATTTATGCATATTTTATTCCTATAAAATTAATTTTCAGTTAAAACTAGGCGTACTCGTACAAAATCATTTCGTTTTAACTTTACTATTATTTATATTTTTTAACGAAGGTTGTTTAGTCTTAAAATCAAATTAACTTATCACTAGAGTTATATTTGAAAATAAGAAAATTTTAAGGATGAATATTTGTTAACAATTTTACAAATGAAATATATATTAGTAAGTATTTAAATTAATTTTTAAAAATATTACAAAATTATTTAACAAACATGTGCCTTGAAGCTAAACAAGATGAAAGCAAAGGAAAGAGAAAATTTAATTTCAAAAACACAGATTTTCACATTTCGATATAAAAGATTGAGTTATATAAATATATATATATTAAAAATATAGTAAGATACAAGATTCAATTAATTTCTTGTTTATTATTTGATACATATATATTATATACATGATACACCATAACATATTACCGTTTAAATACATCATATTAGGAAGAGAATGAATGATAGATAGGATTATCTTTTTATAAGATTTTAATATCCACTATAAAACTCAATTCATCGGAGGAAAATAAAATTGTTATAGCTTATAATATAGTTTCTATATCATTTGTAATTTTTCCATACTTTTTTGTTTAAAAAACTTACATGAATGATGGTAATGTTCTGCATGAACTTGAGGAATATATCTGTGCTGTGGATGTTGATCTTTCCATGAACGTCGTCCTTTACCTTCTTCTACCCATAAACCAGAAATAGAGGAAAATAATTGAAGTAGACAAAGAGTCAAAAATACAAAATACATTAGACTTCCTATTAAAAAAGAAAAATTGGTTAGACTTTTTAAAATAAGACAAAAGACAAAAAAATTATCATCCACAAATGATAGATCAAGAAATCATGAGAAAATATTATTCATATCGATAAACAGTTAATTATATGATGTAAATTAATAGTTCTTACGAAGTCATACAGAATAAGTTTCTAATTTGATTAATATTTTATTAGAAAATTTGATTAATTCTTAAAAAAGAATCTTATTATATATAACAGTAAGTAATATTTATATGTTTTATGGGGCGTGGAAATTACCTTTGAATAACAATATTAGATGATAAAACTTTTAGATGTACCTTTAGGTAGTAAAATAAGGCTATAAATTTTTGCCTCTCACATTTTCTATATTATATAACACATTCATGATAATAAAGTTAGTAAACTCTAAAGCACTAAATATGGTCAATAAAAGTGGTAAACATATTAGATTATCAAAGAGTTAATGGATTAATATACATGTATTTTGAAGGCAAAAAGAAATTAAAAGACACATTGATAAGTGTTGTGAAAGGGTAAATATTATTTTCTAATTTGTTTTCCTTACATTCCAAATTTCTTATAAGGTTTATCATCAGAAATATTAATAGACATTTTTTAATAATATTCTTAAGAATCATTTCGATGGGAATGAAATAAAATATGATGTAGAAATTTTTTATGAAATATTACTAGAAAATTGTGAAAAAAAATCCTTAATTGCTTTGTTGAGATAAGGAAATTGATATGAATAATATTGAAAGTGTAACAAGTTTGGATTAAAAAGTAAATAAATTTTAGTAATAAATATTGCTGTGGACTTTAATAGATAAACAAATAAAAGAATAAATTTTGAGTATGAATCTCGTTTAAAGAAGTCTAAGCTTAAATTAAACGAATCTGTGGGATATGCTATAAGATAATTAGAAATATCCTATATAAATATATACATATATAATGAATTGAAAAATAGAATAGTGATAATATAATAGAAGAACTCTGGTAAGTGATGCATTTATCTCATTATATTTGGTTATTCTTTTCTTAATTTTTAGCTTGATTTCTTTTATATTATTCAACACTAATTATACTTCCTTTGAATAATCCTAATGATAATAATACAAGATAAGCAAAGATAATAGAAGATATAATATTAGAAATTTTTAAGCGGAAATTTTAAGATCTATACTATACATAAATTGTACAAAATAGTTTTGATTTAAAAATTTAAGATACAGTATAATGCTTTAGAAAAATAAAAATAAAATATAAATAAAATAAAACTCTAAATATTTATATTAAAATAATAAATTAACAAAGAAAATGTACATTTATTTATCATTATAAAATAAAAGTTTATTTAAATATTACTTAACTGTTAATTACTTAAAAAATACAATTTGTTGATGGAAAAAAATTCTTTAAAGTTTTTATTACTCAAAAAAAAGAATTCAAAAGTGGCTGTATCTCTACATTTATCATCATGAAAATAAAATAGATATATTTATACATTAAGGGAAAATGAAATTAATATATAAATGTTTACCATAGGGTATACTTTGATAAATCAAAAGCGGCACATGTATAGTTTTTATTTATAGATTTATATTTATTTGACCTTCTTAAACAATATTTACTTAATATATTTTTGTGTCCTCAACAAAAATATGATATTACTTAGACAAAAATAGAGATATTTAACATTAAAATTATTTTTACGTATATTATTATATGATATATTTTATAGCATTTATGTTGACCTAAGAAGACAAAAATTTGAAGATTGATAATGTTTAAACAGGAAATGAAAAAGGAAGGATCATTTAAAGAAAACTTCTTCTTGTGTATAAGATAATATATATGATTAAAAAGTAAAAAAGATTTATTGATGAAGTAACTGTCATAGATTGTTTGGAGACTGTCAATAAGCAGCTAACTTATAATGTCAAAAGTAATTTTACTTACGTGCAATAAATGTTTATAAAATTAGATATTAGAGATTTAATAATTAATAAGGAAAATTATTCAATTTAATAAATTTAATTATTTATGGGCAAAAATAAAACTCATTCAAAGATTTTTGATCAAGATTTGTGATAAGATTTTAATTAAATTAATGGATAAGAATGGAAAAACAAAATTTTTATAATTTATTTAATAGAATATTTTCTATAAAACTTATTACCGCTTTCAAAGCTTTATTCTAAAATGTAATATACATTTTAAGAAAATGAAATCGGTTTGAAATAATTATATACATGGGACAAAATACAGGGTCATATGGTGGTAAATAAATAAATAAAAACAAAGAAAACTAGAAATTATTGTCACGAAATTTCAACTCAGAAGTACTTTTTAGTGCAATATAAAGCTAATCATGTTATTTGCAATGTTGTATAAATTTTAAATCAGACATAAAAAAAATTACTCAAAGTGTTTCCATTAATTAATCACTCTAATAAACAATGATAAAAGCATATGCATGAAATATCCTAAGATATAAATTAGTATAAAGAAAGTCCAGCCTTCTTTTCTCAACTAATTATCATTGAGATTTTATTAAATATATGCAAATGATATAAAATTAAGTAATTATCCAATTTAAAATAATACCATCTGAAAGGAATACAGAAAAAGAAGTTAAGTAGAATTAAATATATCAGGAATATTATATTTTATCATGGTATATGAAAGTTTAAAATAATTTAACTTCAGGAAACGTTGTTGACATATGGTTGGTGGATGATTCAGCAGAATAATTAGATGATTGGCACGTTAGAATAGGGAGGTCGGAAGTGTCGTTAGGTTTTTATTTGATGAAAATTTGCCTTTAATGAAGTTGTTAGTATAAAGTAGATAATGAAGTAACATAAAAAGTGAAAATAAAGAATTTTAGAAGTTAATGAGTTGTTTTATTACAAATGCTAAATGAAACAATTTACAGTCTGAAAGAAATAACATATACATTAAGATGTAAAATAAAGCTATTATATTATTAGTAGATGATTTCAATAAAAGAAATCAACAAAAGAATTAATTTTAGTAAATTAAACTACTACTATAAATATACTAACACATTTAGTAGTAAATATCGTTAAAATTAATTAGATGTAACATCTTTATTTTAGCAAATATATCAAAATATTAATTTAGACCATAAAAATTAAATTGCTTTTTGACAATAATAAGAAATAACTATATAAAATAAAGTCAATAGTTTCATTAAAAAGTCTTTTTACTTCTATAATATGAATTTTATTGATATAACAAATTTTGAGAAATTTCTATGTTTTATTAAGATAAAAAAAATAAATAGTAGTTAGCATGGTGGAAAATTTTACTTTTTTAATAAAACTTTCCAATTTTTTTATTTTAAATTAGAGTCATACCATCTCACGATTTTTTTTGCTAGAAATATTTATATTTACTATCAAATTTCATATCTTATGATAATTAAAAAAAGAAGTTATTAGATATAGATAAATATTCTTGAGTAATTGCTTCTAGAAAAAGATATATATCATTTTTCTGATAAATAACATTAATTTTTTCTATAAAAACATGTGCTATTTGAAGATATATAAACATTGCTTTATTATATAAAAATAATTCTTTTTGTATTTATGAATTGATAGATATTATGTAGTATTTTTTTAATTGGTAAATATGTATATTGTTAAATAACTGAAAAATAGATAAAATAATTAATTATTAATCATAAATTAAAATATCTCTTGTTTTTATTTCAAGTAAAGTAATGAAGAAGGTTGTCTTTTTTCTGATTGTGGAAGCAATTTTCTTTATTATTAATTGTGTCTATTATTATTAAAATTTAAAATTGCTAAAATAAAAATAGGAAAGTGATGGACAATTTCATGCAAGGTAACAATTTTATATTTACAATATGTGAATAATATCCTTTAGCAAGTAAAAATAAACTTTGTGAGGCTTAAAATTCTTAAGAACAATTATTATTCACTAAAAATTGGTTGTCGATAAGATATACCTTTTTATAGTATAACAAAAAGAATGTCAGGTAAGTTGAATTTAAATATTTATTAAAATAATATTATTGTAGTTATAACATTATCATCAGACCAAAATCAACCTCCACAAACACCAGTTTTAAGAGGATGGTTAAAGATCCAAAAAGCATTACCAAAAATCTTAGAATATGGTTTGAATGAAGGAATACTTCTTCCTCGGGAAACAAGTCAAGCATTTAATATAACTGGTATTGTATTAGCTGCACAAGAAGAACAAATAACTAAAGAAACAAAAAGAGAAGATAAAGTTAATCTTCCAACCAATGATATAACAATGATGCATGAAGCAATACCATTTCTTCCCGTTCCAGTTGCATTAATATGCCTTTTTTTAAATATTGTTTTACCTGGTACTGGAACAATATTTTCAGGTTTGTCTGTTCTTTGTATGGGTCAACCAAGAGTTAATTGTAAAGAGGGAAGGAAACTTGTATCACTCCTTGTTAATATTTTAGTTGGCATCAGTCAATTTTTTACAATAACATTCCTTTTTGTTGGATGGTTTTGGTCTATTGCATGGGGTGGATTAATAATCATTCACTCAATACAATATAGAGAAGCATTGCAACAAAGAAGACAAGAAGCTGTCGCTACTGCTGCTATTGAAGCATTAACTAAAGATTCTATCTTACATAGGAAAGATGTTAAGGCATTAGTTAAAAATGCTAAAACTGGTAAAATTTTAGAAAAAGTATGAATTAATTTTGCAATAATATAAATTTTTTATTTTTAATGAAAAATAAAATATTAATCAAATTATTTTTTTAATTATAAAGAAGATTGAAGTTTTCCTTTCAATTCTCTTTGTTGTGCTTCTATTTGTCTTAAACTATCAACTTCATCCTTTAACCTTTCTAATTCTATCTGTTTTTGGCGTATAAGAATACGTAATTGTTGTTGTTCATTTATTTTTTCATTATCATTATTTCTTAATGCATTTCTCGTTTCAAGTGCCTTAAGTCTAGCTAAATCAACAGTTTTCCCTAATTCTTTCATTGAATCAATTAAATATCGTGCCGATTCACGAAATCTTTCTATTTTATCTATAAATTCTGAGCCTTCATTTTTCAATGTTTGTGACGATTCTGCTACGTCTAAAAATTAAAGTATAAATAAAGTATAGTAATTCAAAAACATACCAACATTAATTAATTTTAATCTATTTAATTCATCAATATAAACATTGTCTTCGATTTTATCACTCATTTTACCAAAGTACTACTCCCTAAAATACTAAACTACTATTAAATCTAAACTTTCCATGGCAACAACAAAAACTTATTACCAATTCTTTTTATCAATATGTGTTATTCACAATGTAAATAATAATATTTTTCAAAAAGGTATAAGTAGATTAAAGAATCAGTTTTTGTAACAAAAATATAATAATTTAATTAGTATCAAAAAACAGATATAGAAATTTTATTTATAGAGATTAAATTTATTTTAGAAACCGTAATAGTATAAAAATACTAATAATATATTAAGAAAGATTAAAGAATTTTTTATATTCCTATTGATAAAAAATGATGAAGAGTTACAAAAGTTTCTATCATTGCAGATACATGATTCGTGCCCAAAATGATTTGACCTACAACTTGGTATTTCATATAATTCATCATAGGTATTTGCATCATAAGGCACACATGTATATGCTATCCGCTTTGGTACTGTATCAAGATCAATAGATTCAAGTAGATTATCATACTGGTAACGTGGATTTGAGAAGAAGTTTTGCCTCGAAGATAAATCATGTCTAAAAAAATAGGATATAATTTTTTACTAGTAAAATTTACCTGATCACTTTAAGACAAGCAAATCCTTCACATTCTTTACAATCTTTATCACAATTTGTACCTTCATAACACTTTAGAGCAATAAAACTTTCTATAAAAATATGTAAATGTTATTTAATTATTTATGAATAACAATAAGTTTAAGTAAACCTACCTATGAATGAGAATAATAAAAAAATATACGTTAAAATTTTATTTATTCTTTCCATAACTTCTAATGTTTTATCTATCCAAGTATTATAAAAATTTAAAATATGAATTTTCAATAAAAATAAGACATAAATTACATATAATATTTTTTTAAAATTAAGCGTTAAATATAGATAAAAGTCTTTGTCATTATTTTTCTGTATCTTCCTTTTTTTTTGTCGTTGTGATATGTTGGTAGAAATATTCACAAAGGTTTCTAAGATAATTGTTTTTTACCAACTTTATTTAAAAATTTCTAAAAATAAATCTTATGAGATTTTATTGTAACTTTGTAAATATGATTTATACATAAAAATATAAAAAAATAATTTAGTCTCACAAAAAAGTATAAGTTCAAAAAGCACTATGATTTAATACTTAATGAACGTCATAATTTAATATTATTTTAGGAAAAATAATATATAAAGTATTCTTTAATATAAAATAATGTTCTACCATATGGTTTAATGATTAATTTATTTTATAAAAATAATAACTATATATTTAATAAAGTTTTAAGGTGATTAGCAAAGATAAGCTTATGACATAAAAAAATATGGTTATAAATGCAGATGGTAAAATGTGCTTTGAATACCTTTCAAACAAATAAAGAAAAATTACATATAAAGGTATTGATATAACAAAAGAAACTTATAGATTCTTCAAATTAAAGATGTAATTTATATCTTTATATTCAGCACAGTAGAAGGAAATAATATATCTAATGATACTAATAAAAATGTTTAAAGACTTTCTTTACAAAGATTGAGTTCTTAAAAATAAAAATTTTTGTATATACATGGAATATTTTGTACACCCTTAAATTTTATAGTAATAAGTGTTAGTTTTGTTGTTAAGAAAAACAAAAAATAGCCAGTTTGATAAATTAATATCCAATTGAAACGAAACCTGAAATAGGGAATAAATATTTAGATGTCATAACATCTTATTTATGGTAAAGTAGTCAGTGTTGCTAAAATAGTTTATTCATTTCTAAAAAGAAACAATGCGGGAAGGATAAATTAATAAATGATTTTAAAAGAAACTCCAGTAATTAAATGAATACTCTCTACGAAGTTTTTTTTATTTAAGCTTTAATTACATTATTAATTAAGTCTAATTACTTTTTTAATCTTACATCTTCATAAATGATGGTGGCAATAGCCATAACATACTTATCAATCTTGTCAAAATAAAAATTATGATTTAACACTCAAAATATTAATAAAAAAAATATTTAAACACTCTTTACTTTTTATGGTAATTTTAAAGTTTTTGAGGAAGAAGTAAAGAAAAAAGTACATCCGTCAAATCTCCTACAATTATAATTGAATGAATTGTTAAACTCTCTGAAAAAAAATTATAATTCCAACATTATAAAAAAAGTAATTAAAAACTAATTGTCTTTCAAATTCCAACAAAAAAAATAAATAAATATTAAATATATCTATATTTTTATCTTAAAGCTGTTACCAGTTAATTACAATTTTTCTTACATAAAACGATAAATATACAAATTTGACATTTTTTTCTTTATTTCTTAAAGTAATAATATATCATACGTGTAGATGAAAATAATTTTTTAACTATAAATGTCCAAAATGAATAGAACAAAAAACTGATAAATATTAATAATATTGACATACTTATCGTATGAAGTTTTACTAAGTTAGAAAAAAATAATTTTAAAAGCACTTTTTAGTAAATAATGTATTTAATTTTTTTCCTTCTTTTTATTTAACATGTAACTTTTCGGAAGTAGGTATTAAAAAGATATGATTGGCACTTAGTTATGAAAATTTTTCTATGTAATTAGAATAAGGTAATAGATAGAAAAGAGATCTGCCAATAGTTTAACAAAATGTGTTTATATAACACTATCAAGTTTATTCCTGAAATTCTCACAACATTGACCATCTGTATCTATTCATATAACTGTATTAATATTATAATTGTAATATCCCACGATAATTTTGCAATTGAGATATAATACACTCTTGGCAAACAAACAAATTGACATATTATACATGAATTAATAATAATGAAAAAAACAGAGCACTAATATATTAAAGTATGTTTATCTATCCAAAAAGTTGCAATTTATTTCGGCACAATGATAGTAATACATAAAATAAAAAGAACATATATGTATGAACATAAAAAAGAACTAATTTAAGTTATGAATAATGGAAACAGTCATAAATTATATCATTTATCCAGATGTGTATACCTGAATGAAAACATTTTATAACCACAAATATTTTTACTTTACTATAAAAATTGTTATGTTGTACTTTCAAATTTTTAATATGCTTATAACATTGCTTTTATTAAAACATCTGAATTTACCCTACATTATAAAAGAAACTTATTGTTAATATTCAACATAAGTATACTTTATTGATAGAAAAACTAAAAAAAGTTAGATCTAAGTAAACATTAAAAGATTTATTAGATATTTTTCTAAAATAAAGGAACATATATTTAAGTTGAAAAATAAAGATGCATAGAGTTCCGAATTTAATGGCCCATAGAAAAAGTATTAATTTTAATAAAAAAAAACATTTATGGTACATGGATTAATAAAATGAATGCATACATTTTAATAATACTGAAGAAATAATTAACCTTTAAAGAAAATTAAGCTTTATCATAAGAAGAAACAATAATATGAATGAATAAATATGAATGATATAAATTAATCCTATATTTGTATCTAAACATCCAGACAAAAAAGTGTATATATGAATCTATATAACAAATTTTAAATTAAAATATAGACTAATTAAATTATTTCGCTTATTAGCAACCTATTATGAAAAATAATTTTTTCAAAGTTGCTACCAAACAAACAACATTAAATAAAATAAAATTTCCTAATACTTGTCACTATATATTTTAATTATATTCACATTTATTCATCTTCAAGATTCATCTATAAAAAGCCTGCTTAAGTATATTTTACATAACCATTATTAAAATGAATTATTTCACTACAGGTTAGTGTAGCATTTATTATGTATATACTTATACAAAACAAATATTCTTAGAAATGTCAATCTTCTTAATTAAATAAAAATAAAGATGATTCTATAAAATATTGGATAGTATGGAAAATAACATGTATATATGTAATAAATGAACTATATAATATCTTAAGTTGGGAATAGTAATTTTTAATAAAAACTTGATGCTTAGATTTTTTATAATAATATATTAAAAATCTTGTAATATTCGCAATGAAAGACAACTTGTCAAAGACTTTATCAAATACATAATAGGAAATATTGTCAAAAAGTTGGGTGAATTTCAAAAATGACACCAAAATTGATATTAAAGTGGAAAATTTTTGAATAGATATTATAGGAGTTACTGACAGCTAATCATTCATTTACTATGTAACTTTCTTTTATTTTTAAACATTTATAATTATTGAGGAAAGATAAGTTATATATAAATGGTAATATGAATGATAGATTGAATTAACTTTAATTCAAAACATATTACAAAAAAGTTACTCTATTTTAGTCTGCAACAAAAAGTGTATATCTTAATTTTAAATAATAAAACTTTTTGCTTTAAATTCTTCCTTTTTGAACTATTCTTTTAATTAGAAATTAACATTTTGAAGTTTGAGGGAAATTAATACTTCTCTTAGATGAAAATATAACTTAATTAAACTAAACAACATAAAATATATTAACATATTTTATTATTCATAACGTCAAAGAAATTGATAAACATGCACTTTTATTACTCACTTTATGAAAACGTTTAATAGTTTTGAATTTTTATTACAATTAAGGTTAACAACTCCATATAATTATCGTTAAAATTTTATAGAGAAATAACGTTTCAACTAATTTATAAATAGTTAATCCTTTAATCTTCATTAACATATATATAACATTTCAATTAAAAGTAATGATAAGGATCAAATATTTTCTTTTTATCATCTCATTTCCTTTCATAATAATCCCTTTTCTTTTCAACCTTATTTACAAATAACAACCTATTTTACAACTACTATATCATATTACAACAACATAATAACTTTCAACTTCATTTTTCTTAAAATACCAAACCAAAGATTTTAAAAGTATCTTCTAGCTATATATATCTTTTATTATCACTATAATAAACTTCTAATATCATTTATCTTGTTGTGTTTCTTAATTTTTGGTTTTGAAACAAAATTCTAAAACAGCAAGAATTTAATTAAAAAATTTTTTATAAAGCTAAAATGTAATATTTTACAAAACTTGAAATGTTTGTTATTGCAAGTTTGGTTCAAAACATTACAAAAATATAGTCCTTTAAAAAACAATCATATTGTTTTTTTTTCCATTTTCATAAATGAACCTTCAATATATATCTGCAAAAGTTTTAACAAGTTGAAAAAGCAGATAATTATTTAATAGTTTAATTTTATTGGTAGCTATTAAAATGTAAAGATGTAAATAAAATTTAACATAATAATGAATACATAGAAATTTAAAGACTACGAATCATAAAAAGACAAATGGAGCAAAACTTATTTTAAAGTTAGATGAACTAATTTTAATAACTTTAAAGTACAAAAGGCATGAAGATTAATTTAAGTTTTAGAGGCACTGTCACTACGTTTTCTATTATTTTTGAAGTTTTCTTACATATCACTTGTCAAATATAACTAAAAATATCTTTTCTCTTTCCCCATTTTAAAATATTATATGCCCTTTTCATAACTTGTAAATTTGTAATATATCAACTCTGATATACTTTGACTTTCCTCCTATTTTACCAAAAGATATTGTGATGTAAATATCAAAAACGATGAATTATAAAATATAGTAGTTATCACAGAAAGGATGCTAAAAAAATAAAATACTGGAAAAATTTCTTTACAATATAGTAGCTTTTAATAATAATAAATAAATGACTATGGTAATTTTTCATTATTATTATCTTTACAAAATATATTCATGTACTAATGCATCTTTTTTCTTCTTATAACAATACAAATTTTAAAGAAATCCAAAATATACATTAATAGCATACCAAATAACATATTTTCCTTTCTTTATAAATCTCTGATATAAAATGTGGAAAACAGAAAAAGACTTTATAAAAGAATTATTTAAAATTTTATTCTACAAGTTGATTAAAAATAATGGTAAAAATCAAAAATAAAATAAATTAACTTTTAAAAATGTCTTCATTACAAACAAATTTACTTCATTTTTTGGTAACAGGATGTTTACGGCTAAATATTGTATATAATAAAGGTCCTAAAAAAATAAATAAAGCAGTTAAAATAAAAAAAAGTATTGATATGCGAATTATTTATAAAAAATTTCGCGCAAAAAATAATAATAAATTAAGAAAATTTCTTGACACGACTCAGCTAAATATATTTCTTGGTGAGGTGTTTATCTGGTACGTTCTTTAGTATTCACCCGGAAATTCATCATTTTCCTCATCGTTTGTTTCTAATTCTTGCGATACATTTTTTTGTCACTCCATATTGTTTTCTCTTTCTTTAACTTGCATCTTCTCCTGTTAGTTTTTATGAACACTGTACTGCTATCTCTTCCGCATAACTAGATTATTTTACTTTATTTTTCTCATTATTATAATTCTATAAAAAATGTCCATTTCAGTGTTGGTATTTATTTTTAATTTAACATTTCGAGAGTAAAACATGTCAGAAGGTGGAGAACAAGTTACTATTGTAAAGGATGAAATAATCCGTCAACCGGAACCAACTCAGCAACTCGCTGAGAATTGTATTGGAGAACAGACAGCGCCTCTTAGCGACAATAGTTCAACTAGCACTCCATACCAGCAACAGCCATTTGAAGGTGGTAACAATTCTATAACTGATCTTGAAGGTTCTATATCTACACCACCACAAACTGAAGAACAACAACCAATGGATATCACTGAACCACCAAAAGATCCCCTACCAGAGGGTACCACAATGCAAAATGTAAGTTTATACATGTACAAACTGTTAATCTATAATTTTCTAGGAAAACGTACCACCAACAAATAACGCTACACAACAAGAGACATGTGAATTGGTAGAGGTTCCAACACGTACTTATCTGGATAGAACTGTAGTTCCAATACTTTTGCAAGGTCTTTCTGCACTTGCGAAAGAAAGACCAGAGCAGCCTATTGAGTTTCTGGCTAATTTCTTACTTTCCAATAAGGAACGCTACAATCCAACCTTGGTATCAAAACCATCAGAGTAATAATTGGAAGTGGAATTATTAATGTCAATCCGGATAAAAAAGAAACTATTAATTATATATCAAAATTACATGTTTTATAATGCTAAAATGTAAAGATACTTTTTTGGAAGTGTCTTTATATTTTAAATTTTAATTGGCTTGTGTTTGAAAAAAGTGAAGTTTTATTAATGAAAATATCAGTATAATAAAATATATTGTATTTAAAGTACCTTTAAATAATTATTACTTATAAATATGTTTCATTAATTAACTTCCATGAACAATGAATTTAAACAAGTCTTTTTAAAAATAAATTTCTAAATATTAAAATTTTAAAATATTTTTTCTTAATTTATAAAATATTTTAATTTGTTCTATAAGTATTCAAAATAATGATGATTAAATTTTATCTGTATATTTTTTTCTTTATTTTTTCTTTTAATTATTACTACTGTAAAAAGTTGGAATTAATAGGAAGTACACGAGACAGTGCTATTGTAAAAGTTGGCAGTAGTGTTTTTACGTTCAATTTCGGTGATGATTTCCATATTCCAAATAATGTGACAGTTTATGAAGATGACAAATTCGAAGTGAGGAACAATGCTAAAAAAAATGTTTATGTTGACAGGAAGGATTATTCTTTAAAGTTGAAATCGAAGAGTGAAAAAAATGAAACAATTTACAGTGGAATTGTTCCAAATATAATGGATTTAAGAAATACTATAATTTACGTCTTGGTGGCGCTTATTATAATTCTCATAGTGACAATATGTTTTTTCTCTTATCATTTTTCAAATGCAAGAAAAGTTCTTGAAAGGTTAAGAAAAACAAATTTGAAGGAGAAAAACACTTTGAGCACGAACTCATCTACATCTCAGTATTCCGTCACAAGTTCTTCTCTTGTTAGTGGATCTTTAAAAGACAAGTGCGTTCCAAAGAGCACAAAAATAGAAAACGAAAGTACTTTAAGAAATGAAAAGATCGTAAAAGTATTAGTTATGTCGAAGACGGGAGAATTCATGATAAAATCGAATGAAGTTAAAAGTGTAAGTATATTCTTTTTGTTTAAATTAATATTTAATCAGTTTAAAAATACAGATATAACACCAAAAACATTATCAACATTTGCCAACTCATTAGGGTTTATAGCTATGCTCAAATTGAATGACAAAGAATTTTTTGATGAAGACCAAATTAAATTTAATTAATCTATGAAATATGTTATTAAAAATTGGAAACTAAGAACGAACTTCGACAATCTAAAAAAATTGATTTTGTAAAAAAATATGCAAAGATATGTAAATATAAAATTTCTAACACAATGTACTTTATTTCCATGTTTTAAAAAAAACTTATTTTCATTATTTATAAAAATAATTTAACTCTTTAGAATGTTAATCTTAGACAGAAAATAGAATAACGTTATTCGATATGTTTTTAATACCTATGTAATTTTTTTTAATCATTAGTTACCAATATAATTATGATAAATGGAATTTCACGTGGTCTTGTAAGAGTGAGAAACCGCATAGCTTCACATAACTTTCCAGGACTAATGTGGATATTGGAAGGTTTTAACCTTGTAGATGAACAACGCCTAAGAGATGTTGGTCCTGATAGATGTGCTGCTGAATGGATTGTTAAATGTGGGGGAAAAATTAAGTTTGATAAGATGCCGGATATATTTGAAGATTACAACTGTTTAATAAGAGGTACATCCGTTTTAGATCCTAGAGATCCTAATGACAATGTAAAATTGGTATGGATAGATGCTACTAATGCTTCTGTCACAGGATATGGTTGTTTACATTTTAAGGGATTAAAGAATATTGAAGAGGTTAACTTTGTTCATTGTAACACACTCCACGACCATGGATTAGAATACATGGGGTTATATGTTGGAGATGTTTTGAAAAAATTAGAGCTGTCTGATTGTCCTAAAATAACTGAATATGGTTTGGTACATTTATCTAAGTTTGTTGCTCTTAAAGAACTAAAATTGATAAAACTAAATAATGTCTATCATATAGAAAAAGTCCTCAATGAACTAGAGAAATCTTTACCAGATTGTAAAATAATACACCAATAAAGTACAACAGGTTAAAAAAATTTTTCTGGATAATCATTATTTTTAGTTATAAAAAGTATAATATTTTTTCTAAATTTTATTACTATATTTTCGTCTTATATTATATTTCGGTTTATAATATTAAAGCTTTTGTTATTGTAGTGGTATGTATGCATATAAAATATGAGTATTAATACAAAATTTATTTTACATCTGTTAATATATACATTTATTCTAACAATTACGAAACTTGATAAATATTAAAACACAATTTTTTTTTCTAATTTCTCGAAAGATGTTTTTACATATTTTCTTATAGGATAGTTTTCAAAAAAACTATAAATTCAATTTTATTATTATTGTTAGATTAAATAATAAATTAAATTATTAAATTAAATATAAAGAAGGGTTATTAAATTAATTCTCATTAGCCAAATAGAAACATATATGAAAGTTGGTATACTTTACGACAAACATATACTCATAATGTTTCGTAACAACTTTCTAATTATACTAAAATATATTTATACTTTTAAAGGTGCCTGGAGTTTTTATTCTTATACGAAGATATCGCTAAAAGCTATAATTAGCGATTCACAGTTTATCTTTAAAATTTCACTTGAATAAAATAATCTCCTCCTATTTATTTTTTTTTCTTCTTAGATGTATTTAAATTTTGCTTTAATATTTTATTTTTTCCTGTTTACTTTTAATTTCTTATGATCATATTTTCAAAAAAAGATAAATATTAAGCTATTTTTTAGAATGTAAATAATGGAACATATACAAAATAAGATTCATGTTGCTATATTTGTCAGTGTGTTTATTATTTTTATCTACCTTTTAACTGTATCACAAAATAACAAGTTAAGTATAAACAAATTTGAAGAAAGTAGTTTAGTACCCATATACTTTAATGGTATATTAAACACAAGGTATAAAATATGGAAGGACAATAACATAATTATTTGTTCAGAGGATAAATTATTGCCAGAGTTGTTTGAGATAGCATTCGGAAGTGGAAAGAATGCTGGAACACAAGATAAGTATGTTATTTAACTTCACATATATATTTATTCCAATTAATTTAATTTCTTTTAAGATTTATAAGAGAAACTCTTCATTCTCTTCATAATAAAAAGAATTATTTTAATGAGACTTGGAAATTATACTCAATAATCGAAAATCCCTTAGATCGTTTCGCAGCAACATTTATTAACAATTGTCTAAATAAAAGCAATAAAATAGAAGATAATGTTTGTTATGGATGCATGAATAATCCAACTTGTGTTGTTAATTATTTATACAAAAATTTGAAAAAACTAATAAGTTTACAGAACCATTTCTATAATCCCAACGAAGCTGATAGAATGTTTATGCCATACTATTGGCGTTGTAATATGCAAAGAGATTTCAATTTATTTCAAATGTTTAACTTTACTAATTCTACTTTATTTAATGCTCAGTTTCAAAAACTATTTCAAAAAAAGAATGTTAATCATAAAGATGTTGCATCAGTTATGAGGAGGATAAAAGAGGTTTATGATAGCGATGTAAACGAAAGTGTATTTAATGAAAAAAAATCACATATAATTAAAAGTTTAGTTGATAACCATAATGTGCTGTTACAATTTATGAGTATTTATTCTACAGATTACCAATATTTTAATATGTTATTTCCAAAATTTAAATAATTATGTACATTGTTGTATAAAACAAAAAATATTTAACTATAAATATTAGTTTCTTTTTCAATATTTATACAAAACTTTTTATAATAATAGATAAATTATTTTTAATATTTATTGTTTTCTTAAGAAATACACACAATATATATAAGTAATTTAGTAGTTATAAAAAACACTATTATCATAACGTTGTACTATCAAATATCATTTGGTTGTTAAACAAAAATAATTTTCATATTTTGTTATTTCTATTAAAATTATACTTTATTCAAAAATCTTACGCATATCTTTTGTTATATCTTCATTAATTTTAGAATCTTTTTCTACATCGTCCTCTTCAATTACGTCCATAGCATCTACGTAAGGGCATCTTTCTTTATTTTTATTTTTTTGTTTCTTAGGAGATATTGGTTTAAGTTTTTCTTTTTTGACATTATTCTCTTTAATATCAACTTTTTTATGGGCTTTTCTTTCAATAATTTTATTATTTTTCCTAGGAACATAGGGATAATGATGAGAAAATGATGAAGTTTTAGCCGTTGAAGTTGATTTAGACTGATTAGTGGATGTTTCACATTCTTCTTCAATGTTCCAAGGAAGTGCTATATGATGCTTATTTACCGCAGGTTTTTCTTTTTTTTTAGATTTTTTTGTTTGTTCTCGACGTAAAGCTTTCAACAATTGACGTTCTGATTCATTTAAATAAGGAAGATTTTCTAGAGACTCGTCTGGATAACGGTCATCACTATCTATAATGTCATCATCACTGTTTTCGTCATAGTAACGCGACTTCATTGTCTTACAAAAAGTTGAATTTTCACTAACATCTTCAGCTTTCTTTTTCTTTTTATTCTTACGACTTCTATTCTTCTTTTTAGACAATATAGAATTACTAATTTTCTCTTTCTTTTTAGATTTTTTCTTTTTGCTTGAGACATCAGTGACAGCAACATCATAACCATAATTATTATTTTGTGCATCTTTTTTTTTAATATTTACCTCAATTTCAACAAGATACTCATTTGACGCTGCAGATTCATTTTGAAGAACAGATAATAAATTTTTTAAAATATCAGGCAATTCAGTAGTAATAGAGTTTGCCATTGAGGATATTGTACCATGTGACATTTTAAAAATAAATAAATAAATACAAACTTCAATGCTTTTACGCCTTTTATACAATTTGCAACATTATCATATTTAAATTTTATATAAGCATAAATATAATTGCTTGTAATTTAAATTTACAAATACTTAATAAAAATGTGTTTATTCTGTTTTTGATCATTGGTGTATAGAGAAAATTTCAATATTATATATTAAATAAAGATATTTATCCTGTTATAAAGTTCAAAGACTAACATTAAAGGAAGTAAAATATTATAGGTAATGGAAATGAACACACATGTGGTAATAAAAAAATATAATTAAGAGATTAAAGTGATACAATTAAGATAAGCTTTTGACGAGAAAATAGTTTTGAAAACATAATAAACCAATTAATTATTTTATGCAGAAATATAATAAAAACAATTTTCTTGCATTATTTCAGAAATATTATTTATTTTATTCATATAATAATGAAAACTTATAATATACTTTAACATAGGAAATTTGACTGGATTAAAAGATTTATATTTAATGAGTGACAAGAAGCCAATATTTATTGAACATTGCTAAAAATATGAATATTAATATTAATCATAATATTGAATTTTTGTATTTTGGAAATTAGTTGCTCGATCATTCTAGATATAAACATAAAAAATTGTAATCTACAATATCAAATATACTTAGCAAGTATCAAATTCCTTAAAGTACAGTATATAATCCACAAAAACATTATTGTTTTATGCTTAGATTGTATTTCTAAGATTTTTTTATAACATGAACTTCTGTTATTCTAAATGAAAAAGAATTGTTTTTTATCTGTCTATTTATAGCTTGCTTTCCACGTTTTTTAAAACATCAAAATACAATTCAGAACTTTTAACATTCAAGCTATTGGATTGATTGTTTTTTGTGAATTGAAAAAGTGATAGCTCATAAAATATAATCTAAATTACATGGAATCAAATGCTTTGGAGTTGAAAAAAGCAAACATTTAATTAATGACATAAAATTGTTTGTTTTAAGCATTGGAGTTACACTTTTTTATACGAAAATTAATATTTATTATTTTAACAATCCTACTTCAAATATATCAATTTCAAAGAGCAAAAAATTATTTCCATAAAATTTACTATTAAATTCCACTTTATCACTAATTTAGTTTTTTTTTATCTATAAAAAATTACGTAAAACACGTCTTATTATAAATTTAACTCCTAAATTTCTGTTTCCCGCTTTTAATTATTTAAAAGTTTTCCTAACCCGATATTCATGTAAACAAATAACGAAATTTTGGAATAGCACTCACAAACTTTTAAACGTAGCATCCTGTATCCCATTACTTTTCTACTTTACCATTGATTTTACATTTTAGTAGTTGTTGAACCTAAAAATGAAACCAGACGACATTGGTATTACTAAATTGACAAAGAGATATAGAGAATGTAATCTCTGTGGAAAACAATACAATTTGAATACAAGTTCTAACACTATATACATTCATGCTTGCAGACATAAGCAATTTCACGACATTCTTCGTCGGGAGCTCGGTGAAGCAAAATTTCAAGAAAAACTTAATAACCTGCCCAAAAATTTCAGATTTGAAGATTACGTATCTGAAGACTCTAACAAGACAGATACTAGTAGTCAGTTAAAAAGTCCAACTGAAGATTCATCTGGTAGTAGTGGATCTGTAACCCGTAAACGTAAGTTGTTAGATCATACGATTGTTGGTACACCAAAAGACCTCGTTCCATCTTTACCCGTGACTAGAAATATGTCTACAAGACTGAGTGAAAATCTAGCTTCAAAAACCAATTCAGATACTCCTTCAAAAGACAATTATCTTAAAGATATCTCACTTGATTCAAAAAGGATTAATGTTGATAAAATTAAATGTAGTGTTGATGATGCTCCCGGTATAAGCGATTACCTTCCTGATGGTTTTAGAAAAGTCATAAAGACTGATGTACTTGGATTAACAAAGCTAATTTCTATTAATCACAGAATTTGTCTTGGATGTAACCGAAAGTTTCAAAGTTCTTGTGGAGTAACAAGTTTATACAAGCATTGCATTAGACACCCTGAACACAGAGCTATTCTTAAAAAAAACCTTGCTACAACAGCTTATATAAATGCTTTAAAGAATGCGCACATTCCATATACGGAAGACGATATAAAAGATGAACATGGACATTTAATGATTGCTGCAGAAGAAAGTCCATTTTTCACATCTAATCAATCTTTAAGTGACTTGTTAGAAAAAGCTAAATCGTATGATTGTCTTAATAAAAGTAGTAATAGTACGATTGTTGAAAACAACGATATTGTGAATGTTTTGACGGATGGTACAAGTACATTGAAAAATTTAATAATGCAGCCCATAGAGAATCAAATTCTAGAAACACCTGTGAAAAAGCCTTCATATAGCAACAAAGAATTCAAGAGTTTACTACATAAATTCCTCAAAACATCAGGGTTATCTCTTGAATCCCTAGAAAGAGATGGATTTTCACAACTTTCTTCATTGTTTAGATATAAGAATGTTAATCAACTAGTTAAGGAAATTATTGATACAAATGAACTAAAAAAATGTGTAGATAGAAAAATACTGGAAAATATAGAAAATTACACAATATCTATTGAAGAATATAATAATAATGATAATATTGCTGCAATTATTAAAATTTATTACTTAGACATAGATTCAAGATTTATCTCTCAGAATCTTGGGATTATCTCATTTAAAGATGATATGGAAGTGAATGAATTTGAAAAAATATATAACCGTATCACCGTAATGCTAGAGAAATTTAAATTAAAGTTAACACATGCAACGCCGTTGGTTTCAAGGGGAACAATATTTTCTAGACGTTTTAGTGTTCGTAGTGGTATTTCTGAGATACCTTGCTTGAGACATGAAATAATAAAATGTATCTTACATATTCAATCAACGTCTTCAAAAATATTTTCCGTCCTCAGAAAAGCGTCAAAGAAATTTAGTTTATATAAGTATGTTGTTGACAACGAAATGGAGGTATCGTCAAAGTTAAAAGAGATTAAAGGTGTCAAAGCTCCAACAGGGTGGGTAGACATTTATAATATACTAGCATTTGGAGCATTGAATATAACTGAGGCTATAGTCTTTTGTCAAGAGTTTTGGCCCTCATTTGTCCTTACTAATGAAGAATTGGAGGTTGTTTATAGATTCATCACCATAAGTCAACCAGTTATTGAAGCATTAAATCTCTTGACATCAGATTCAATGAATTTAACAAGTTATTTGAAAACAATTGTTGATATTTCATCAAAATATGACAATTATGAAATTTTACCAATTAAAGGTGACCTTACAAAATTGTTGCAAACTTCTAATGCTGTATCAATAAATAATTCCAGTAAGTTGAATGAATATACACATTTGGAAGCCTTTGAAATTTCATGTGAACCTGTTAGTAACAACCTAACAAATGAAGATATACTAGATCTCTTTAGTTCATTAAAATCCAAGCTCTGTGAAGAATTCTTAGATCTTACAAATAAGTCAAAAGAAAATGCGTTGATTTGTAAGGCATTACTCCTAAATACAGAAGAAGCATATAATCCAAAATATGGAGATATTTCATTTTGGACTTCTATTGAATCGTTGTTCTCGTCTTCATTTAGTAATTTTGAGAATGATACATCGAAAAATAGGATTTCCTTTGATGATGGGAACATAACAAGTGCTCATTTATATAGAAATCTCTTGTATAACTATGATAGTGAATATCTTAATGAATTTTGGCCATCTCAAAAGAATGTCCTTCCACTTATGTATAGTGAATATATAAAAGCACTTTCGATTCCAGTTAAACAAAACCGATTGAATAAATCAGAATCTTTGTTTGATTGGATAAAATCTTCAAATTATAGAAATGATGATGTTAGTAGTGATATGTACTTCACTCCGAATGATAATTATTGTCAGGAAATTATTGTTATAGATTAAGTTTTCTACTCTTTTTTAACAACTTACGAATATTTGTTTTTATTAAATAAATGATAATTTTGTTCATATAAAAGTTGTTTATATTTTAAATCGACCATTACGGTAGAGTTTAAAGTACAAAAAAGAACGAGCGGATAAAAACAAGTTTAATCTGATGTAGTCGTTGCTAGTGGATTTTTTTATTATTTCATAAATAATTTATATATTATTTAAATGTTTGGACTTTTTTTTTCTTAAAGTACACATGCATTAAATTTATGCTAATAGAAAAACAGTGAATTAATAATAGGAGAATTTTTTGTTATATGATTAATAAATATAAAAACAAAAAGCTATTATGAATGTTATTTTTTATAGAATGCTTAAATTAATCGTTATTTAAATTTTTAATAACTAGATACCAAATGTTTAGTTTTAATAATTTATTATAAAGGTTATAAAAAGTGAGAAAGTTTTATCCTTAATTAGCAATCAAGATAATAAAATATTTATTATTTAAATACATTAAATATTAACAAATTTGTATCTCCTGTGTAGTATTTTATTAGTGGTACTTTGGTTTGTTATTTTCAACAGCAGTGTGTCCTTTGATGCTACTCTTAGCGCACGTTTAATTATCTAATTTTTTTATTTAATATTTTATTAATATCACAAAAGACCAAAAAAATTATATTTGCAAAAATGTTATTAATATTGTGATATTTGCCATATAAAGTGTTACTTACCAACTGGGAGGATCCGGTATAGATATCTTTACAACATCACAATGTTTTAATTGGTTTATTTTTGATTTTCATAAAATTATATCAAATGATGTCATATTTATTAAATATGGGTGGACAAAATTTGAAATATATAATAAAAAATTTTGTTAGACAATTATATAAACAGCTATAATTTATAATTGGAAAATCTTATGAATGAAAACTTATTATTATAGCGTTACTATGATTGATAGAATTTTTAATTTGTTATTATGTTAAATGGAAGGTATTTAAAATATTCTAATAAGACGTAACCGTAGTTTTTTCATCAAATAGACATTTTTATTTTCATATTTGTAAAAAAAATATTTAAGGTTATATATTTTGTAACTTTTAACATATTTTAATTATATCCCAATGATAAATTAATTCTTTTGATCTTTTTATTATGCATGTTTTACATTTAATTACTTCTTTATCAATTCTTTTATATTTCTTTGACTAACTAGGTTTTTATATTTTTAATAACTGTTTTATTAGAATTCGAAAGTTACCATAAAAATGTTCTAATAAAATATTTTTTGAATAAATTTAATATATTCGACTGATAAAATATGGTTTAAACTTGTTGTTTGATGCGCAAATGTGTTATATATTTTACTAATTGTATATGTCTGCTTAATTTTTTGATCTTTTAATTTATTGATCAGAGGATGTTTAAACAAAAAATTGATATATATTTCTTCAGCCAAACTGTATTTTTATTTATAATCCACCAATTATTTGCAAAATTATTTCATTTTTATACAATGAATTTTAAATATTTAATTTTTTATAATAGATTATTTTAAGTAATAACAAACATATGTTGTTATTTTCTGGTTAACAATGAATAATTGTTTACATGATATCATATTCAAATAGTAATCCATAGAAATAATTTTTTTCTATTTTTAGTAACAATAAATATTCATTACCTAAATAAATATTTATAAGAACAAACAAAGTAATGCAAAATATAATACTTAATAAATTTAATATGTATGCCGAAAAAAGTAAGTTCTACAGTAGTAAAATACATATATTCGAATTTTTTATTTTAAGAAATGTGTAAAAAAAAGCTTGAAAAACTAAGGTGTTTAAAAGAATGTCACAAAAGAAAGAAAACATTATTACATTTAGCTTTAAAGTGCTACAAGCCACTACCAACTTTATATGAAGCAAAGGATTTAGAAGAAGATGAAACAGTTCCAGTAAACAATAATGAAACTAACAAAAATGAAACAAAAAAAAACCCTTCCTCTAATAAAATTACGCCTACGATAAATAATAATGTAAAAATGATGGAGAACGACAATGAAGAATATCTAAAAAAAGAACATACAATAAAATCGTTTTTTTTAAAGATAAATATTAATAGTTACAAAATTCGGAGTATTGTTGGTTCAATATTTTTATTATCTTCGTGCAGGGGTTCATCATCAATAAGGATATACCATTGATAGAAATATTAAACTGCATTATTAAACTTTTAATAACGGTTTACCTTCTATTTGTACTATGGTACAAATAACTTATATTGATGATCTTATAGTTAGTGATCTTAAATGGTTTTTTGCAATATACTTAATATAAAATTGTAACATTTGTCGTTTAATAAATCTCATATTTCAATAAATCTTTTCATTTTTGTTTATCAAGAAATAAAATAAAAAATAATTTTTTTATTGTTATTAATTATGGAGACATATATTAAAAATTATGTTATCAAACAATGTATAAAAAGAGAAAAACACAAAATAAATTAATTTACATATGTTTTCAATAATATATAATAATAAGATAATAAAAAAATTATTATTACTTTTCATCAATATTTTTGCTTTTAAATTGATTAAGCTATTTGTATTTTTTACTTCAACAATTTGGAGTATTTTTTCTATTTATTTGACAAAACTAAAATTTTAATAGTAGAGAAATGGCAAACATGATAAACTTCTTGTAAAAAACTTCCACCCACTTTATACAATATTAATAAATTAAAGTTGTTATTAATAATCATTTTATTTTAATTTTCATAATATGTTTTTATTGTCAATATTTAATGGCATTCTATTTACATTATATTAAAACATATGTACTCTTAATAAAGATTTCAATTCTACACTTAATTCGTATATATATTTGTGTTTAGAAATAAAAATATTAGTTCGTAAAGTGTTTATATATGAATATCTATATATTTCCATAATGATCCTATAATCTCCCTACACATCCTATGGTTTTTTATATATTTGATTTTTAGAATTGCCCTCAATAAGAACGAATATTTTTCATTCGTTTAAGCACATGCTGTTATTATAATTAATTTTGAGATGAAAAGGTTTAAAATAATAAGAGGCTTATATTTTCTGCATTCCTCTCATATAAAAATCCATTAATTTTATGTAAATATTATATATTATTATCTGTGGTATACATCACATGAATTTTTAGAAAATAATACAATTTTCTATATTTAATACCTACCTAAAAATAAATCACACTTTATGTATGACCTTTTGATACTTTTTAAACTATTTAAATAAAATATATTTTTTCTAAATTATTATTACAACTTTTTAAAAATACTGCTATTATTAAATTTAATAAAAGTTAACTTTAATTATATTATTATTTCGCTAATTGTAAAATAATGTATAAAGATCTTAAAATTAAAATTAGCAAATTTATTATTAAAACTAGTAAGTGAATTAGTTTTTCTATTAAAAATGTTAATTTTTAGAACAAAATTATCGAAATAAAGAATTACAACTCCTACGACAGAATCATCAGCGCTCTACTAATGAATTGCACATCAAACTTGAAACATATAAACCACTGGCAACTTTATATGAAATTGATGATATTGAAGAAATTGGTGCAGAAGATCTCAAAACTAAAAAAAACAGAATGGATTCTAGAGGAGATTTAACAGATAGTCAAAGGAAACGTTTAGATAAATATAAAAATAGTAGTAAAATTCAAAAAATTTGCACAAACATTTTTGGAACAACTACTGTTTGTGACCTGATTGCAACAGATTTAACTTTTTAATCATTGTATTGAATTGTATTTATGTTTTATATATATATTTATTTACTAGAATATACCTAATTTGTTTAAAATAAAATAACTTTTGAATTTTAATATTTTAAATTTTTAACTTCAATTATACTAAGAATTATTATAATTTCCGTTAAATGCTTTATTTTGTTATATTGACATTATATGTTTTTCGTAATAGAAATAATCATTAAAATTACATTGACATGTTTACAAATATAATAAAAACCAAAAAAGCAAAGAAGAAAAGTTATATCAAATAATACTCTTATAAAAATACATTACATTAATATTTATAAATTGAATCAGAAAAATGGCTTTAAACACATAGAAAACCACGTTTTATATGGTATAATATAAAAATTAATCTAAGTTAAAACTTACAATCAACGTCATTTTATACTTTAATTGACATTTATAATTTTTTTAGTATAATAAAGATCACAAATCATCCTACTTGCGATTATTTTAATTTTACCTAATTATAGAATGATAAATTATACTTTACAATTAAAAGTGTCTTTTTTTACCAATTCACGTGTAACCAGTATTTATGATAATATTTTATTATACAAATTTACCAATCAAAACAGCATTAACTTTTTAAAATCATTACGGAACTTGATGAATTAAATTAATATTATATATAACCGTTCAGACAACTACAAACATTAAATAAATCAATTATCTTTAAAAATTAAATACTATGATATTTATGATGTACCAATATTAAGGAAGTAGATATATAGTTGTTTTTAACATAAAAAATTTATTGTAATATTTTTTGCTTTTTTTGTTAATAAGTCGGAAATCAAAAGTATCCACCGTTTATTATATAAATACTTATCTTGTTAGTAATAATTACATTATTTAATTAGTTAATTATAATCAAAAAATATTATTCATAATAAAGATAAGAATATTATTTATTATAAATATTGTAATTTATCTTATTATAAATATTTAAAATAGATAAAATAAGAGAGTATATATATATTTATATTATATTATTATGGCAAGGTTCTGTTTATATGGTACATATAAGAATCAGAACGATAATCACCCAATATACCGAGATTTTTATTTTTTGGTTGATATAATATATAATCTAGTATATCGAATGAATTATCATCATTCTTATTTTTTCTGTATTTATTAAGTACAGTTGGAATCATATGACGAGCAATATTTACAGTACTATTTAAATATATACCAAAGAAACACACTCCAATAAATAAAAGTGGTAATTCCTTTGTTAAATATGCAAATGTATTTTCAGGAACGTTGTTTCCTAATCCAATTAAGGCAATAGATTCAAAAACAAAACTCATACTTGTTAACATTGTTTCATCCTCTTCAACATCCTTTACTTGATAAAAATGATTAAATGAACATATAAAGAAAATTGTTACTAAACACGCCATCGAAACAACAACTTTTGGTAATTGCTTCCTTTTTTGAATTTCTATTTCCTTTTTATAATGAATTTGTTTTTGTCTACTAAAAATGTTTACTAAATTTAATTCTAATAATAGACTTACTTTAAGCATCCTAAATTTTTGAACAATAATTTAGTATTATAATAAGTTTCAATGACCTCCCCTACAAAAGATTCTGTGAGATCAACATAGAAGGCAATAAAAAGAGGGATTGATATCATTGAAAAAAGTATAAAAAATATTTTTCCTTGAGTTGTTTGCGCTTCAATATCACCATATCCAAGTGTAGCAGTAACTGAATAAACAAAAGAGAATGCATTATAAAAATTAATTTCTTTAACATTCGTTATATTGTGATTTCTATGACATTCATCGATTTTTTCAAGAAGTTTTAAAATATTTTTATGTAATGGTGAATTTACAGAATATGCATTAATATTACTATCTCTTAAAGAGTTGTTATTTTCAAGAATTTTTATTTCATTCTCTAAATCATTTATGGCTTCATTTTTAGTAGCCAGACATCTTGTAGCAAAAATTTCTCTTCTTTCAATAGAAGCATCGTGTTCAAGCATCTGGAATTTGTTAGCACCAATATTCTATATTTGTTTTCTGCGAACTTACGTAAAATATAACAGTTCCAAAGGCTAAATATAATCCCAAAACAATAAAATAAACATATATTCTAAATTGTACTGAGCGAGTATGTATTTCCATAATATTTTTTATTATTAATAGTCAAAATTGCTTATAAAGTAATAATAACTTAAGTTATTAAAAATTTTGCCATTTTATGATTTCAAGAACCTTATATACTGTAACATTGGTAAATTAATTAAATTCTAAATTCACACCTATCATCGATCTATATTATAATACCTCGAATATACAGCTCTCTTTCTCTCTTTACAATTTGCTACAACATTTTTCTTCGACATATAACATTTTGTAGCAAAAGGCGAATTCTCTTTTGACGCATTTTTAAGACTAAAAAGAGATCAAAATTTTTTTTACTATTAACAGCTACAAAGTCAACTATATTTAACTTCGATGAATGAAGATCAAAGAAGAGAAAATTGATAGATTAATAGTTAATTTATGTCGATTTAATAAAAAAATAATATTATTATGTTCTGACAGAAAATTATGTTAAGAAAATTTATGCTTTCAAAAACCATCTTTCAATTGTTTGTTCTTTTGATTTTTAATTTGAAGTATAATTTATTGTTTATGTAAGCAACTTTTTTACAATTGATATACGACCATTAAAAACAATAAATTGTTGTTATATTATATGCCTTTAAACTATCGTTATACATAATTCGTCTTATAGTTTATTTATTAGTACTTTGAAATATTTAAGATAGTATAAAAATAAAAATTATACAGTCTAAATAAAATAATGCGCAGCAAAATGGCGATACATAATCAATTCTGACAATGTATATTTAGCAAAAGTATGTACAAAATGCAGCAGAAGTTGATCTAATTTTAATCTTTTTGCATAAATTTATTTTCCAAATATATTGTTGTTTACGGTAACATTACAACCTCGTTATTTTATGTATTTGAAAGTGATGTCATTTTCAACCAATATTGAGAGCAAAAATAATGCTTTAGATTTTTAGTCTTTAGCAAATAAATAAATTTCAGCAAAGGATAAACGTATATAAGGAAAAACAATCAAGATGCTGCAATTCATTACATATTTGAAAAAATATTTTTTATTTTGAAATGCTTCAATTTTTTAAGAAGTGTAAATTTAACACAATTAAATTTTATATTTACTTTATTATCCTGTTAATATTGTTGTATTTAGGTGGTATAATATTTTTTGTAAGTTTAAGTATATATTTACTAGATATTATATTGTTAAGAAAGATATATGGAAAACAAATTATGATAAGAATGAAAATATATGCATGAAGGAAAAGTTAAATGCTTATAAGAATCTAGAAAGTGAAATGATTAAGCAACAAGAAAGAGTGTCACTAGGCTTTACATCAAAAAATATCTTCAAAAATACTGTCATAAATTTATTTGAAAAGATTGATAGTTGTCATAGAACAAATGAATCCGTTAAAGAATCGCAACTTAATTCATACCAAACAGCATTCTTTATTTTTTCTTTACTATCTATCCCTATTTTTGTTCTACTGGCAGTTGAGATATATGAGTTAATGACAATTTGATCTTTTTTTTTTATATTTTTGGTAAATTAATTTGTAAAAATGGAAATTGTTTATCAATTACCTACTTAGAAAGAAAACTTAAGTTTTAGAATAAAAATAAGAATTCTCTGGAAATAGCTTTAAGAAACAAAAGTTAACTTTTACATCTATAACAACATACTAATTTATTTATTAAATGCTCTTTCAACAAAAAAAGCTACAGTATCTTTCAGTTATTTAAATTTAATGTTTTCATGTTTTATGCTAGAAATACCTTTTGATAATGTGATTAAAATTTTTAGAATGATCATGTTTTAAAGTGTAATATAATGAATATATTTTATATAACGTCATTGAAATTAATAAACCTATTTAAAAAATAGGAAAATATTTCTGTATATAGATTTTTAAATACATAAAATTAACTCTATCTTTAATTTGTTTACATACCAAAATTATATGTGAAATTAATCATTTTATAAATTTCTAAAAATAGTAAAAAAATTATAAATTATATATAAAATACTTGAATAAAAAAAGTAAAAAGCTTTCTTTATTAAAATTATGCTGTTATATTTTTGAATTTTAATTTTCAGAACTAGAAGTTGATCCATAATTATCATACGCGAAGTGAACTTTTCTCATCTTTTTTTTAATTGTTTCATAAACTTGACTTGGGGTTTTCCCTTTAGTTTCTGGTAAGTATTTCAATAAAACATAGAACAAAAGGCAACTAATTAATAGCATTATTATAGGTAAAGCCATACCAAACATTCTTGTTGCTGTAGGGTAGATAAAATTAATTAAAATGACAATAAATATTGATATTAAAAGTGTTATCTACAAATAAATAATTCCTTTTGTTGTATTTTATTTTAACTTACATTGTTGATAAGAGCTTTTAATGCTTGTGGACTCATATCAGCTAATAGTAAAGTGTGCAATGTTAATAATCCAAACATTTTTGCTGACTCTCCAAAATAAAATGCTAGTATTGATAAATATTTTCCTATTCTATCTATTCTAGTAAAGTTTGATAATATAAATAATATCCACTCGAGTATTGAAAGAAAACATATTATTTTTAGCAATTTTTTTCTTCCAATTCTATCAATTAATAATGGTGAAATTACCAAAAACGGTAGGGCAAATAAATTTATGAGTATTATTGAATTAGATGCTTCTATCGGTTTGAACTTATGTTCAATTAAAATTGATGTTAAGTAAACTGTTTTAATATTAAAAAATGTAAAAACTGGTACCATTGAAGCACCAAATAATAATAAGAATATTCTTTTAATTGTTGGTGTTTCAAAACATTTGGAAATGGAAGGATTCTTAGAAGTGCACAAAGATTTCTCTTCAGAGAAGTCTTCCTCAATTTCTGAAAAGTTTGCATTTCTTCCATGATAAAATCTTAATGAACTTCTTGATCTTTCTCTATCATTAAGTGTAATAAATAGATGTTTTGGTGATTCTGGAAAGAATAATGATATAGAAATATGTATCACAGCTAATAAGACAGAGATTAGTGGAAAAATATACCATAAATGTACATTCCCAATGAAAATAGGTAATGCTAGTAATGTACCAATGAATGTAATAAGATAACCACCAGAGCTATAACAAAAGATTGCAAAACCTAAACAAAAATTATACTTTGTAAAGAAAATTAGATAAATAATAATATACCTGAATAATCTTTTGGTAAACTTTCTGACAAATATATGAATACAATAGTTTTTAATGCCATTGATATTCCAGTAAAAATATTACCAATAATAAATAGAGGAAATATTTCGTATACTTTTGATAATATCATAAAAACACCACCAATAATTGTAAATCCGTTTCGAAATAAAATAGCAGATAGTTTTCTACCGAATTTATTTGCAATATATGTGGAAAATAGTGCTCCAATAAACATTCCTATAAATATTGAACATCCATTGATAGAATAAAGTAAATCATTTAAAGTTGTTGAATATTTTTTCATAGAGTTTCTAAATGTTTCTTTGATAGGAACAGTTAATAAATTGTAAGTAGTTAATTGCAAATCAGCATGAGAACCGAAGATGGCATGAATAAGTGTTACAAAACGTAACTTAAAATGCATTATCTTTCTTATACTGATTTTTATCAAATGATTATAATATTTAAAAAATAATCTTCCAAAAATAAAGACTTGTTATTATGAATCACATACATAGGTAAAATATTTCTTATCACTTGATCATAGTGCAAGAATAGTGTTATAATAGTTAAATATCATGAGTACATCATTTTTGCAAGATTATCAATACTGAAAACAACGATGAAAAAAAGATATTTTACAATGATTTCCATATACAAATAGCTATATCAATTCCACAAAACATGTATAGTAAACTTTTAGGATCATATGCAATTTGTAGTCCAAAATTTTCACCAACAATAATATTCCATTCACCACCAAATTTTTTCATCAACCTAACATGAAGATCTTTAGCAATTTTTTTATAATTTTTTTTATATCTTTCACATGATACCATAGCAAGATATACAGCTTCCATTCTAATTTCTGGAGGCATATTGCAATCCTAATAAAAAAAACGTACAAAAAAATATAAATTGACATATTTGTAACTTACTTGAATAAGTGGATGAGTAAATGCTCTACCCATATTTGATAAGGAAGTTGTTTGAAAATGAACTCTTGAAGTATTTTTTCCTATAATACTATCATCTATATCCGTTGTTGACAAAGATTTTGCCATTGGTGGTGGAGTTAACATTCGAACATTGTTCATTTTGTTCCTCCTTTTTTTAAAAATAAGACAATATTTATTTAAATGTATTGTAGTGACTTTTTATCAATAATATGACACTAAAATATTATATTTATTTAAAAATTTAACACAAAAAATTTTTAAAATCCTTTTATAAAATAAGAAATATAAAGATAAAAAGTCAAAAATATATTTAGATATGTATTGATGTGATAATTTGGATATATAAAAGTACCAGTGGTAACGTCAAGTATAGTGAAACATTGATAATGCTTTATTTGTCCCATTGAAAATGAATCGTTTACAAGTTAGTATCTTGGGAATTGGATATAAAAGTTATGGTGAGAAAAAATTTTTCTTTGATTTAATGCCTTCTCAATGATAAGGATATTTTTTTAAGATTTATTTATATGTTTGTAAACAGATAAAAGTTTAAACATCAAAATAGTAACTGTCAAATTTGATTGACTAATATGGAATTATGTTTAACTGATGAAATTTCAATTTAAAAAGAAATTGGTACAATATTTTTTTTTAAAATTTACATTTTTTAAAAATTCATTATCTCAAATAAATATAATAATATAGCAAGTACTTCATATGTTTATTAATTTTTAAAAGAATGATAGGACGAAATCATAAATATTTAAATAAAATGAGAATTTAAAATGAACTTTATTTGGTATGTATGATCAATTGTTATTTATTGATAACATTATTAGTACTTTTTAGTTAAGTGAGAAAAATAAATGTTTAATGTTATAATGACAAACAACTAAAAAGTAAAATAATTTTTTTCATTAATGTTGGACAAATTAAAATCGAAAGTATTCACTTTTATATTTTATTATTGCAAAACTATGATGTTTAATATTAAAATATTATGATGAAGATTTAAAAAAAATTATATTGATAAACCATCAATTTTTACTGTCAAAAATATTACTATCTCTGTTTCCAAAGAGAAAAATTAAAATCTTTTATAATATATAATACCTTATATTAATATATTTTAAGAATTTTACAAAACGTCAATAAAAACACACTTTAAATTAATTGCAGCATGTTCCTTTTTACAAGGCAAGAAAATTTTCGAATTAAACAAGTACACGTTCAAAGTGTAAGCTAAATGTATAATTTATATCCATTAGATTATTATAAATATTTTTTTTATCTATGTTTTTAATTTTCATCTAAATAAAGTAAAAAAATTATGAAATATAAGAAATGACCTCATTAAAATACATTCAGAATTCTTTATATAGTTTGTTTTTTAAAAATTAATGAATTTTCTTATTCCTAAATATGTTTGATTTTTAACTCTAAGAAATTGTTTAATAACAATAATATTAATTTATGAATTTAAAACTATTACAACCTACAAATTTCTATTTATGAAAAAATTTTTATATCTCATATATTTTTAAACTTTTTGCTAATAACAATTTCAAAAAATAATTAATTTCCTTTTACTTATCACTAGAGAGATAAACATTCCATGTATTTGATAATTTTTCAACTTATACATAATAAAAAGTTTAAAAAATTCTCTTTTTTATGAAATCCTAAAATTTTTCTATTAATCTTTTATTACTATGTAAGATACATTTGTATTATTAATTACTTTGAGAAGTTTTACTATAAATAATAAACTGTAAAAATATTTTTTGTTTATTATATATATAGAGTATTTTATTAATATTTTAGCGTTCTTATCTAATTTTGTCATGTTGATATATAAGATATATAATATAGCTATCAAAAAAACAAGTGCAGATAAAGGATATTGTAAAAAATATTTATATAATATTATTTATTTTAATATAATTTTACCAAATTCAAACATTTTATCAAAATAGATATTACTATTTTTTGTTTAATTTATCTCTTTCTTTAAAATGATAAGGTACTCATGCCTAATATTATAAACCGAAATTTGAAACTAAAAATGCTTAAAATTTAATGACTTTTCACCTAATAGCCTATTTTGATATTGAAGTATATTTGAGGTAAACAATTGTTTCATTATTATTATATGTTTAATAAATACCTTAAATTTTCTGATGTTAAATTTTGTTTACATTTTTTATTTAAACGTATACGCTAATTTTATTTGATAAAAAGTATTGGTGATTTCTTAAATACCAAGCTTTATATACAAATTTATATAAAAAAAATATATTTTTTTTGCAATAAACCGGAAATAGTTTCAATTTTTTTTTAAATATTTAACCATGATATTGTTATTTAGGTTGAAAGTATGATAAACATTAACAAAATTTCTAATACTAATAACAAATTACATATTTTTATGCCAGATTATTTTTCATTCCATTTTTAAAATTTGACAATATAAATTTGTAACCATAGATATGTAATTTTAAATTGATTTGAGGATTTATAAATTTATAATCACTTGTTTTATGCATCTTTTATTAGAAATTGGTAATATTTTACGATTTCTAAGTATTCCATTAAAAGACTACAAAATGATACATAATTTTTTCTAAAAATAAGTTACACCTTAATATTCATCAATCGTGATATATATTATACTTTATATTCACAAAATTTCATACTTAATATCTGTTTTAGACATTTACTTCCTTTTTAGATATTTTTATCTAAATGTTTCTAAATATATTATTATAAAATAATATTTTGACACTAAATACACAAATTATATTTCTATTAAAAAAATAATTCAAAATGATGCGTATAATGGAAGCAATTCAGCGTAAAAAGCTGATTCAAATGCTGAATGTTGAGTATGCACAAGATTTGGAAAATGAAGCGGCTCATTCATTTGCTGAATCTAGAAAATTAAGCAATATGGGTTCAATAAATAAATCTTCGTGTTCATTTAAAGGATCAAACATAGATGGCGAATCATTATTGTCTCCATATCTTTCACCAATTCATCCAACATTTGATCCTATTAAGGATAAAAACAAAATTGAATTGATTCAATTTACAGATTCACTAGAAAGAAAATTAAGTGATCTGCAAAAAAAAGCATTAAAAATTACATGGAAAAGATTAAGTGAAGCTCCAAGAACATCCAGTAAAGGAATGTTATTTATCATGCAAAGAGTTTTTGACTTATTGATTGAGAGAAACTCAGAAATATCTACTGTTTTCTATAGATGTGCTTTTTTAAGTTGCTTAGAAGATCGTAAAAAAATTGTTACTTCACTAAATAAGAATACTGACACTAAAAAATGTCCTTATAAATTAAAAACTATAGCAACAATAAGAGATCATGCTAATATATTATTAGATTTTGTGAATAGTGTCATATGCTTGATGTTCGATATTCCATATCAAGAATCAACATATATAGGATTATCATCTCTTGGATGTACGCATTCTCAATTAATGCCATTAGGTTTTCAGCAACAATGGTTTCACCATTTAGGTGAATGCTTTGCAGAAGTAATGTTTTCACAGGAATGCGTTCGTGCATTCCCACATGCTGCAAGTGCATGGAGTTTATTTGCTGTGACATTCACAGATAAGCTATATGTAGAATCAAGATGGCGTAAAAACAAACCTAAAACAAAACTTCCTACTAGTTATTCTCTTAGTGTTATGCCTTCACCATCTGATGATGTAATAGTTGATAAGAATAAAAAATATAGTGTACCGGCAAAAGCAAGAGTAAACTACAGACATCAATTTCCAGAAGAAAAGAATTTTAATAAAAAATGACAATAAATCATAGTTCTATTTTTCATCTATTTATTTAACAATAATTACTTATAAAATAACAGATATTTTTATTTTTCAAAATAATGCCAAATTATTGTTTATAATTAAACAAGCATATTTATTTTTGGTAAGCACAAAAAAGATATAAAATTCTTAATAATAAATTAAAATTAAATAATTAATTATATATTGACTTATGTTTTTAAATTAATAAAAAAATTTACTAACTAAAGTTTCTTTGATATGGTGAATAAAAATATATATTCTAAATATGATTCCTCTCTCCTCTTTGATGACCAATGGAACTTTTGTTGAGGTCTGATTTTGAGAATTTCGTATACGAGGATTTCTTGTTTCTATTTTTAATTCTTCGGATTTTGTTTGATTTTCCTCTTTATTTGTCGAAGAATTATCGCTTTTTGTTGTTGTTGGATTGTCAGTTGTTTGTTTGATAATTGGAGTAGTCTGACTATTTATATCTTCTGTAGATTGTTCATTCTTAGTAGTAGTTAATAATTCGCCTTCATCTGTAATTAAAAATGTTTCATTTCCATTTATCGATAAATAGCTATCTTCTTCGGTTGTTTCATATTTATAATGTGTACTTGTTTCAACTTCTGAAGTCAATTTATCAGTTGTTTCTTTATTTGTTGTTTCTTCTACAACTGGTTGTGTACTAGTCTTATTTTCATTCACAACTACAATGATATCATCAATTGTTGTTGTTTTTTCCTTATCTTCAACTATTATTTCAGTAGATATAATTTCATCTATTTTTTCTGTCTCTTTTTGAGTAGGTACAAAAGATGTTTCTGTACTCTCCTGCTTGTTAATATACAGTGTCGAAAGGTAATTGTCATCTGTTGTAAATAATTTATCATCATCAACTGTAGTTTGAATTGACGTTGATTCAGTTGTCAGACAAGGACAATAACATTCCGATTTATCATTTTTTAAGTGGTCTGGCGAACATTTAACAAAACTATATAAAAATATAATATATAAATAAATTAAGTGTATAAAATAAGCTTTCATGCTATCAAGCAAAATGTTTTATTAAAATAGCAATAGTTGAATATTCCATGGCTTTTATAAACTACATCTACTTATAAAGATAATAAATTTCTTATATCTTTCTTGATTCATAGAAGAATAATCAAACAATTATTCACTAAATATTTTAAAACTAAGCAAAAGCCCCATTTGGCTAATATGATTCAAAGGATTTAGGATTACAATCGTTATTCATAATATCTAAAATCTGCACGAAAATATACAGCTTTGCCTATACAAATAATACATCGTTTGTAAAATAGAAAATCTCTAAAATATTCATCTTAAAAAAATGGTTTATTAAATTATTAAAAAAACAACAATAGCATCAACATTAAACTTTATAGAAAAAATCCTCTTGTTGATTGTTTTCTACTCCATGTTCAGAAATAATCATCCTATGTTTCACATGATATTTTCTCTTTCTTCTATTTCTCATTTTAGAGCAAACATAGCAACTCCACACAGCAAGGCCAATTGAAGAAATTACCAAAACACCATATAAAAAATAGGTTAGGTATAGTAAAAAATCTCTCAAAAAATAATAACTGTCCATAGAAAAGTATGTTTAATAGTTTGGAAAGAAGAAATCTTTTTGCTTTAATAGTGCCCTACTTACTATGTTTGATTGTCAAAAAATATACAACTCAATATGATTACAATGTTATAGTCTAGATGGCAGTATTTCAATTGAAAAACAGTTCTCTACACCTAAATACTATATATCTTGTTCCAACTGAGAGTTTAAAATTATAATTGTTAGAAGGAACATTTGAATTAATGGTACAAAGATTTCAGATGAAAGATTATTTAATATTTTTAGAAAAAAGTGTTAATGAAGTGATTCAAGAGGAAAGGACAATTAAACTTTTGTGAAATAAGATTTCCATCATCATTAATTCATCATTTAACTATTAAGAAAATGTTTAAGAATTCACTAACAGTTTGAATTTATTTTCATACCAAATTGTTTACTGCATAAAAAAATTACAGAGGAGAGAAAAAAACAACACTAATGGGTATTAATTATTAAGGAAAATTATAGTCTAACTAATTTAGTTGTAAATAAATCGATTGTTTAAGCAAAAAGTGGTTTTGTAAAAAAGGAACTTATTCGATCATGACAAAGTTGTCAACGTTGTTAATTTTGACAAATGTAATGCAATATCAAAAATGCATTGTTTTTTAGTCAATGCTTTAATGCCCAAAAGCTGATGAATAATGATGATAACTGTTCTGTTGACATTTGGATATTTATATAACTTTTAATCATCCAGCTATATATCCAAATTTCAATAATTTTCTTTAAATTTTTAATGTAGAAAGAATATTGCAAATCATATAGTAGAAGGTAAACATTCTGGTTAAATATATAAAAAATTTTTGTTGGTGATTTTTTATGATGACTTTTTTTTGTATTAGATTATTTAATTCAAATATATGTTAACTTAACAAAAGTTTTTTCTAATACGTTCAGTATATTCACTAACTTAAACAAGAATAAATTCTACGTAGTATCAGTGATTTTACAATATTTGGCCATTGTTACAAATGCTTTAAAGTTAGATGTGACACAATGAATTGAATTTTTGTAGTTAAGAAAAGCAATTAGAGAATATAAAACACCGAAGAAAGTCCATGTAACTACATTTTGTTTCATGAATGTAATTTGAGACAACTAGAAAGATAATGAAAAGTCCACAAATTTGAGGAACATCCATTATGCAAAATGTTCCATCTAGCACATATCCAAATAAAAAATATCATCGCTACCTCGTTATATATTGATCTACAAGGAAATGTCACCAAAAAGGCACTAATGCACCAGAATAACATCTAGTATTTCACAATCGCAAACAATTACATCGCCTCAAAATATCACCAAATAAAGACTAAAACAAAAGGGATAATTGTCAGATAAAATTTTATTCAAAATAACATTTTTCAAATTTCTAGTATTCTACAATTAAAATAAAAATATAAGGGAATATGAAAAAATAGAAATCAATAGAGCTTTAAGTTGGAGGTTATTGACACTTCCAGCTGATGGTTCTGGAGTTGGAGATGGTGTTGGCTCCGTTCCTCCTGGAGATGTTGATCTCTTTTGTGGAGTAGTAGTAGTTTCAATTGGGGCAACGGTGGTAGCAGTAGAACTCTCAGCTGCGGTTGTCTCTCCAGTAGCAGTAGTTACGGCGGCAGCTGCAGTTGACGATCCAGCAGTAGTGGTTGCTTCCGTGGTTGTAGTAGTAGTTGGGGCTTCAGTTGTTGTTGTAGTTGTTTCTTCAGCAGCTTTAGTAGTAGTTGTGGTTGCTTCCGTGCTGGTTACAGTTGTAGCGTCAACAGTAGTAGCATCATTACTTGTCGCATTATTGTTGTCTGTGTCAGCTCTCAACGATGGTAAGCTTTCGTCCTTTGGTTCAAGCTGTTTTTCTGATCCAACAGAACGTACACTCTTGCAGGAAACCAAAGCCAATAAAGAAACAAGGAATACCAAAACGACGGAAAATTTCATTGTTGAAGATTTGAAAACCGGTTAGTTACTGGGTCGATTTGTTAGTAGAAATAATAAAAAAAACAATTACACTCCAACGAGAAGTATAAAATATGTCGTGTAATCAAAAAAACAAATTATTTATAGACAAATAAAAGTTTGATGATTTGATGTGTAACACAACTAAACGTTTGATGAGAGGTACAAGTACAATTAATAGTCCCAAAAAATGATGATAACAAGAGTAGATTTATCTATAAATAGGCACGCGTTATCAAGACTCATCTATTTGCATAATAATCTTTTTATCCTTATCCATGAAGGAATTTGTTTGCTTTCCCCTTCCCCATGTAGATGGATTTCAATATTTCATTTATTTTTCATTTGAATACACAGAAATTAAAGCAATCAAAATATTATAACGTAAAAGGAATTATAAAATTATTTTTATTGTTTACTTTTATCTTTAAAAATAATGACTAATTTTTTAAATAGCACCAGGTTGTTTTGATTTTCAATTGATATTGAGGTAGTCATAGTTGAAGAATTGTTTTTTATTTTTTTTTTGAGATCGCATTTTTTTAATGGTGAAAAATGAAAATGATTTACATTCGTTTTTAATGTTTCGGCAATAATACCTGTTAAATGTTATGTGTTCGTTTTTTGCCTTTTTTAAATTGTAATCATGCTTACAAATATTCTTTCGTTATTTGATAAGAAAGCACCTGCATATCTACGTACTGGGGTTATGTCAACATCATCCTCATCTGGTGTTGTATCATTTGGCAGTTCATCTAACTTCTTCGTGTAGAATCTACAAGGTAATAGGAATTTTTGTTTCAGTATTTATTTTGTAACTTACCCATATGTGGTAGTTAGAATTATAAGCAGTAAAAGAGATATTAATTTAAAGCGTGGTACAATCATAATAATAGTAGAAGTGATGTTTTGTTATAAATAAATGCGTTTTAAATTTATAATAAAAAGGTGAAACCACGAAGTTAATATATATTATTTCCATTGTAAACACTGTTTAATGAAGAAGTTTTACCATCTGAAGGTCGTTTTTTTTGTCAACTATGTGTGTAATAAGATAATACATTCTAATGACCCTCAATACTTTTAGAAGTTTTTTTGCGCATTCCCGCAGAATTTTGATGTTTTTATTATGGTTAGTTGCAATAAATTAACATCGAATATCATCATACAAATGTCAAATATTTTAATAAATGTTTGTTTTGATTTTTTTTTTAAATTTCTACTATGAATGTATTAGTAAATTATAATGTCTTTTTACTGTGAAAATAGAGTGATTTTTTTTCTTTATTCGATACACAGAATATTACAAATCTGGAATGACATATAGAATGTAAAGAAGGAATTAACTTTAAACAATATATTCACTTGATAGTTTAATTGGCCTTTTTTTCACCAAGTTTTTTGTGTACTCAGGTGAATATTCAAAAAATATGTGTTTACACGATGTTTTTGTTTCTGACCGTTATGAAAAAGTGTAATATTAAAATAAAAATTGTTTAAAGGATGATTTGCAAAGTATATTTTATGATTTATTTTAAAAATTATTATCTGATTTCTTTTTTAGCCATTTAATAAAGAGATCATAAATCTCCAGGAAGAGTGATTAATATGATCTTCTGAAATACTTTTCTTTATTAGTAATAAATTAAATTTAGATTTTCAAACAATGTGATTGGAAGTTGAATCTAAAAGTTTAAAAAGATTACTTATTTGCATTATCAATAGAGAATTAATTTCATGTGACTATTTAGTAAAATTTAAGCCACTTTTGTAAAAAATGACCTTTGTTCATAATAAATTAAATAAATAAAATATTTACAAGAATTTATTTCTTTACCGTTTTATTACACTATATACTTCAAGATAAAAATAATATTTAACAATAATTCATATTGTAGTTACTAGAAAATCAATCGTGATTAGCAAACCATCCATCAGTTCCGCTTTCTTTATTAGGCTTTGTTATGGTTTCTTATTTCTTGGGTGTTATCTTCTTACAATATCAATTCTAGTAAGTTAAAATATAGTTGTTGGAAAAACATGGGGAAAATTTTTTCAGTTATTTATTTTGAAAATGTATAAATATTACTAATAGAATTTTCTGATTTAAAATTGTATCTCGAAGATTTTCTACTGAACCATTCAAATCTTATTCACCATGTCATTACAAAATTTCTTCCTTCACGTTAGTACTGGTATATTAAATACCTGAATTATTTTTGATTTACTACAGTGTTCATTGCGCTTGTTTTTCACTTTCAACAAACTAAAAGTAATAGTATGCTGGTGTTAATCTTATATATATTATCATAAAAATATATGCAATTGATGGTTATTTAAATATAGGCAAACCGTTTGATTTTTTTATTAAGGCAATAACACATTACCTGTCGTAGAATGTATATATATTTTTATCAATTTCTTTTATTAGTAAAGAATTCCATTTTATTCTGTGTACTTACAAAATCATTAGATATATTAATCATGACATCATTCAGAATTTTCGAAGAATAAATTTTTTATCAATCGTGTTATTTCGTTTGATTTTTTTTTCGGTATTAAAACAAAAAACGATAAGTCAAGTGACAAAAATTTGGTTGTTTATTTTACACAAATATACCACTTAAAATCTTATGTATTTCCCTTGTTGTATTTTAATATATTTACTAGGAATTTTTTTATCTAATAATTTAGTAGTTTGCTTTTCTCTTATCATATGTTAATAAAATTTCCAAATTTTTTGTTTTGTGTTTAATGTTCATGAGTAATCTTGAACAAAATCAAATGATTTCAAATTAAATATATTTTTTAATCAGTCACAAAAATGGATTGTTTGCTAATGAAATTAGTTATGAAAGAAGTTACAAAAAATCATAAATGAATTAAATTTTCAGTTTTAAAAATTGATAAATATTTTTCTGGTAAATTACAACGACAAAAACATATAAAAATAAATAAATAAACAGATTATTAATTTACATAAAATAAAAAAAATTTATAAAGATTTTTAAAATTACCATTCAAAGGACAATATTTATTTATGCGTTTTGTGCTCACCAACATGTAATATAAAACATAGTTGCATTATGCAATTATAAAAATATATTTTAAGATTTGTTATTAAAATTAAATAGTATTTTAATCACATAAGATTATTAATAGAATTATGATAATATTGACAACATTCAATAAGAAATATATTAAACTTCAATGTAAAATCACAGAACGATCATGTATAGATGATATTGTAAATTATTATTTATTAGCAAAAAAATTCATTCTTGCATTTTGCATATTTTCAGGAAGTGATTATCAGCATAAAGTGTTAAATCAATTGGTGTAAATTTTTTTAATAATGATATCATTGATTTTGGATAGAAATTAAAATTCTTTAAAATATTTGGATATATTTTCAATCCTAGAAATGCTTACTTGAGTCATTCTTCATGCTAACACAACATATGAAACTCTGGGAAAGGAAACTAGTTCAAATGTAAAGATCGTAATCATAAAAACATTTTCTTTTTTTTAACACAACTTCAGCTTTTTTACATAATTCGAATTTAATTCATTTCATTTTCGTATTTGTATATATTTTAATCTTCCTTTGTTAATTATACAAGTCATAAGGTTTCATTCATCTCTGATTTGAACATCCACAGTCAATAATAATTCAATTTGTAGCTTATTAGAGTTTACAGTAGTAGATTTTCTTTAAAGAATATAAATTTTATGGATAAAGAGAATGCCATTTTAATAATCAAAATCTGAACGAGCTTTATAATCGAGTAACATTATTTATTAAAGATATTTTACTTATCATTACAAAGTAAAATTATTTTTATCTTCATTGTTTTTTGGTAAATAAATTTTTTTAATATTTTGCAAAATATTTCGGTTTAACTCTTCATTATTGTATTTTTTTCGTATTTATATCTCTTCATTTAAATATTTTAATTCAGCATATAAATAAAAAATGAAACAATAAACAATCTCGTTGCATAAGATAAAACAAAGGATATTGAAAATTTAACTTGTGTAAATAAAAACTGTAATTATTCTTAAGGTGTTTAACATTTTTTGCTTACTTAGCAATTTAAATTCTACTATTAATTATTTATCTTGTAATTATTTTGTCAAATTTCTTTGTCCTAACTTTTTACCATGATAACATAATTTTGTATCCTACGCAAATAAAATTTTCACTAAAACAATTTTCTTTGATCTTTATTTTTAATTTATCCTCCCCCCTCAATGAATATTATATATATCAATTTTCATGTTATAACAACATCTTACACTACGTGGTAGATATTTAATTATGATTTTTGTAAAGACAACATAAAATTGTATTATTTATTAAGCTAGATTTGAATCATCTTGTCTATCATTTATATCAATGAGAGGGACATTTTTTTTTCTACAAGGAGTATGTATCATTTAAGATAAATACTAATCATATGAAATATACTTTAATAATTCCAAGAATTTATTTAATCAAAATGTTATCCTTATAATTTTGTGATGTAAAAATATAGTATCAAAAATCTTAATTTACCTCGCCTACAAAATTATGTTGTCTTTTAACTGATGATTAATATTTTTATTACATTATCTTTTAATTAATATGTGGGTGTACAGTGTCAAAAAATAACAAAATTTTTCTACTATCCCTCTTATCATGACAACATAAGATAAACTAAAATATTTATAAATAATATCTTTTCGATACTTTTATAAAAATTTTCAGCTTTCTTTTATATTGATAGATCAATTCTATTTTTCTTGATGTTTTATATATTTCATGAATATCCTATAATACTTTATATATTCTCTACTTTTAAATATTCTGATAACTCTTACTAAATATCTAGTTTTGTTAAAAATTAATTTAATATCTATCTTAAGATTTATATTTATTTGTTAAATAAAAATATTTTAACATTTTTTAATGTATTTATTAATAACTTTATTACTAGCTTTTTGTTAAGTGTTAATGTGTCAAAGAACTTTTTAAAATTTAAAAAAAGACAAATATAAACAATATTGTATGTAGAAATTATAGTGATCTTAAATGTCGGATAAATTATTATATCAGATGTGAAAAAAATTACGACAAAAATTTACTTTTGTTTGCAGATGTTTTAAGATATCAATTAAACTTTTTATAAAAAAAGTAGTTCAAATTTCATTATTTTATGTGACATTTAAATATTATTACTTTTTATTGGAGTTAAAAGACTTTTAATAAAATTTCCCTTTTACACTTGATTTATTGATAGTATGATTTTTTCAAAAAGTATTTAATTTCACCAATTTTAACTTTCTCTTATTATATTTACTTACTTTTAATTTTGATTTGTTTTTCAATAAATTTAAAAAAAAATCATATTAATTGGATATTTTAAAATACACATCATTAAGATGTTTATTTATAAAACACTTATAAATATAAATAAAATATCTATCATAAGCTATTTAGCACTTTTAATTAACTATAAAAAACAAAAACAAAATGTATGTGATGAAATTTTTGGAAGACTTTATTACTTTTAAATTCAGAAGTCTTAGATATAATTGCAATAAAATAATGGTATATTAGTATGTCAACTTAATCTATGATCTTATTGAAAAGGTGTACAGATAAAGGTGAAGTCAAAGTGATATATACATTAAAATTATCAAAACAATAACCCTATATTATTTCTCGTACTTTTAAAATGTTTATTTTAGCTCAAAACATATCATTACCTTTTGAAAATTTACTTATTTCTTATTAATTTTCTTCCACTTAATAATCTTCATTTGAACACTAGATATCACTTTTTATCAGTCCTCTCTTTCTTCTCACAATTCTTTACCTATCACTCCGAGCAACACATAATTCAAAAACTTCATGGGAGTGTTTCATATTTGTTTGTTGGAGGTACATTTATACTTTATCATCAATCTTAACATATCCTGTTTAATGTACCTATTCTCTCTCACTTTCTTTTTACTGTAAATAATGTATCTAAGATAAAAAAAATATATATGTATATAAAATATAATATTTAGTTATTAGATTTTTGATGTACCTTTATATACTTTAAAACTATCTTCTCTTTCGTTTCCTACTTCGTTTGATACTTTTATTTATAGACACTATACTTATGTTATTTAATAATTTTTAATAACTATATAAAATGAAAAAAATTTCAAGTAATATGGTAGCACATTTCATTGACATTCGTTATGATTATACTAATATCAAATAACTCTTTTTTGATCAAAATCACAGAAATTACTACCATCCTCTTTTTATTACAAATATATATAAGCTTCAAATTATTACACTATTATTCATATTCTTCAATTAATCAAATAAAGATTTGAAGATTGTTTAGTACAATAATACTATTACTTTTTATTTCTACATTATAAATTTTTATATTTTTATTAATAATTTCTAATCTAACTGCATTCAAATTTTTAAATAGATATCTCACTTAGTGCTTACTAAGTTTACGTTATCTTTACCATTAAATATCTTAATATCTTTCTAAAGAATTGAATCTTGTTAAATAAATGTTTTATTACGTGTAACTAGAAACACCTGAAGATTCGCTTTTTATTATTATACATAATATCTTTTCTCCCATACTTTCTTTACCACCATTAAATACTTCATTTAACAAATATATAATATCCATCTCTCATCTTCATAACATTAAGAATTTTATCTTTTAGGTGACTCCTCAATCTAGATTTTGAAGATAAGCACAACAAACATTAGTACAATAAGCACATTGATAAATCTTTCTATATTATATACTATAATTTTATATAAACATCCATCATTTGTTTTTAAGAATCACGTTATTATACTTAATTCAAGAAACAAACCATTTTCACAATAAAATTACAATATAGTAACAATTTTGATTGACAAAATATGGATAATCTTGATCATACACAAGATCCAGGATGGCAATTTTTGAGACAATCTCAAGAACAGATTCTTGCTAATACTACGAAGAAATTTGATAGTAAGAAAAATGTCTGGATACCAGATAAAGATGAAGGTTTTATTGCTGCTGAAATTAAATCTACTAAAGGCGATCAACTTGTTGTTGTTACTGTCAAAGGAAATGAAGTAAGTTTATTTTTAACAATCTTCTAAACTTTTTTTTAATAGAGAACGATTAAAAAAGACGATACTCAACAAATGAATCCACCAAAATACGAGAAGACAGAAGATATGGCAAATTTAACATTTTTAAACGATGCTTCTGTTCTTCATAATTTACGTCAACGATATTATTCCATGATGATCTATACATATTCTGGACTTTTCTGTGTTGTAATAAATCCTTACAAAAGATTACCAATTTACTCCGAATCTGTTTGTAAAATGTATATGGGAAGGAGAAGAAACGAAATGCCACCACATCTTTTTGCCGTTTCTGATGAAGCTTACCGTAATATGGTTAATGGTAAGTACTAATAACTCAACCCATTACTTCTTTTTATATACAATATAAAAGTGGTAGTGATAAAAATTTGTTATATCACTTATACTATTTACTTAATCATTAAAATGTTTGTACATTTGTTTCATAAGTGAGAAAAAAAGACAAGAGAGAGAGAGAAAATTATAAGAGAATTTTTAAAAAGCACATATCAATTTTCATATAAATTTATTATTTTCAGATCATGAAAATCAATCAATGTTAATTACTGGAGAATCCGGTGCTGGAAAAACCGAAAACACAAAGAAGGTTATTTCATATTTTGCCATTGTTGGTGCATCACAACAAAGTAATAAAAAGAAAAGTGATAAGAAAAACTCTTCACTTGAAGATCAAATTGTTCAAACAAATCCTGTTTTAGAGGCTTTCGGTAATGCTAAAACTGTACGTAATAATAATTCATCTCGATTTGGTAAATTTATTCGTATTCATTTTAATACTGCCGGAAAACTTGCTGGTGCTGATATTGAGCATTATCTTTTGGAAAAATCACGTGTTATTAAACAAGCACCAGGTGAAAGATCCTATCATATTTTCTATCAAATAATGTCTGGCGCTGTTAAAGGATTAAGAGAAAAACTCTTTTTGACAAAAGACATTCGCCAATATACATTTGTATCTCAAGCTGAAGTTACCATAGATGGTATGGATGACAAAGAAGAGATGCAAATTACTGATGAAGCTTTTGATATTATGAAATTTACGGAACAAGAAAAATTGGAAGTATTTTCCGTTACTGCTGCCATTATGCATATGGGAGAGATGAAATTCAAACAAAGACCACGTGAAGAACAAGCCGAAGTTGAGGATGTTGCTGAAGGTGAAATTGCATGTAAACTATTTAAATGTGACTTTGATCAATTTGTTACTGCTATATTGAAACCTAAAGTTAAAGTTGGAGCTGAATGGGTTTCCAGAGGACAAAATTTGGACCAAGTTAATTGGTCTATTGGAGCTCTTAGTAAAGCATTATACGCTAGAATGTTTACTTGGCTCATTAAAAAGTGTAACACTACACTTGATGCTCATGATCTCCCTAGAGATTATTTTATTGGTGTTCTTGATATTGCCGGATTTGAAATTTTTGACCATAACTCTTTTGAACAACTTTGGATCAATTTTGTAAATGAAAAACTTCAACAATTTTTCAATCACCATATGTTTGTTCTTGAACAAGAGGAATATAAAAGAGAAGGAATTCACTGGGAATTTATTGATTTTGGACTTGATCTTCAAGCATGTATTGAACTTATTGAAAAACCACTCGGTATTGTTTCTATGCTTGATGAAGAATGTATTGTACCAAAAGCAAGTGATTTAACACTTGCTTCAAAATTGACAGATCAACATCTTGGAAAGCATCCTAACTTCCAAAAACCAAAACCACCAAAGGGAAAACAATCAGATGCTCACTTTGCTTTGGTTCATTATGCTGGAGTTGTTAGATATAATGTCAAAGGATGGTTAGAAAAGAATAAGGATCCATTAAATGATACAGTAGTTACTGTTCTTAAAGCCAATACAGGAAATACACTTTTATCTGAAGTTTGGGAAGATTATAAAACACAACAAGATATTTCTGATGCTGCTGCCAGAAGTGGTACTAAAGGTGCTAAAGGTACTGGTAGAAAAAAAGGAAAATCAGCCTCATTTATGACTGTTTCTATGATGTATCGTGAATCACTCAACAATCTTATGAGTATGCTTAATTTAACACATCCTCATTTCATTCGTTGTATCATTCCAAACGAACAAAAGAAATCTGGTGTTATTGATGCTAGTTTAGTTTTAAATCAACTTACTTGTAATGGTGTACTTGAAGGAATTAGAATTTGTCGTAAAGGTTTTCCTAATCGCGTCAATTATGCCGACTTTAAGCATCGTTATGCATGTCTTGCTGCTGATGCTGCTAAAGCAGCTAAGGATCCTAAAGCCTGTGGTGAAGCTATTTGTGGAGCATTAGAAAAGAATGGTCAATTAAAACCAGAGGAATACCAATGTGGTTTAACTAAAGTTTTCTTCAAAGCTGGAGTTCTTGCTCAATTAGAAGAGTTAAGAGATGAAACATTAGGAAAAATCATGACTAAATTCCAATCTGCTTGTAGATGGTACCTTGCACAACTTGAGTACAAAAACAGAGTCAATCAACGCGTTGGAATACTTGTTATTCAAAGAAATATTCGTTCATGGTGTACACTTCGTACTTGGCAATGGTTTAAACTTTATGGAAGAGTCAAACCACTCATCAGAGGAAACAAGAAAGACGAAGAATTTGAGGCTATGGAGAAGAAATGTAAAGGTCTTGAAGAGGCTATCTCTAAAGAAGAGACATTAAGAAAAGAAAAAGAATCTGAGAACGCTAAATTAATGGCTGAAAAGCAAGCTTTAATGCTTCAATTGGAACAAGAACGTGAGAACATTCACGAAGGTGAAGAAAGATCAGCTAAATTGTTAGCACAAAAATGTGATATTGAAAAACAATTAGCTGACTTAAATGAACAATTAAATGATCAAGAAGATAGATACAATTCTTTGACTAAAATGAAGAAGAAATGTGAAACTGAAGTCGAAAGTCTTAAAAAGAATTGTCAAGATTTAGAAATGACAATTAAAAAACAAGAAAACGAAAAATCTAATAAAGATCATCAAATTCGTTCACTCCAAGATGAGCTAAATTCACAAGATGAAAATATCGCTAAACTCAACAAAGAAAAGAAGAACCAAGAAGAAGTTAACAGAAAATTAATGGAAGATTTACAAGCTGAAGAGGATAAAGTTAATCATTTAAATAAAGCAAAAAATAAGTTGGAACAAACTCTTGACGAAATGGAAGATGCTCTTGAAAGAGAAAAAAGAGTCAGACAAGATACAGAGAAACAAAAAAGAAAGATTGAAGGTGAATTGAAAGTTTCCCAAGAAAATATTGAAGAATTAACCAAACAAAAAATTGAATTAGATAATATAATTAAAAAGAGAGAAAATGACATCTCAACATTGTCATCACGTCTTGAAGACGAACAATCATTAGTAGCTAAGCTTCAAAGACAAATTAAAGAATTAGCTTCTAGAACTAGTGAATTGGAAGAAGAACTTGAGAATGAAAGACAAGCTAGATCCAAAGCCGAGAAAGGTAGAAATGAGATGCAAATTGAATTGGAAGAATTAGCCGATAGATTAGACGAAGCTGGAGGTGCTACACAAGCTCAAATGGAATTGAACAAAAAACGTGAAGCTGAACTCGCCAAACTTAGAAGAGACTTGGAAGAGAGTCAAATAAGTCAAGAAACAGCTATCGCAACCATAAGAAAGAAGCATACTGATGCCATAAGTGAATTATCTGATCAAATAGATGCTGTACAAAAACTTAAAACTAAAGTTGAAAAGGAAAAAAGTATTGCTATCAGAGAGTTGGAAGATGCTCAAAATAATCTCGATGCTGAAGTAAAGATGAGACAAAATACAGAAAGAGTCTCAAAACAATTGGAAAATCAACTTACTGAAGTTCAATTAAAGAGTGACGAGCAAGCTAGACAAATTCAAGAACTTCTTGCATACAAAAATAGATCAATTTCCGAAAATTCCGATCTTAACAGACAATTAGAAGATGCTGAAAGTCAAATTGGACTTTTAAATAGAGTAAAATCACAAATGCACACTCAAATTGAGGAATTAAGAAGACAATTAGAACAAGAAACTAGAGAAAGACAATCTATGGCTTCATCATTATCAAATTACCAATTAGAATGTCAACAGCTTAGAGAATCATTAGAAGAAGAACAAGACAGTAAGACAGAATTACAACGCTTAATATCTAAAGCAAATGCTGAAGCTCAAGCTTGGAGAGCTAGATATGAAGGTGAAGGAATGTCTCGTTCTGAAGAATTAGAAGAAGCCAAGAGAAAATTACAAGTTAAAGTAGCAGAAATGCAAGAAACATTAGAAAATGCAAATGCTAGAATAGGAACATTAGAAAAGAATAAGAATAGACTTCAACAAGAATTGGAAGATTCACAAGTTGATGCTGATAGAGCTAATAGCATTGCCAACTCACTTGAAAAGAAACAAAAAGGATTTGATAGAATTATTGATGAATGGAAACGTAAATGTGATGCACTTGCTAGTGAATTAGAAGCTGCTCAAAGAGACACTAGAAATGCATCTACAGAAGCTTACAGACTTAGAAATGCCCTCGATGAATCTGCTGAACAATCTGAACAAATCAGAAGAGAAAACAAAGCTTTGGCACAAGAATTAAAGGATCTTCAAGATCAACTCGGTGAAGGTGGCAAGAATGTTCATGAATTACAAAAGATTAGAAGACGCCTAGAGATGGAAAAAGAAGAACTTCAAACAGCTCTTGAGGATGCTGAAGCTGCTTTAGAAGCCGAAGAGTCTAAGGTAATGCGGGCACAAATTGAAGTAACTCAAATAAGATCAGAAATTGAAAAGAGACTTAACGAAAAAGAAGAAGAATTTGAAAATACAAGAAAGAATCACCAAAGAGCACTTGAATCAATGCAAGCTTCACTTGAAACTGAAGCACGTGGACGTACCGAGTTACTTAAAATGAAAAAGAAATTGGAATCAGACATTAACGAGTTAGAGATAGCACTAGATCATGCTAGCAAAGCTAACATCGATGCACAAAAGAATATCAAGAGATATCAAGATAGTGTTAGAGACTTACAAACGCAGTTAGAAGAAGAACAACATCATAAAGAAGAACTTAGAGATTCTCTTAATCTTATGGAGAGAAGAGCACAGATACTTCAATCTGAGAAAGAGGATCTTGTTATGAATTATGAGAATGCTGAAAGAGCTAGAAGACAAGCTGAGATTGAGTATGCTGAAGCTAAGGAAACTGTTAATGTTCTTACCAATACAAATGCTGCATTGTCTGCTGCTAAGAGAAAATATGAAACAGAATTACAAACATTACAAGCTGAAGTTAGTGAAACATTAAATGAACTTAAGAATTGTGATGATCGTGCCAAGAAAGCTTCTCTTGATGCTTCAAGATTAGGTGAAGAATTACGTTGTGAACAAGAACATGCTCAAAACTTAGATCGCGCTAGAAAGGGATTAGAATTACAAGTCAAAGAACTCCAAGCACGTCTTGATGAAGCTGAAGCAACTGCTATGAAAGGAGGAAAGAGAATGATTACTAAATTGGAAACACGTATTAGAGAACTTGAAAGTGAACTTGATGGTGAATCAAGAAGACACAGTGAAACACAAAAGAACTATAGAAATAAAGATAGAAGAGTCAGGGAATTACAATTCCAAGTTGATGAAGATAAAAAGAGCAGTGAAAGAATGTATGATTTGGTTGAAAAACTCCAAGCCAAGATAAAAACATATAAGAGACAAGTTGAAGAAGCTGTAAGTTTAAAATCAAAAGGTTTATCGACCCTGGCAGGATTCGAACCTACAATCTTCTGCTCCGTAGGCAGACGCGTTATCCATTGCGCCACAGGGCCGTGGGTACCACCCAAAATGCACTTATTCGCAAGTTTTATCAATTTGCGCGTGTTTAAACACTTTTTAACTATAATACATAATTAGGAAACGCTTATATAGACTGGTAAACTTAATTAACTAATAATTTATGTCAAACTGCGTAAGATAAATTCACCGGTTATACTTATAGCACCGTTTTAAATAATTAATAACATTTTATGATTGTTTTAGGAACAATTAGTTAGTGCAAACCTAAATAAATACCGTCAACTTCAACATATGCTTGAAGATGCTGAAGAAAGAGCAGATGTAGCAGAGAATTCATTGGCTAAAATGAGGGCAAAGAGTCGTTCACAGATAGGTGGTAGAAGTGGCCTTCTTCATTCAATGAGTACATCAGGACTTGGTGCTGGTCTTGGAGCAAGATATGGATCTCGTGGAGATTTAACTCAGAATGATGACTAAGTTGGTATATCAATTAACGAATTACTTCTACTTATATAATATAATTTTTGCATCAATTATAACAGAATTTTCACACAAGAGTTTTTTAAATATCTTTTTGGAAAATTTACTTTATTTTTATATTACTTCCTTTTTTAAATTGTCTATTTTAATCATTATAGACAATTTTTTAAGAAAAAATTATTCCTTACTATTTTTTATGTGAGATTGTAGTTAAAAAAGTTGTTTTTAGCTTATCAACTTACTATTTCATTATTATATAACATGTTCTATATGAACAAATTTTTGTATAATTCCAAATAAAAACACATTAAAAAAACAGTTGTTGTTTTTTCAAGTGGTATACATTCATAAGCAAATTGTATCATCCTCAGAATATGAATGAATACGGCTTAGTAAGTGTAATGTTTTTTGATACAACCAATTTTACATCATTTTCATTCAAATTAAATATCATCGTCACTTTAAAAAAATTGTTTCGAAAAAACAAAATTTTGCGCTTCTTCATTAATATTATTAGGAATATATTTGAAAATTATGTGAAAAACTTCCTTGAATTCACTTCCTTCTCATTTAAAATTACTTTATCAAAAATACCCATCAAGTTTACTACTATATGAAGAAAAAAAAATTAATATTAAATCTAAAAAGATTGTTTAATATATTTTGAAGGTTTTCGCGATAAAAATTATTAAAAATAATATTGCTATTGTGTATATTCTAAGAGATTTATCACTATAAAATAAATTTATCTTCTTAAATAAATTTTTGAATTTTCTTTTTTATTGCGTTATGTAATTTATCATTATTAGTGTACCTACTATAGAAATTTACAGAAATATGTCTTCCTATAAGATGATTGCATTAATGAGTACAAAATATTCAAAAGAAATTTAAAATTTTCTGATAAATTTATTTTTTTTCTAAAGTAGAAAATCTAATTTAATGCACCTAAATGGCTGAATAGATTGTTCATTTAATTAAATTTTCCATCTCTGTGGATCTTTTTTCCTATATCTTAAGACTTTTTACTGATATCAAAAATCATGTAAAAAATTTGAAAACATAAGTTTAAAAAATAAGAAGTGTTTTAAGTATTTGTACTTTATAAAATCATTCTTTTGTTTAACATTGTATTTTAATATGAAAAAAGGATAAATTTTCAAGCCAGCATTATTTTAAGTTGCCTTTTTATACTATTTTTACATTGTAAAAAATGTTTATTTGAATGTTGTTATATACATAGAAGATAAAATAGCAACAAGTTATCTAATAATAAGGTTTTCCGTATACAAAATCGGTGTAGTACCAAAAAATAATGGCAATAATACGTTTTTAAATTTTTAAATGTGCAAACATCTAAAGCCATTTATCACACCATGATATTAACTATAAAAAATGGGATATGCTATCTTTTGATTGAAGATAATCATTCAAAAAATATTTAGCATTTGTCTTATAATAAATCTTTTGGGAAAAATAACTTTAAAACATAAGACTTTTATTTTTACACTATTTAAATTTTTAAACGTTTGCTGATATTATTTTTTTTTTAATTACACTGATGTTTTTTACCGTTTCTTAAAATTATTAATCATTTATATTAATGTCCATGTGATTACTTAACATAATATTTTTGTATGAAATAACGATTGAAAGATTTTAGTTTTCCAGATTAAATAAATTTCCCATTCCATTTTATTAACATTTTAACAATTTATACCTTATAATTTAAATACTAAATGGCATATTTTAAATTTTAATATATTTATAGGTTTCAGAATCATTTATGTGTACCTTTGTACATTCCAAATAATTAAATTCTTGAATATATAAATGAATAATACATTACGACAAACAACCTATGATCCTTTAAAATTACTTTCATATTATATTTTTCAAGTAAAAACATTTTTTCCGAAAACTAATATCTTTTGTGGCTTTGCAAAAATACTCAAACAATTATTTTATTACGACATGATAAACAATTTTTACTTTACTTTATTATTCTTTATAAATTACATTGATCAAAAACTAAATTACAAGCAATTTTATTTATTCTTTTTTAATATCATTTAAAATCAAATTTATTACATTAAAAGAATGTTCATTGTGTAAATATCAGATAGTAATAAATATATCGCACTACTAGGAAAAAACTTAGAAATTTAACATGTTAATTTTTTATAAATCCCATAACAAAATATTTTTTCATCCTATTGCTATTAAACTTTATATCCAACAAAATATATAGTTATCTTAATCTTTCTTCTTTTAAATATCTACTAACTTTCTATTTATGGTGTTTTTGAAAGTATAATCCTGGAAAGTTAGATGAATCAAAATATAGGAGGAGTCTTCCTTTATTATCCTTTATTTAAAAAGACAAAAATTTTTTACTCAACTTAGTTTAGATTTATTTTTGTTCTTATTTTTAATGATAATACTATCCTCTTGGTAGGCTATAAAAAATTATTTTTATAATAAATGAAAGTCCATTTAAAAATTTTATTTTTTTTATACTTCATTGATTTATGATAAAGAAATGTAAATTTTTATAAATGCTCTTTAAAAAAACTCATTTATTTAAAAAGAATGAAAACTAAAAACATTAAATTTTTGTCAGCAAATTGATATATTATTGTTTTTCAACGACAATAAAATTGACTAACACACTTCTTATATATAATAGAGCATACCATTTTAGAAAATTTTTATATTTTATCTTTGAAGATAGGAATTCTAATTTGCACTACCCATTTAAATTAACTTAAATGAGTAATTTAAAAATTATAAAGGCCTATTTCAGTGGTCCCTATAATCTCATAATTCTTTTTCATTTAAAAAATTCTATTAAAATTATTTTGAGGTATATCTATTCCAGAAAGTATAATTATCTCTTTTGACTCATATATCAAAATCTTAATTTTTCAGTCTCTTAATAAAACATAAGTATATCCAAATTAAATTTCAAATTTTTGATTGCATTTAGTGTGACTTTACTATCTAATGACATATGTTTAAAAATTCAATTCTAAACATAATTCAATTTTTTTTATTCCTTTAAAAGTTGCTTTTGTTGAAGAAATAAGATAAAAGTATATATTTCATAAAAAGTATACTTTTTCATTCAAATGGATAGAAAAATAAAAATTTACTATTAATTTTTAAAGAAAGTTATTGTAAAGAATATTTTTCACACATTACCATAGTTATTTTGTAGCTATTTTTCGATTTTACCCATATTTTGTAATGATATTTTTTAAATTAATACCAAGATATTTTCAGAATTATTATGTATTTAAATACTGCAGTAATTGTAACAACCTTAACCTTTATTTTTGGAATTACATTAATAATTGGTATGTTTTGTCGTATAAAAAAATTTTTCATAAATTATTTAGCTTCTGACTCATCTATTCAATCAGCTCTTCCTCCAACACCATCAAATTTTGATGAAAATGCTTTGGATATGGAGGAATATAAAAACTACCTAGATAAGTTAGAAAAAAGAGCTGGAGGAAGAGGTTTTTACAGACCACGACAAATAGAGGAACGTTCTGGTGGAAGAAGATTTTATAATCTACAAAATTATCAAAAACGTTTAGACATGGAAGGAAATGATAACGACTTAGGATATTACGGAAATCAAGAAAAACGTGGAGGCGGTCGTAGTTTTTTACCAGCCATCGGAACAATGATGTATCCAAATGAAAAGAGAATCTATGAACCTCTTCCATATGTTTTTTATGATCATATGAAACGTGGTGGTGCAAGACTTTTCCGTAAGTATGGTAATATGAACAACAACTATGGTTATTACTATGGTTTATAAATGAAAAAGTTATTGCAATTTTGGTTAATCTTTTTAAATTTCAATAGTCATCCAATATTTTTAAAGTAAGATCTTCACCAAAGTAACACTTAAAATCCACCACACATATATTTCAAATATATATAATTTTTCCTAATTAAATTTTCTACATAAATGTATTAAAAAAAAGCAGTTAAAAATAAATGTTAAAATATTTTGTTAAAAACATTAGAATAATTGGTAAATGGGGATGATATATGGTTCAAAATTTTTTTGATATATGTGATTTTTTAAAATAATTCATTAATTTTTGTATGATAAATATTATTTTTAATACTTTTTGACATGTAAAACAATTTTTTAAATTGTTTTTAATGTTAAAATATAAAAAAAAAATAAAATTTATTTTTTATTTTATTTCTTCTCTTTAACTCTTAATTTTATTTTATAATTTATTCAAAACCAAAACATTTTTGAAAATACAATATTTAACTTTAAATTTTAACATTTTAAAAATTGGATTAAATTAGCAATTTTAGAAGCGCTCTTTCTTCCTGTCAACGTCATTCATCCATGAGATAAAAGGATAGTTATATATTATTTATTTACATAAACAATTTTTCATAGTTTTTCATAGTATAAATTAAAGGATTTCAAGTATCAAATTACCTATAGAACAATATTATACACATAACTCTTTTTTTATAATGAAAATATAATTTCCTCTTTGATGTAGTAATATTATTTGAAAAGATCCTTTAAATGACTAGTAAATAAGATTAAAACGCAATTTGTGTTTTTTATAATTACCTGATGTTACTTACATGATCGTATTTTGTAGCTCATCAAAGATTAATTTTATTCTTTTATCAATTTGAAACAAATAAAATTTTGCATCAAGTAATGATAATTTTTAATAACAAATATCTGCATTAAACAAATCTTTCGTTTTTTTTATAATAAAGTTAAATGATATTACAGTAAGAAAATGACATTTATGAAAATGTGAAAAATTTGTTCGATTCATTCTTTATTAAGCAAAATTTCTAAGTATTGTTAAGTATAATAAAAAATTTATAAATTATAGAAGTGACAAATTGTATGAAAAAAATTAAACTCATTTATTTAAATTAAATCTCAAGCATAAATAATGCTTATTTCAATAATCAGTTTTCTACGTCATCTAAATCGAGTCAAATCAAAGAAACATCATCATATCATTAAAATTATATATAACATTGAAGGGTTATACAAATGATGTCACTGTTAGTACCAATACAGAAATTTTTTACTAACTTTTCTTATTTATCATTCTAATATTTACGGTTTATAAATGATAATACTTTCTAAACTATGTTTGGTATTTAAAAACAAATCACAAGGGAATTTTGTATAGCATTTTATGGCAATTTTCTAAATCATCTTTTTATATTTTATAATAATATTCTTGAAGATTACTTATATTGATAAGAAAATTTTATTTTTAATACCATATATCGTCAAATGGTATCCACTTAAATAGGATAAATTTAAAAAATTCAATTTGAACAAATAATTTTTAAATTTATAAATATATTTTTCTTTTTCAAAAGTACAATACGTTTAAATGTAATTTTATCAATAAAAAAGATTAAAGAAACTTTGCTGTTTTGCAATTCCTCTTTCTAAATATAAAAGATGTTTTTAAAGAATTTGTATATTTTATTATATTACTTAAATCTATACAAATTTAAATTTCATAAAGTATTATGAAATTTTATATAGTAACAATAATATTTAATAAAAAAAAGTATTTGGGTATATTTTCTAGCAAATGTATCAAACAAAAGATTAGGACATATCATAAAAGGGCTATGTTATACTAGTCTTTGTCATAAATTTTTATATATAAAGTAATTTGATTTAAGTGTGTTGTTTTAAGAATAGCAAAAAAGTTGTTGAAAACGATGTAAAGAAGTGGAATATTATTCAAACCGTTTGTTGTTTAAAAACTGTAAATATTATTGAAAAAATAATCATTTATAAAAACAAAATTTAAGGTATCTATAACAATGTTTTTTCTACATTTTCATAGTACAAATATTAATATATACACTTTAATATTAATAATTTTTTTACTTGTAACAATATAATTGGTTTTCACACAAATAACTATCTAACAAATAATATTAAAAAGGAATTGTAAATGAAAATATAATTTTTTAAATACTTCAAAAAAGTGAATATTAATTTAGCTTCTTTCTACTTATTTTGAATATTTGGAAAAAAGGAATAGTCTAAAGTTACAGTTTTTCATTGATTGCGGTAAACCTTTTTAACTACTCTCATTTAATATAAACAAAAATATTAAACTTAATTTGGATTATCAGATCAAACAATAAACAATCTTTGTAATAGTTTGCTTTCTATTCCAATAAAATGGAAAGGACATGAATTAATTGAACTTTTAACAATATCTTTCACTAATAATATAAAATCTTTGCCATTAAACAAAGCGTTATTTAAAAACTTACTGTGATTGACATTTCCCTTTAACATTTTTTTCCACATGTAGAATTATATTTTTTATCTACATTTTGATATTAATGTATTTTCTGTAAAATTATTTTGACTATCTACAATTTATAATATAAATTACTTCTTTTTAAATAATATTAAAATTTTAATAAAAACATTATTTTTGATTTGTTTAAAGTAATCAAAATAGAAGTAAAACATTGTAAAAAATTATTATTTGAGCAAACAATGAATGATAGCTACTCATTATTTTGTCAGCTTATTAGATTAATCAGAAATATTCTTCATATATTTCTATTTATTTTCTTGTGGATATTACTTGGACTATGGATTTCAAATGATCAACTTCACAGAACATTTTCAATTCGTACATTTGTGGAGATTAATATAAATTATTGGTACAAAATATTCACATTCCTTGCTTTTATTCAATGTATAACATTCACCTTGTTTTTTGCTACTTTACATTCAATATATTTAATACTTCACTATAAAAATTTTTTAAAAGATTTGGAACTAAAAAATTCACCCAAACTTTATTCATTTATTACTTCTTTTGATTTTGTTTTATCTTTAACATTTGTTTACATTAATGGAACTTTGCTATGCTTTTTCGGATATATAATTGGATGTAAGTTTGATGGAAAACTACTCTTAATGAAATTAATTATAATCTTTATAGATAATCAAAAACAAGAAATTATTTTCTCTTTATATGGTTACGGTATAACAGGAATCTTGCTATTTGACACTGTTTTAATAAGTCTTAATAAATTACTCATTAAAAAAAAACAAAGAACATTTAGAGTATGTTCTGATGAAGGGGAAACTCTATAATATATTATCATTAAACATTTTGAAGATTACATTTTCATTAGTCAACATCTTGAAAATAATTTAGAAATTTACTTGTTATTGTATTTGGATTTTAACTATATAAACGAATTATTTATAAATTTTATGTATTTTCCCTAATTTTACAAACAATAAACAAATTGAAAAAAACAAAATGTTGTTGATATTATGTTATCTTTTAAAGTTTATATTTCATTATAGACTTTTTTCTTTTTCCCAATTTTATTTTTACCATAAAATGAAAATATAAACTATAGTAAAAATGTCGAATTAATTAAAAAATAATAATTATTAAGAGACAGGTAAAACATATTAAAAGTTGTAGTTTTAATGTCTTTGACACGAAATTCTTGTACACTCAAGAAAAAGATTATACACAATTATGTAATTTTAAGTGACAAGAAGAAAATTATAGAAATAAGAAACAATTATATGGTAGCTCTCACAAATTCATTAATGTGAGTGAAACATTTTCTAACCATAAAACTTTATGATTTACTTCTGTTTCATATTTTAACATTACCAAAAAATGATATGAAACTTGAGATATATTTAAACAAATCTTATATATTTCATTATATATACATATTCCTCGGTATATAGTGCAATTCAAATATTGTCTTTCATACTTTTTTAGCACCAACTTTATTTTTTTTCTCACACAATTATTCTTTATATTCATATGCTAACGAAACAAGAAACTATTATCACTTAGTATTAAATTACTATAACAATAAAAGTCTCAAAGTTTTAAAAAAAATTTTACTTTTTGGCATATTTTGAATACTAAAAATTCAAAAACTCTTTAGATATCTAAAATATTTTTTTCTATTGCGAATACTCCATCAAAGAATTTAATTGCGTTTTTTCAAATTCTAATTACATATACAATGCTTTGTTTACAAATTTTATCTTTAAAATATTCAAAATTGATATCAACTCAAAGAATCTTTTTATCTTAACTGTGACATTCTGTGATATATTTGTATAATCTTCTTAGTACCGTTCTCTTTCTATATGATTTTTTTAATAATTTATAAGATTAATTATCGGTAATCTTGAAAATATTGTTAAGCTATAATTAGTAAATATAAAAAAGCTTATGAAGGAAGTTTTATTCATTAAGCAAAATATATTATTTTTTATAATATACTCCAACTAATATGTTATAATTTTAATACCTATTAATTATTTTATTTTTTCATTTTAATAATATGTTATATAATCTTATTATAACAATAATAAATTAACACATTCGTAGAAATGTAACAAAGAAATATTTTAAATTTTTCTTAACATGTTTCATCTTAGACAATATTTTTAAAAAGGGGAATAAAAAAATGTATAGCAAAGTTTTTATAGATTTGTTTTTTATTAAAAAAAACAAGATTGATAGATTAAACAGTAGTAATTGTTATTCACAAATAATGTTTTTATTTTATATTGAAAATATACATTAAAAGTTTTCTTTATTATTTTCTAATGAATAGAGTTATATTATTAAATATTTTTAATATTTAATTTGTTCTGAAAAGAACTTTTTATACTCCATTTTTTAGTAAATAAGTTTCAAGAAATATCATTGAAATTTTTTGCTGCCTATTATAATGAGAAAATTTCTTTTAAAGCAAACTTTCATTATTATGTGTAGTATAAATTATTTATCAAATGTTAAATATTTACATATTTCAAAGATGCATGTTTTTTATTGTGTTACTTTTTTGCTTTATACATAAATATATAATAAACTTGGTTTGTGATTTATCAAAGTTACTTTTTGAGTTATAAAATAATTTATTAATGGATTTAATCATAAAATAAATAAGGTGACATTTTTTAATGTTAAGACTATTTCTTTTCTTATCACTATAAAGATTGAGATTATCTTTTTATGGGAAGGAAAAAATAAGCTTATTTAAAATAATTCTAAATATTTTTTAAAATAAAATTTTTGCATAAAGTTTTTGATAAATGTATTTTACATTTTATTTAACATTCGAATACTGATAAATAAAAGGCTAAAATTTATGTTTCTTTTTTAAAAAATTTCTATATAGTAGTAATTCTTCATATCCAAAATTTATATTTTTTGCAATATATAAAGAAATTAAATATACTACAGATGTAGCGTTAGTTTTTAATTATTATTATGGAAAATAAGTTTCCACTTATCAATTTCTAAATATTGATACTATAAAAAGGTGTACTTTTATATTTTGGCATATTTTGTTATTATTAAAAATAGAATGTTTTCATATGAATTGAATTAAAAGAAAATATAATGTAAACTTTAAAGTTAATAATTATTGAATATTTCTAAGTTTATATTATAAAAAGGAATAGCTTAAATATTAAGTAAGGTGTTTAACAAGTTTTGTTTTGAGTTTAGTTCACTCTTTTAAATAGAATAACACCTATAATTACATATTATAATGGTCAAAAAGCTTTCTTTAAATTTGCTTTAAAATAAAATATTGTTTTCCTTTTGATAAGACAATATTTAATATATTTATTGAAATGACACTGTCTGTTGTATTTGATTTATGAGTTATTAACAAAGTAAATCTTAACTATAAATTATCCACCTTTTATTAAGAACGGTTTGAAAAAAAATTTTCTGTTGATTATATACAAATTTTAAGTAAATATCTTGTTTATTTTATATATTTAGTTATCGTAAAAAAAATTACGCTTTGAGTTTTGCTTCCTTAACATTGTCATAAATTAATCTTCATCTAAAATGTTGGTTAATTTTTTTATTAATATTGGAAAATAAAGTTTTAAACATAGCTTTTGCCAATTGTTTCAAGTTGTGTCACTTTAATTAATAGATTAATTTGTTTTAATTTTATTTATAGTTAAAATAACAATGTTTACGATATAAAATTTTTATCATTTCATGTTTTGATCTGCTATTTTTTTCAAGCATAATTGTTACCCAAATAAAAATTAGATCATTATTAAAAAATAATGGTTGTAATTTATTAAAAGTTATACTTTCAAATGCAGTAATACGATATTTCCACAAAAAAAAGTTTTCAATGATTCGTAAAAGTTATTTTATTGTATCTCAGTTTAAAAGATTAGAAATATAGTGAATTTTTGTTGAGGTATAACTCTTCAAATTTTATTCGTTTTTGTGACATTATAAATATAAAACTTTCTCATAAATGATAAATGATAAATATTAAATATAATTTTTACCGGTAACACAGTCTTTATTTTAACGATTAACACTAATTTTATTTTTTAAATTTTATTAGTTGTTTATGGAAAGAGTATATTTTTGTAAAAAAAATTATTATATATATTTTCTAGAAATTTATGTATTAAACTTAATGCTAAAATATTTTTGATATTTTTAATAACAAATATCGGAAATATTTTTAGCTGGTTAGTGATCAATCCCACAAATTTTTTAATCAATCTTTTATTGTTTTTGTTATCTTTTTATAATCTTTTTTATATAAGTTAATTATTTTATAAAAATATCACATTTCTATAGAAAATATTTAGAAATGATATCAAATGTTATAAATTTGTAACATATTACTTTTATATAATTTTAAACAATGTATTGACACTAATCATAATTTGAAACCCTCAATTAAAATTTGTCAGGGGATAATTTTAATTTTACAATGTAATAATACATATAATGGAAGTGGACGTCAGTTTTTAAAAAGGGATTTGTTATAATGCGTAACAATTTTCCCATTCATAGTGTAATGTAGCATTGAACTTCCAAATGTTGATAAGGTAGCAGGGCTTTTGTCAAAACTTGATCTTACTTCCAATAAAACATGATTGACTTGCCATTTTTTGTACCATTATATAAATGATATTGATGAATATCATCAAACTATACTTTTAATATATTTTTTGTATATATTCATCTAGTGACTGCTTTATATCCTGTTTTATCTTTTTTCCTTAAATAAGATAAAATAAAGGATAATAACCATATAATCATAATTAAGTAATGCTATTTCAAGGACAGCTAATAAGAAACATTCTGGACAACAGGATATTCGCAATTTAAAAATAGTTTTATTATGTTATAACATCCGATCCAGAAGAATTATACATTTATTCAGTGATAAACCTTAAAAAATACATAAATTAAAAGAAGATAGCGAAGTCGATTTAATATTTTTATATATATTCAAAGGTATTTGTATAATAAACTTTGTGTATATCTACAAAATACTTAAAATTCCATGATATATTTTACTATTTTTATTTATTCTCATTTTGTATTTATTCCTACTACTTAAACATAAAATTTCTCTAAGTATCTGATAAGAAATTTAAGTTATTTTTATTAAAAAAATATTATTACTTCAATATTAGTTGATAAAATATATGATATAATAATAATAAATTTTAATAACACCCAACATTTAACATTTAGAATTTATGATTATTTCAATCTTACTAATGCGTAAGATTTATTTTAAATATTATGTAAAGACTCTTTATGATAATCTTTAAGTGATAGAAATTTTTTACACTCTTAATTTACTGAATATTAATACATTAAATTGATTGTAGTTCAAAGGAAGTTAATAGTATAATGTTTTAATAATATTTCCACTTTACACATACTTGGTGAAGAAGACAAATTTTTTTTTTAAATAAAATATACTTTTTTGCAGACCTAGTGATAAGGTTAAATGTTAAAAAGTTTATCTTGTTAATAATATATTTCAATCTACTTAACGAGTAGTTTTTATATTTATTTTATGTATATTATTAGACATAAAATTATTTTTTTATTGCATAATATTTTTTATTTACGCTTTTATTCATGTTTTTTTTCTTTTTCAAATTACATCAATAATAATTCCCATTCATAAATAGCATTAGAGATTCTTGTTTTATTTTAATAAGATTAATTAAAATGTAGAAAAAAATTATTTAGTTTTAATCAATTGCTCCAATTTGGTCCTACTTGAATAAGGATTAAATTACTTTATTTTAAAATATTTTAACAATACGGATATGAATATTGTAATGAAATAACCTTCAAATCGGTAACCTTTCATATGTAAAATTACTTTTGGTTCTAATATTTACATAATTAAAATTTTGAAAATATTGTAAAATTTTGTAAGTGATAGATTTTGAAGACATTCATTTAAATGTAAAGAATACTATCTTGTAAAAAATTTTTGGGTTTTTAACTAATTTCTTTTATTACAACATTGTTTACATAATAAAGAATACATGTCATAAAATTGTTAAATGTAAGAATTAAATTTTTTGTTTTCAAAACTATTATTAAAATATTGTGTAGAAAAAGAAGGAGTGTATGCATGCCTTCACAACAATACAACAATGATTATTCATTTTTTTAAAATATATTTAATTTGTGTTAAGTGTTTTATAAGTATAAAATTGATATATTTGCTTGAAAATTACTATTTCAATATTAATGTAATTTTTGAAATGTAGATACTTATTGTGTTAAGATACAAACTCTATTATTATATAATATTAAAATGTTCAAATTTATCTTATAATTTCATTTTAAACTATGCCTTATTATAAAAAATAGGCAAATCAGTTGGAAATATCAAGTTTTAATTTTCCTTTATTTTTTAGAAATGGCTTTATTTTGTATTAATAAAAAACTATTTATTGCTACTTTATTCACTATTTTAATATTATTATTATCCGGAGAAATAGCTGATGGCGTTAAATGTTACGATTGTTATGGTACTGGACCAACTAATGTCAATTGTACAAAAAATTCTACCTGTAATGGTGCTGCCTGCCTAATTTGTATGTTTTAAATCTAATTAAAAATATTAATTTCGCTTGATTAGATGAAGCAGGTGATAATGTAACAAGTACAGCTTTTTGCCTACTTAGTTTAGAAGGTATTCATAGCTTAAAAGACGGTTGTTGGTTGGAAGCAGATGGAAAAGGAAAGCATTGTATTTGCAGGGATGATTTTTGTAATCAATTAAGGGATAGAACAAAAATTGTTTCAAGTAATTTTTAAATTTTAATTTTTTAAATTAATCAATTTCTTCCAGATGATCCGTTTGCCACACCACTACCAAATATGGAATTTCTTAAACATAATCCTTTATTAGATTATGACGAAATAGAAGTTAATGTGGAGGACGGAAAAATTCCATCATCTCCAGATAGTGATAAGCATAAATACAAAACACACATACTCAATAAAGTAAAAAATTTAGATGATAAATTTGATAAGGATATTGACTATTCAAATGACGATGATCTTGTACCAATAGACTTCAAAGATTACCATGAAATGATGCAAAACAAATATAATTCCCCAATAAATAATAATAAAATCATGGAAGTCATTGAAATGTCCTCAACAACTACAAAAAATCCATTGAAAAAGATTATTGATGAAATTGATGTATTAAAATTACCATTAGAAGATGGTTCTGATGTCGCTCCTGATGAAAATATAATTGGAGTTGAAGAAGATCTTCTCGGTATACGCATGAGTGAATACAAAAATATTTCGAACTCTAATCATGATAGTATAAACGAGACAATTGAAAATGTTGGAGAGTTAATTGCTCACGGTTCAATAGATGACAATACAATCAACTTTTCATGTAGCAAAAAAACGTCTCTCTTATCATATTTCTTTTTATCAATTGTAATTATTATTTACAATATGAATATTTAAAAATTTTAATGAATTATTGAAAGAAAACACGAAATCGGGTATTGCAATTGTTTGCTGTCAAAAATCAGTAATCATGTTTTCATTGAGCTCCTTTAAGAAGTTTAAAATTTATAGTCAATATATTTTATTTTATCTACTCTTCTAATCATTAACATATTACTTAAACTTTTGAAATTTTTTACTTTAAAAAAATCAATAAATATTCTTGAAACTCTATAAAATTTTTTTGTTTAATTACAAATGAGGAATAGAAATTTCTTATATATATTTGTGTTCAATTTAATTAAATTTATTTCAATGTTTAAAGTCCTAACAAAAATTGTTCTAAAAGTATTATAACAAATAAAATGTTAAAAAACATAGTAGAAAAGGTTAAAAGAATCAAATTTGTTAAAGTAGTAATTTCATCATTTAAAAGTATATATATTTATTTTTAATGTAAATTAAATAGAACAAACAATTTTAAAATTTATACAAGGTAGTTTCCTCATTTATTTGAAAAGATTAAAATCTTGAAAGTGTATCAAATACTTATCCTCAATTTTTATTAATAAAAGATCTTCAAGTATAATCTTACATATTTTCTATTTTAATTTATTCATAACAGTTGCGGCGATTTAAAAAAGAATATCAACTGTTATTATTGATTAAGCAAAAAAATTATTTTAAAAATTGGAGTTAATTTCACACCTTATTATTTAATAAAAGGTTATCATTAAAAGTGTCGTCATCTTAGTTATAATATTATTGATAAAGTGCTATCTAATAAAGATAAATAAAAGAACATTAAGAATTCCTATTATTACTATGTAAATAAAAGTTGTTTTTTAATTATTTTTTAATTTTTTATGGTGTCTCAGATAATCAGATTCTTTTATCTTAATAAATTGTTTTCACAAAAAGTAGAATATTTATTTTATTAAAAATGAATGAATTAATAAAATGATTTAAATGCACTTTTATTAAAAGAGCTATTAATAGAAATTTTATTAAACTTTTATAATATATTTTTTTAAAGATAATTGATTATTTTCTATACTTCTATACTTAAGTTAACTATAATTTTTCACAAAACTTCTTTTTCTTTGTTAGTTCACTATTAAAGGCATAGATAAAGATGTTTAGTTAGCTTAAATGGTAAAAAAACTACATCATAGATATCAAAGTAAATTATTAGTAGTTATATTTCACCCAAATATTAAAACACGCGTCAAATTATTAAAATTTCTATTTTCATAGATAAAAATCATCTGAAATGTCATGCTTTAAAATTTAAACTCTCAATCAAAAATCAAACATTCTTTTATATTGTACCAGTCTTGTGATAAAAGTATCAACTAACAGCTGCTTTCGATGCAATTTAACTATCATAACATCCTCATATCACTTTACATTTATTTTTTTAGAATTCCGTACAATATAAAAAGAAAAAATTATATTTTAATTATAATATCATACATACTTAAATGCTTCCCCACTTCTATTTGTATTATAGGATTCACTGAAATATTTAATAATCTTAATGACATTTTTTAAACTTTTTAATTGCATAAAGACCTTTTTTCTGTATTTTATTATTTATAAACCTTTCAATTTTAAATTTTAACTAATTTAATTAAACATTTTTTATTTATACAGTGTCATATTTTGATATTCTTACTGCATATTTATCTTCTATAAAACTTCCTTTAAATATGTTTGAGTAAAAATGCTTATGTGTTTTTTATTAACTTCTTATCTCGTGTATATTTTTACTTAAAATACTTTATTAATAATCTCAAAAAAACAGAATTTTAAAACATAAATTCGTAACCACCTAAATATAAAGTTATACATGATAATAAAAAACTATACTTATAATCTACAATTACTCAATTAATATTTAATCTAGAGATTAGTGGTTTATACTTAGTTAACAACCTAGAAATAAAAATTAATATAAGGAAATCCCTATCTCACAACCGCTAAAAAAATAAAACAACAATTTTAAAACTTAGTACACCTTTTATGATAAAATTATAACTCTTCCAGACTCAGAATGATAAAAAAAGAAACTAATCTTAAAACGAAAACAAAATTAAAATTAGATTATATCTTACTTTTGATATTTCAATTTATGAAATCCAGTATTAATTTTATTGAATACTAGAGCTTTCCTCTCTTATCTTTTATTATTTAACTATATTATCGTTATAATTATTAATGCTTAAAGGATATTTTTATGAAAACTTTCTTTAATTAAAGTGAAGTAATGGTTTTTTATATCTGTATATTTGTCATTGTAAATATCATAATAAGTATAAATATTTTATTAATAAATACGTTCCTCAATTATCTATGGAATTATTTTTTTTAGTCATAATTAAAATTAATCAGTCAATCAAAGATTAATTTTGAAATATTGAATAAACATGATCAGGCAGTTTTATGGAACGTAAATTTCCGATAAGAATGTCAAAATTCCTCGTTTTTAGCTAATCTCGTGATAAAATTAGTTGTAACATTATTTTTTATCATTTATTATAATTATTAATATTTCAAATAGTCTACCAATGATCACATTTTTATAAAATTAAAAATATTTACATTTCTACGTTTTATAATTTTCAACAACTTTCTTTGCTAATTTGATGAATCATAACAAAAGGTCAATAATATTGATAGTATAAAGACTTAATTCAAATGTTTCTTTTTAAATTCAATTATTATAATTTTTTTAATAAAACTAAGATATCTATTTTTTATTATTTCACATCAATATATATCCTTCTATTCAAAACATATATACATATGACAAAATATTTTAAGTTCACAATAATGTGAGACTCTGTTTGGTGCATGTCAATGATATATGCACTACCATATAATAGGAGTAAAAGTATTTGTTTTATAGATAAAAATTTCTACAATTTATAGGAATTTTTGTTATTTCCAAGGAAGATACATTTTTTAATATTTTATTTTTATATATAAAAATATTAAAAATCATTAATTTGACTTAATTGTACAGATCTCTATATTATTTCTTATTCTTACATTTTAATATACATACACAAATAAATAATTCATTGTATAAATAAAAAATATGTATATTTACTCGTGACCAGGTAAAATATTACTCTTTTCTAAGTGATTTAAAACTTAAATTTTTTAAGAACCTATATTTCTTCATTTTTTGATTATTATTTTTCTACTAATCGTATTATATTTTTTTTCCAGAAAAATGAGTAATAAATATAATACATCAGATGGAGAAGAGGAATTTGTAGTGGTAGACTACAAAGATTGCTCAATTAATGAAGAAAAATTTGACTGTAAGTTTGAAGTTTGTTGGAGTATGCCTCAAATTTTCAAGAAAGTTTACCATAAAAACAACATCTAACGTCTCAAAATATATTCGTCATAAAATTATTAACAAAAAGAATCATTATTTAGTTTAAAAACATTTTAACCATGTTTCAAACTAGCAAAAAGGGATTTTGCTGAAATTTATATTTTTTATAATTATTTTTATTGCATATTTTAATACATATTTTTAACTTTTTATCTTTTAAGCCACCTCCATCACATCTAACAATACAATGAAAAATGAAAAAAGAGATATTAACATGACAGATGAGGTTAATTCACTGGTAAGTTAATTTTTGATCACCACATTCTAGTAAATGCCATTGTCTTATTACTCATTACTCAAACATTTAGGAGATTTCAGAAACAATAATAGCAAATACAATGATTTATAATTACTAACAAATTACTCTAAAACCCCCATATTATTTACATTAAGTTTCTTTAAAAATTACATAGAGATATTTAAAAATTATTCATATGTATCTTAATTTATTTTCTTCAACCTATAAACATTCGAATGTTCTTTTTTTCAAGTTGAAATCGCTTGAGATATTTGATATATTAAATATTTCGTGCAAAAGAATTTAAAAATTATTATTACAAAACACGTCATTATAACTACAACTGCAATTAAAAGCTTTTGACATCTAAAATAACAATATATTCTTTAATTTTTTGTTGAAGGAGATTATTTGAAATATAATTTTTATAAGTAATTTTACTATATTTTGTTATTACTATAATCATCTATAAGTACATATTATTATGATTTATAAAAGACAAAGTTTTAACTTTGAAAAAATTTCCTACTTCTTAGTATCTAAAATGTTTTTATCTTTTATTTATATAGCTTTTTATAGATTTTCTTTTTTTTTTATAAATAATTACAATCCTGAGTAGGCGAATGTAAATTGATTATCAACAACCAAAAATATATATTTAAATATACTGTTTAAATATATATCAATTGTAAAATTATTATTTTACAGAATTTCGCAATATATCACTCAGCTGACATTTTACATTAATATATTTATATCATAAATATTTTAAGCACTATTTTTTTCAACCTTATTGAGCTTTTGAAATATCATGTTAATATAATTTATATCCTCTTACATATGTATAAAAAAATCTTAAAGGACATATGAAATTTAAAGAAATATATATGAATGCGTTTAGAAGTCAAAGAATGATAGTATAATAATTTCAGATTTTTTTATTTATTTTAAAAATATATGTATTAGCATATAGATGGCAAAACTTTCGTCAATTAACCGTATAATATATCCGTCCCAATTTCTTTATATTTTTTTAATTGTATCATTTGGATACACTTTCACATATCCATATTTTTATAAGCAATTCATATAAATATCTAGATATTTTCAATATTATCATTTTCTTTCATTTACACAAAAATTGATGTATTTTATGAATGAGTGGATGCTAATGAAAAGAAACATTCGCAATTTTACCCTATAATCTCTATCATTTCTCTTTATCTGAAACAATATATATTATAAATAAGTATAATTAAAAAGCAAAATTTTGATTTCCTATGGACTCCAAAATATAATATATTTTTATACTATCTATTTCTCATTAATTTTCTCTTCCCTCAACCATATATTCTATTTTAAGTATATCTTTATATCTTTACTTTATTGTGACATTAAAGTTATACCATGTATAGACAACTTTCTCTCACAAATTCTATTTCTTTTCTTCCTAAATTGGCAAAATATAATTGTTTAATGTACCATTGAACAGTTGTTCTTAAGATTATTAACTATTTCTTCATACTTTAAATATATCCTCATATATGTATATGTAGCTAATGTAGTTGGTTTTTATTTCCGATAGTTCATATGTTTTTCTGATATTTTTAAACTTCAAATGACAATAATTATTTCTATTGTTACTTTAATAATGTTATAATAAGCTTAATTTTTTATACTAAAATTTCCTTTATTATATCTTTTAGTTATTATAAAATTTAATAATATTTTATAAAGGAAAACAAAACTTTTAGTTACTTTAATTTCTTTGTTTAACATGGTTTTCCTTTAAGTATATATAATAAAAACTAAATATAATTTTATAAAAGAGTCCCACTATTAATACAAAACTTCTTACCCTTTTGTTAGTGCCATTTTCTATCGAAAATTACAACTAAATATTTATTATATATATTCCGATTAAATAATATTAAATGACATTTAACTGGTCAGCCTTAATTTTTCTCTATATTATATCTTAAAATTGTTATCAAACTGATTCCATATCTTACTACATCTATTTCATCCTCAAATTCATCTTCTTTTCAGAAGACTAAAAGTGACACTTGCTTTACCACAATGGATGACAAAAACCGTAATTCATCTGAAGAAAGTCTTCCTTATGATGAGATGATGGAAAAAGCCGAGGAAGTTGTTAATAGTATTCTTAAGAATATTCCTGATGAGTATGTACCGAAGTCGGATGGCAAAGAATTCAATGATGTGATTGAGGAGGATGGAGAAAGTAAACACCAAGAAAATGATGAATATTCAATATTATCTGTGAATAATATTAATAATAATCAAAGTATGTTTATTAATTTTCTAAATTATACCCTCAAACTACTATTCATTTTTTAGATGAAGAGGAGACAGAAGATATTTTTGTAAGTGATCCAAAACCTACAACTACTCATTATGTCTCAGAATCTACTATCCCTAACACCGCTAGTGCTTTACCAGCTTTTGAAAATTTTGTAGAACACATCTCTGATAATATTATTGATACTTCCACTGATATTGTTAACAAAATTACTGACCAAACAAAAGAACCATTTCAAAATATTTTAGATAACCATGAAAACAATATGACTAATCTTGAAACAACAAATTACATGTTTGAAGATGAGAAACCAGCAGAGAATAGTCGTTTTTACGATGAACTATCCAATGATAATTTCGCATTTCCTAAATCTTCTCACGATATGTTTAATGACGGTATTGAAGAATTAAAGAAAACAGAAGAGGCAGTTGACGAAGGATTTAGTAATGCACTTATTGGGACTAATCAATTGTTACAAAAGAGTAATGACTTCTTTACCAATGAAATTCCAATAAACACCGATACCGTTATATCTTCTCAATCAGAAGAGACAAAAGATATTAGTGAACCAAAGGTAAATGAATCTGATGATTTTCATACATTTGAAAATGATTTAAAAGAAGAGGAAGAAATAAGAAATGATAATGACATGTTAGATTTTTCATCTGTAGATGACCATGGAAATAATGACAGTGGTGATACATCTCCAACTAAAAACTTTTTCGAAGAAGAAATCACACATCAACAAAATGTTCTTTTATCATCTAACGATGAACCCACAACACCTGAGGGTAAAGTGAGTGATGATATAAATGATTTCGAATACACTCAAACAACACCAGATAATTACTCAATGACATACAATAATCACGAATATAAGAATGAGGAATTGAAAGAACAAAGTAACGAGGAAGATGAGGCATTCCGTAAGTATAATTTAATATGTTTCGTTTAGTTAACAATTACTACTACTACTACCAATGTTACTTTTAAAACATCATTTTTATGCATACATACGTCTATATATAACATGTCGCTTTTTTATTGGATCAATATTCATCTCCTAAAACCTCATTTCTTTTAACTTTTATTGTTTTATTAATATTTTTTGTTGTATTATTTAGTGACAAAAATAGTACTATTCAATAGATAAATATAGAGAAGAACTTTTAACATAATAACCATAGCTCTACAATTAGGATCGTTTTAAATGGACATGATATCTATCTATATGACATATATAAATACAATACATACCCAAGTTATTTTTTCATTTTTATCTTTAGCCCTTTCAACATAACTTTATGCTATATACCACCACTATTAACATTCCAAAAATATTATGTTATATTTTTGATATTGCTAAATTACATGATATATATCGGTTAGAGAGAAGAGTAACAATGCTATTTCTTAGCTTTATGTTATTTTGTTACTTACTGGTTTTTTTTAAAAACATTATAATACTTTTAACATATCAATATTTCTATTAATGTCATTATTATTACACAAAAACTAATATAAATTTACTTTTTTTTTATTATAGATATGAATACTATTCCAGTTTCATCTGTACCAGAGAAGGCTAACGACTTCCACTATGAAGGTAAGATTTTTTTTTGTAGTAATTATATTTATTTTTTTAAGACAAAATATGGAATGATTCTTCTAAAGAAAAATATAATTCTGATATTGTTGATAGTAATGGTAGGATTTTCATTATTATAGCCATTGTAAATTTTCTATTTTTTAGTATTAAATAAAACTTCTGATGTCTTTGCTGAAGTTTCACGGGATGACAAAGGTATTTTTTATATTTATAATAACAATAAAATTGTTTTCTAGATCATTCTTTCAACAATTCACCAGAAGGTGGTTTACATACCGTCGTAGATGATATTCTTGATCGAATTAACGCTGCTGCCTCAACAACCAAACACCAAACTGATCAAGAAATCTCTCCAGTTGTTGAAGAGAATGAAAGTAATGGATCACCACACTCTCAAAATGTCATGGAAATTTCAGATGTTGTAGGAAAGAATGATAATGAACAGTATGAGGAAGAAGATACTCCTCAACGTAACGGACCACTTACGATACCTCAAGATGTCAAAAACAATGACAATGAAAGAGATCTTGATAATGATGACATTCCTAAAGAACCTGAATTTACTCCACGACCACCAACTCCACCAAAAGATTTGAATGATGATGAGTATCAACCTGAGGTTATTAACCTTGGTCCACCACCTGCTTCTCATCATTTCTCAACAGCTGAGACACCTAAACCAATTCTCAAGTCATCTTATCATCATGAAAAAGCATGGGTTGATTTCAAAACAATCAATCCAAAAGGTCAGTTTATAAATTTAAAAATTATATTTATTTCACATATTTCAAAATTTTTACGTGCATATTTTTCTAGCAAAACTTGATAATATGATAAGGTTACATTTTTTGGTGATTAAAAATAACATTGTTTGTTCATTATCACATGACTTTTGATGTTTTTTTCAAGAGATTTTTACATCATATTTTCTTTTATCTTTAAATATGATAAGATGTTTAGTGTATTAGAAGTATAAGTATATGTATTATGCTTATAGATATAGATTTTATTTCCACCTGCAAAAACTTTGCCGTTTCTAATCCTTATTATCGACAATCATTTTAAAGTTTCCTAAAATTAATAGAAAGTATAGCGCATGATTTTCAAAAGTATAAAATTATAATTATAAATAATAGTGGCATATGTTTTGTGCAAATATACTAAGCCTTCATTAGCTACCTTTTCACTTATTTCTTCTAATTAACTCTTTTGGTAATGTTCAATTGATATTATTTAAGTACTTTCTTTTCATTTAATGATAACTCTTATAACTGTATATATCCCCTTTTGTCGTTTACCAGCCCAATTATTTAAGATAAAATGTTTACAACTATCATTTTTAAAGAGAAGGGGATTTTTACTCATCGTAAATTTCAATCGCAAGTTGCTTTTATTTTACTACTTCCTTTTATTAAATTCTCTACTTATATTTGTTCTTGTACTGTGATGTAACAATGAATGATGGGTAGTGCAATCATCACTGCAATGTTTCAAAATATTAATGAAAATGTTTTTTACCACAGAAAATAAATATTTTACTAAAAAAATACGTGTATTTCCTTATATATTTACATAATATTTTTGGTGGTTATTTTAAACAAAAGCTCTATTGATATAACGAATATAATATTTAATATTTTCTTTTGTATGCACCCCAAGTATCATTTTGAAGAAATAATTAACTTTAAAAATAAAATATTGTGTATGATATTTTTGTATTTGAATATATGCAGCAGTGAGTAGTACAACAAATGGTGTAATGTTTTTATATTATAATATTATATTGTCAAATTTTAACTTTCCCACCCTCTTCCTATTTTATTCTTTGTTGTTTTTCCCTCTCTTGTTTCTTAGGTTTCTGTATGCGCAACTTTTTGTAATTATTCATATCATCCATTTTAAGAGTAGAAAGATAGTTCTTCGGAATAATTAGAAGACGATGTTCATTGTCTTTCCCTTTTATTATTTTTTTATTACTTGCTTCATCAACTTTAATCATCATTTTTCCCCTTTCATTTTCTGTATTATATACATGTTTCATTTCATATAATTGGAAAAATTTCTCTTTATTATGAAAAAGCTATTTTGACAATTTAATTTACTTCTATATATTAAATACATGTATACCCCGTGTCTCTTTTAATATATTTATTATATATATTTTGTTTCTATCATACAGTTTATCATCATGTACTTTTAAATATATTTTATATGTCTATTGGTACCATCATTATTACTGCCAAACAATGGCACACTAGTTTCATTATAATAATTCTAATTTATAAACCCTTACTCCTACCACCCATTTTTACAAAATTGTACTGCCTTTTATGTACCATCACTCATGGGATATTTTACGCTTTAATATCTAAAGATATATTTTTCTTTCTTAACTTTCTTACTCAATCTTGATTTATCTAACTTTATTTTCTCTTACCAAATTGTTCATTTTGCATCTTTTACATGGGGTCTTTTTTCATCCATTTATATGTAAATGGCATTATATTTATATATAACCATATGAGTAATAAATATTCTCAAGAATATTTCTGATTTATATCATATACATATATATATTATTTTTAATATTGATGTTCTATAACTCACAAATGAATTTTTCAGTACAACAAATACTTATTAATACATTTTGATAAACCCCATACATATTAAGTATGCTAGTGCTGAAATTTTCCCATTTTTTTAGATCTATTTTATTCTTTTTCACTAGAAATATAATTGAATGGCAAATAAACTATGGCATTCTACTAAGAAAAAAGTATTTTTTAAAAGATTTACACATCTGACAAGTGTGAAGGAATTATATAGTTATTAAAAAAAGGAATCATAAATTAAGTGTATTATTTTTTTTATTTTTAATGTTGTTGTAAATGATATTAAACTAATATTTTTTATATTTTTAATACATATTAAAAAAACAAGTGTACAATCTTCAACATTCGATTTTTAATGCGTTTTTACTAATAATGTTGTTATTATTATTTCATTTTTTTACTGTTATTTTCATTTTCCTAGAGTATAAACAATATATCATATTATTAAAATATATAAAAGATGTCTAAAATTGGAAGTTTATTCAATGGACTATATTCATTATTGTGCATGCTAATTAAGCTAACATTTAAGTTACTGACAAATGTGGCTCTAATATCTTCCTTAATATACTTAACTGTTAAATTTTCTAAATCTGTTTTTGAATATATTCAAATGTCTCCAAAATGTAAGTGGAAAACATTAATATCACATGACTTTAACTTTTAAAGTAATTTTTTATACTGATTATTTGTTGTTAGATTAAAATTATATTTGTTGTGTTTTTTTTTTCTCACTTGTTTTCGTTGGAATGATAAAAAAATGTTTTTTTATGAAGTAAAATTGAAAAAATAGTTTTATTTAATAAAGTTAAAAAAATATATATTTTTTCATTTACTAATAATCATAAGGTGGTTTTCCTATAAAATGTAGGGTTAATTTTTATTTAAGCAGAACGTTTATTATAAAAGTAGGAATTAAAAAGCTTTATTTATATTAAACTTATCAAGTGTAACTTTAATACTAAAGTGTAAAATATATTTCACTTAATAGGATAAATACCGTGTGTTTATGTGTATTCTAAAAAATTGCTGCATTTGCGAATTTGCTTGTTACAATTAGATAGTTTCCACATAATCACATTTTAACCATCATTTTATGGAAATATATTAAATATAATAAATGTTTTGTAATATATTTCCCTACATTTTATATATGTTTGTATAAAATATTTCCTTTTTAGTATACAGATTTTTTGAAAAATAGTAACTTTATCATAATATTTTTTAAATACAAAAATTAAATCTAAAAACTATTTAAAATTTTTCTTTACATATTAATAATTATTTTTTTGTTTTCAGTAATGGATATCTTGTATTGGCGTGACCCAAAAAAATCTGGAGTTGCTTTTTCTCTTTCGCTTCTAACTCTCCTCCTTCTTACCAAGCTTTCAGTAATTTCTCTTTTCGCATATGCTTCACTTCTCATCCTTACAGGAACACTTGGTTTCCGTTTGTTCAAGGCTTTTGAAGCTAAAGTTAAATCCGGAGATCCTGGAAATCCATTCAAAACTTATCTCAATGAGCAACTTACCATCCCAGGAGAGAAGGTTCACGCTCAAGTTGACGTTATCATTGAACAATTACAAGCAGGTTTTGCCAAACTTCAGAAATTATTCCTTGTTGAGAATATCGTAGAATCTTTGAAATTCGTTGGTATTTGTTGGGCATTAACTTACATTGGCGGATGGTTCTCTATGCTTGGTTTATCATTTATCATCGTTATTGGAGCATTCACATTACCAAAAGTTTACGAAGTTTATCAGGAACCAATCGATGCTTACTTAAAGATTGCTAAAGAAAAAGCTCAAGAAGTTACAAAGCAAATTGAAGAAAAAGTTCCTTGCCTCTCTAAAATAACTGGTTCCTGTCCTCCAAATGCCGCTCCAGTTGAAGGAGAAAAGAAAGATCAATAGAAAAATATTTTGTATGGTTTTTTTTATAATCCTTTTGTTTAAAATATTTTTTAAAGCTTCTTTTTGATTTATATTATTTCAGAAAGAATATTAATATATAAAACATCACACCTTTTTTCTAAATATTTTTTATTCAATTGTCATTATATTCCTTCATAATATTATTTTTAAAAAATTTCCACAAAAACTTTTATCTTTTACCTTTATAATATATTCACATTCAGTAGTCTCAGTACTTTTAACATAAAGGTTTTTATTTTTAATACAATGTAAAAAGTAAAATGTAGAAGAAAGTGAGAAGTATCCATATTTTTATAAGATATTTATTCATATATTTTGTTTACCAAAATCTATTGTATTTATATATATTTATCATTTTTTATTCTATTCATTTTATATTCCTTTTACAATTGTATTTATTGTGTATTATAATTTCAATACATTTATTTATCACAGCTTTGCTTCAAATACCAACTGGAAAGCTTGTGCATTCTTATTTGAAATAAACTGCTATTTTAATATTAATTGTTTTTCATTGATATTTGTAGAAATTAAAATAAATGATATAATTAAAATATATGACATTTATATTAAGAAATATTATGGTTCACTGTTAATTTTTGAATATAATATTAGTAAAATTTCCAATAGAAATGTTATAATTTAACATGACTTATTTTCCTTTCTTGTACCATGTTTACAGATAATGAATTATCTACACGTTTCGCTCAGTTACGTATACGTGTCAAAGACACCGATAAAATTGAAAAATTAATATTTGATTTCACTGAAAGTCTTGGCCAAAGACATCTTCTTCAATCAGATTATTATAACTGTCCACAAGGAATAATAAAAATTCAGAAGTACTTTGATGATGTCAGTTATACGAAAATTTTGTTTTATAATAGAAATAATGATGAAAAAAACTATAGGAAACTTTTTCGCCTAAAGATGTCTACTAAAAATAATTCAGAAGATATATCAGTAAGTTCATTTGTTGTTTAATTTTTAGCATCAAATTATTCTTTAGTTAATACTGTCTGTAGCATTAAATAAAATAGCTTCAATAAAAATTATTAGAAGGCAGTTTTGTAGAGACAATTTTGTTATAAATCTTGATTTAGTTGAAGATATGGGTTATTTTATGAGTATAAAGTATATTGTGGAAGATGAAGGAGTTTGTAATGAAAAAGTTTGGCTTGAACTAAAGAAAACACTGTTAACGAGCTTTGACATTAACAAAAATGAAATTCTTCCAACAGTTTCATATGCGGAATTAATTACTAATAATCTTTTAACAAAATACGACTTTTCGTAGGAGTTTGCATATTTTTATTAACAATAAAATTTGAGGTTAATTGTTGTGTTATGAATATAATTGTACAATTTAAAAGATAAAATAATAATAAAATTCCTTATTTCACAGGTAGTTGTTTAGATATACTATTACCTACTGTTATTATTATTCACTCATACTTTAAAGATCCCGCAACATATTACTTGCTCTCAAACATTCCTCCATGATGGGAGTTAACTTATCACGTAATTCAACAAGATATTGCCCACTAACTTTGCTATCTGCTACCATTATAAAAGATAAAATATCTATCTTGAGAAATACAACAGTTTTGTTTCCATATATCAATGACAATGACTTCAGTTGTCCAATTTGGAACTTTTTAACTTGATCACAAATAGATTTATATCCTTGAATAGCTCCAAATTGAGCTTTATTACTGTTTCCAATGGTAGTAACAATAGAACAATATGGGTCAATTATAGTAATACTTTCTAATCCATCTACTGAATTAAGTAAAGTTTGAAGACTGTCTTGAATTCTCATTAGAAATAGTGAAAATAAAAAGCACGTGTTATTGTTGAGGTCCTTTTATAAAGGATAACAAGAGCAATCTACCAATTAACATATAATCATTCGCGACAAGATATTTCTAATTTAAAGGGAAAACTTTTTATTTCAGTGGTTATCAGTATTTTCCATGTTTTGTTATATATTTATATTAACATGTCTATAGATTATTAAGAATATCATACAAAGTTTAAGATTATGTTGACGTTAATTTATTATTTATCAGAATGTTTTGACAATTAAATAATAAATATTTAATGAATTACGCTTTGGTATAAATAATTCATTTGTTGTTAAAATTCTTCCTTCACAAAAATTTAATTAATATGTGTTAAATATTTATAAAAATTAAATATTAAAGTTGTTTTAATTGATAAACTAACGATAGTCACATCCGTAACCATCATAACAATGATCTTGAAATATTAATCTTATATATGGTTTCTCGAGTATAAGGAGTGAAGTACAGAAAGGACAAACTGGATGAAATGAATTAGTACCATGTGGAAGAGGAATCCTAGACCAGTATTCTACTGTTGATTTGGAAGCCATATGACCACAAGGATTAAAACAATATTCTAATGTGTCTGAATCAAGATGAAATGCTGATTCCATACCCATAACAAGTTGTATCACCTTTTTTGAATCCACTAGACATAAAGGACATTTATATGCAGTTGTAGAACCATTCGATGGGTTTTTTTGTCATTCCCCATTCGTGTTTTCCTTGAACATGTCCACAGGACATATAAACATACGGTTGACGCTGTGTTATTGAATTTGACTTTCTTTTTGGTATTATTAACGTATTTAAATTTACAGGACATTGTGGTTTTGTTCCATTTAATTCATCTAATCTCCTTTCAAGTTCGATTTTTGATGGAGATTTAGATAAACCTTCAGCTGATCTCCATAAAAGTGTAGCTCCGCATAAATCAATTAATGTACCATCCAGAAGTTGATTTGACTCATTCTCAACTAATGTTCCTCTTTTTGCTGATGATCTACTCTCTCTTAATGTGTATATATCTCCATCTACACTTATTTCTCTCCATACATACATATCATTAGTACCATCGTCATTTTTTATGTCTTTACCAGAATTTGCTTCAGAAATACCATGAGGATGAAGTATAAGAACACCATTAGTTGTTAGACCATCACATTCATCAGTTTTTTTAGTCCACTTTGTTGCTTTCTCACCCAAAAAAATATTTTTAGATGAATCAAAACCTGCTGCATATACATAACATTTTTCAGTATTTTTACGATCACAAATAATTCTACAAGCATACCTAGAGATTGTTGATGAAATGGGACGCTGTTGTATTTCACCATTATTATTTGACGATTTTAAAAGTCGAACATTATTACCAGCAGGTGATAAAATCATATTAGAACCGACTGCTAACCATGTATCAACAATTGTAAAATCTATTTGTTTCTCAGAGGAACGTCCTATCTAAATACACAAAATAAGATATTTTATTATTTTTTTTATATATAACAAACCTGAAACATATCTTTTTCTGAATCTGGTACATATTCTACTAACACAGTATGTCCTTTGTTGTATGAATATGATACAACATGTCTAGATGAATCTTGTATAGCAGAATTTTTAGCAGGTTCCTCAGAAATTTTTGAGATAGTCCCTTTTTTAATACCATTGGCAACTTCTCTTTTACATAGTCTCATTTTTGATCTATGCTTTCTTCCATGCGCAGATGTTCTACTACTCTCTTGAGATCCATTATAACCCAGTAATATTAATTCTCCATAAATGATAGGTTCATTCTTTATTTCTTTATTGATGTCATCAAATGTATTAGTAAAATTCTCATTATTATCCGAACCGTCTGTATTTGGTAAATTATCTGAAGATTCTAAAGTTTTTTTTGCAAACTCTTTTTCCATCTAAAATAAAATGTAGAAATAATTGTTGAAGACGGTATAAACAAATGAAAATAAAAAAAATGAACGATGGTAATTTATAAAATAGAGCACGTTAACATTAAAAAGTATTAATTAATTAATACAATATACCAATAACAAAATTTTTAATTAAGCAATATGATAAAAGTTTCTACTTTTTATTGCAAAAAAAAAACTAATTAAAAATAAATATTATCATAAAATATATTATAATAAAAAGAGAATGGAATTTGAATCAGATAAGACAGAAAAAAAATAAAATAGAAAAATAAAAATAAGAAAATAAAAGTATTTTTGAGTTTACAATGGGATAACATTAAATTTCTATCCTTTTTAACAATATACTTTTTAGGGAAACAATAAAACTATTGTTTTTAAAATAGTAATGGTCATCTAAAAATATTTCTATATGTATTGGGACATGAAAGAAGATAATGTGCATATTATATTTTTAATGAGAATTCTGTTAACATATAATACAAAAATTTCAAGGTGGTATGTAATATAATTGCACATTTTTTATATATCATATTCAATTTTTCATTATAAATCATGTCAATTTATAATTTATGAAGCATTTATTTTCCACAATAACATTTTGACATATACGTTTAAATATTATAAGATAAATATAGTTTTATTATAGTAGAGAAATGAAAAAAATATAATAATAAAAAATTAAATGATTAATCTTCATAATAATATTTTCTTTTATTTATTATTTTAGGATTAAAAATTTATCATAATCAGTTAGTATAAAGAAGTATAACCTAATATAAACTAACGTACATCTATACTTTATTATTGATTTTTCTTTTTCATAGCTGGTTAAAAGTGCCATAATAGCCTTCACCTCTTTATACAACAGCAAAATGACAGGGGACCGACCTCTTTTATTTGTTATTTGCATAACGAAAATAGATTCCATTCAAAATATCATATAAAAGAAGTATTAGAAATCAAGAATGAAATTATTGTAAATATTAATATAGATAAATAATAAATGTAAACTTATAAAATAATATAAAGGATAGTTTAATATAAATGATAAAAATAGTAAGTAGATATTAGAATTTTAATAAAATATGGGGTACCAAATATAATAAAAATATGATGATTTTTTTTGGTATAAAATTCATGTAATTATTGTTATTTTAAAAGTCAACCAAACTGATAGATAATTGATGAAATGATGTGCTATAATTTTACTCTTATTCACAAATATATACATAATGTAAATACTTTTAACAATGGTCAAAATGTTGGCTTGCCCTTGATTCTTAGAATATAACGCACATGTACAACTAAAGCATGATCACACTCTAACTCCTAATAGTAGTAATTTTCCAAGTAATTATAATGTATTTTTTTTAAAAAAATGTATGTATATAATATATACAATATTTAATAAATAAATACACTATTTTTAACTCTTCATCTGTCTATACATTATATTACAAATTTAAAAAAAAACCTCTTTTAAATCCCCATCAAATACTTATATAAGTAAACAAATTATTTTTTTATCTCAATTCTAAGTATTTTAAAATTTGTAATAATATTAAAAATGATAAAAACGGTCAGAGGAAGAGAAAATTATTGGTCATGACAGCTGATGTATAAAGAATCACATTTTCAGCCTACTTTTATTATCAATGAACATAGAAGCATTATGTTTGACTATTTTTCAAACATGGTTATAAAAGTTTTTTAGTTTGTACTTCAAAATATATATACATAATATACTTCAATAAATATTATTAAATATTTTAATGATGTTTAAAAAAAATAAAATTACATAATCAAGTTTAGCAAATTCATTAATAATATTTCCTATTACAGGTATGATAAAAAAATTGTAATTAAAGAAAAGTGGCATATTTTTATGTCTTAACGACAATTCAAATAAAATATTAAATAAGTAAATAATTTTTTTTATTTTTTACACTAAAACACGAACAATATTTTTTGCTATAATCTTTAAAAATTTGTCAGATTTTCTAATAAACAATTTATTATTACTTTCTTTTAATATTACTAACATTAAGCAATGTGAATTATTCAAAAAAAAAAGTAATTTCTGAATAATTTTCTCAAATATAAATATAATTGGACGATAACTAGCGACTAAAAATTATATTTTCTTAGCTTTATTTAATTTAACTCAAAAATAAAAATTGGCATAATAAAGCGTTAAAGAACACTAAAAACTGAACCACAATTCTTGATAGTTATATTAAACTTTCCGTTTAAAATTAAATTAAACTAAATCATGTAAAGTATTTAGGACATTAAATTACAAAGAAAGAAAAGAAACAAGCTGCCGTTTTGGGTACTTTAATGAAACGAATAAAATCTCATAAATCATTTTATTTTAAAAATATAGAAGAAAAAAAGATGTATTAAATGAATAATTTTTCATTGCTTCCTTATTACTTAAAATAAAATTGATACATATTTAATGGTAGAGATTAAATAATTAACCAACCACAAGTCTTATCTTTAGATACAAATTATTTTACAAAAGAATTATTATAATACAATGTACTAGTAATTAGTTAATTTTCACTGACTCAAGAAATATCTTAAATGAAAAATGGAAAAAATAAAGCAATTGGTTTATTTTTTTCCTTTTTTTCCATCTAATGACATATATTCACGTGTTAAATGTTACCAATTTCATAGGTCTATAAAATAATTTATCGATAAACAGATAGATAATATTATAAAATATTTAAGAATATATTTAGGGATAGATAAATTTTGTAATTATTTCCAATAAAGAAAGTACAAAAAAAATAAATACTACAAATATTTAAATAACCTATTTTTTAATCAAACAATTATTAAAAAAAAGCTTTGTCTTGTAACTCATTATTATGTGAAAAAAATAGATGAAAAATGATTGTTTTTTCTACTCAATCTAAAAGTTTTATTTTTCATTATTTTTTAGTATCCTCATTTTTATTATTTTTTTTATTTTACTTTATTGGACTTTTGTGTTTGAGTAAAGATATATCATTATATCAATATTTAATTTTATGTATCAGATAAAATTTCAATTTTGTAAAATTCATCATTTTTCTAATTAATCACATAAAAATTAGTGAGCATTTAAGCATAGTATAAAAAAAGAATATTATTGTTTCTTTAAATAGTCATGGAATACTAAAAAAAATGTTATGAATTTGAAAAACTGTAAAATATTCTTATTCTTTGTTATGTGTTATCATAACAATACGATGAATATTAAAAAACTTTTCTAGAGAAAAAAAATATATATACACCTACAAAAAATTTTTTTATTATACATTTATGTTTATACGTCAATGAAATATTACTAATTATATTAAACAGTCTTATAATGAAAAATTTATACTTTTAAGTGAAATGTAATTAATACCACATTTGAAATTTAAGCTGAAAAATAAAATGAAATAAATTTATCAGTATATAGATTACAATTCTTAAAAAAAAATATAAGAACTTGTCACTTAATATCCATCTACATATAAATACTAAGATGATTATAAAATAAATATATTCATATATATAATCTCACAATTTCTTTTTGATTTATTCTTTACATTTCTGTTTTTAAAGATGAAATCCTTCATAAATTGGAAAATATTAAAATAACATAAAAAAGCAAAATAAATAACAAACTTCTAATATTTACCTATATAGAGGATTAATTTTAATAGAGAAATAATAGTGATTTGAAACATTTTAGATTTAAAAGAATTTATATTTAAAAAAAACCCAAGTTGTAATGAAATTGAATATGACGTACTTACTAAAAAAATAAAGATGTTTGAGTTTCAAAAATAAAGATTGGATATCACATTTGTTGTTTAGATAAAATATTGTTTTTCTTTTTTCATAAATATTTTTCATAACAATATAATAAATTTTTTATTCAAAACTATATTTAACTATAAACATTTATGTATGTAAAATTTTAATAAATATTGAAGATTTTAGTAATCAAAATATTAAAGATCTTAGTATTTTTTTGTCAAAGATTATCATAAAACTTGCTTTTTAGCAATAATTATTAACTTTATATATTCCTAGATGCATAGATTTATAAAAAAGAAAATTTAAAATTTAGCTAATGCTCTTATTGTTTTGGTGTATTAGAAAAAATAAATAAGGATAACAGGAGTTTTTATGATATTTATTAAAAATTACACGTTTTCAAGTAATTTATATAAAATTTTTCCATTTATTAAATTATGTTATTTGTGGTTAAAATTCAAAAACCAATTTTTTGTGTACAATTATTTACTGTAATGAATTAAAAAATAAATTTACTATTATTTTGTTTTTTTTATTATACAAAAACAAGGTTAATCTCGTTTATTTTGTGCAAAAGTACAAAAAGTTTTAAATTTAATAAACTTTTCCAAAGTATGACCACTTGTGACAATCTTATAGTCTTTTTGGTTAAAATTTTAAAAGAAATCTTTAATTCAGTTATTTTATTGGCAGTAGACGAACTCAAACTAAACAATTATAGTAAAATAAAAAAAGTAACGATTATATCATTCAATAGTTTTATTTAGATGAAATTTATTACTTAGCAAAAGATCATATAAGAGAGTATTTATTCATAAAAATAATCACTAATTTATATTTAGAGAATATTTTAAAATAAAAGAATTCTATAAAAATAATAACTCTTTTTTTAACGTATTAAAATTTTTTTTTCTTGTCACAAGTTACTTTATTAAAAATGTATCACAAAATTTAATGTTGATACGAAAATAGAATAATAGAATAGAAGATTAAAGTTTATCTTTTATAATATTTTTTTGTAACAAAAATGTTTTTTACATAAATACATAGCAAAACTTTTCTATTCCTTGAATTAAAGCAATTAATTTAAAAAAATTTATTGCAATAGTACATTTTTTTCAATTTGTTTGTTTAATATCAATAAACCCTTTTAGGATAATTATGTTTATCATGGATAAAAAGAATTTTAGTTAATTTTTTTTTAATAGTTGTAATAGTTTTTATTGATATTAAAAATAATTTTCGTGTATTTGAATGATTTATCCTTTAATTCTTACTCACATTCATAATTATGTTTAAAAATGTTATCATATTTTTTTAATAAATTAATGCATAAGAAAAAACATGATGATAAATGATTTTCTTAAATTAACAATTTCATAACTCATCTTTAATTTTATTGAAGCATAAAAATTATTGTAAAATAAGAATCATTAATTATTTTGAAGACTATTATAATTAAAAATAGCTATAATTGTTATCGTTTGTGTTATATACAATGATAATTAGATAAATGAACCAATTGATCCTTAAATTGTAGAAGAAAACATTGTTTTTACTACGGTCGTAGTAAGATTATTTAATTAATTTATGTACTTAAACAATTTCTTGGTAAATCTTATGAGAAATAGATTTTTAGTAAAGATTTATATTTTATCATCAATATAGCTATTAGTAAATGCTTAAAAATTATAGTAAAAAGTAAATTTTTTAATAAAAAATATTATCTTAAGAGAAAAATTGTTACAATGCCGTGGGATGTATACTAATAATATTAATTTTTTTATATAAAGAATATAAATATCATTTGATTATAGCATTACTTTTTGTACATGGTCACACTTTCTCTTTACAACAGTAAAAGAAAATTTATTGTGTTTAAAATATTTATGTTGTATATAGATTTTAGATTATATTAAAGAATGTATCAAATTGAATATTTAAATAATTTCTATATCAAAATGGTCTTAATATTTATTAATAATACTATTTTTAGTACAAACATAACTTAAAATATTTATATACTTACTAAAAAAAGTTATTTTTTTATACTTTTCTGAAATTTGACAACAAAAATATTATAGAAAATGAGAATTTTAATATTTGTACCTAAAATAATTTTTATCATCTATATTTCTGATAAAACCTTAAATACAAATGGATAGACAATAAGAGGCACGGCCTGCAGAAATTAATATTTTTTAATAGTGAAAATGAAATAATAAGTTGGAAAAAAGGTACCGTCTAGTCCATCTCGATTTAAAATGTACAGTTGGCCATATTTGTCTAGTTCTTAAAATTAAAACTATTTTTATTGTTTATTTTGAAGTCTTTTTATGTTTATTAAATATTTTTAGATTTTTCTCAAATATATTTATTGATGAGTAAAAAAACTAAGGAAATATTGAAGAAAAATGATGTTAAATCAAAATCTGAAGTGGATCCTTCATTAGTTGATGAGACAAAAAAGAAAAAGAAAGGTCCTAAAGCTAGAGGAAAGACTTATTTTAATGTTACAACATTATATACAATTGCTATTGCAAATATCGCTATTGTGACATTTGGATTACATCAGATTTATTATTTGTATTATGTTCAACCGCAATTGTCAGTTACCAAATCTGATTTACCTATAGTTAGTTACACATCACCAGATAGTCTATTGAAATGGAGTACCTACCGTCCTCATTTATATTTTGGTTTACGGAATAGGCATCCAGAATCTCCTTTATTTGGTTTGTTATGGTATGAACAACCTTCAGAGAAGTCATTGCTTTACAATACCCCTGTTCGTCATTGGTGCGAGAATGGAGATTCCATTAAAAATTATGCATGGCTTTATCATGATGGAAAAAGTTATGGTAAACAAAGAATAAATGATGAGAAATACCAATTAAATACTAGTTTTATTAGTGAAGGTCAATCTTGGAGTGCTCATGTGTCTATAAAAAATACCACAAAAACTGCCAAAAAAAATATAGCACTAATTTTTTATTTTGCTTCTCAGGATAATAAGACACTTTTTGTTTATGATGAAAGAAATAAAAAAATTAGAGGCAACTCAAAAAATTTTGAACATTTTGAATTACAATTCCATTCCAATAACGATGTTGATCAAACTTTTTTATTTAACACAACAATTATTAATCCAGTTTATTATAAAGAATATATAATGAAAAATAGTAAATTAGTAAAAGAAAAAAAGCGTTATGCTCTTCCAACAACATCTCCAGTGAAAGAAACAACGATACCTCAAAAATTTGTTGCTGTCCAATTTAACTTCAAATTATCAGGTGATGTATATATTACTTATCGCACAAAAGTCGGCAATATTTATCATGGAGAAAATTATAATGAAAAATTAAAAGAGAAGGCAAATAATTTCTTAGTGAAATTTGAAAAACAATTTAATTTAAATAAGAAGAATGCTTCAGCTGCCCATAAACATATGGGAAGAATTGCTTTATCAAATATGTTAGGTGGAATAGGGTCTTTTTATGGTTCAAATATTGTAAAATCTAAATACTCTTCAACTGATTATTTATTATATTATGGTCCACATAGTTTACTTACATCTGTCCCATCAAGGTCATTCTTCCCAAGAGGTTTCCTGTGGGATGAAGCATTTCATAATATTTTAATTAGGAAATTTGACCCTGAATTGTCTTTCGAAATACTGGGTAGTTGGTTTGATACTATTAATGTGGAAGGTTGGATCCCAAGAGAAATGATTCTTGGAAGTGAGGCACAAGCTAAAGTACCATCTGAATTTATAGTTCAAAAAGATGATGTTGCTAATCCTCCAGCATTCTTTTATTTGATAGATCAAATTCTACATAATCACCAATTTGTTGAGAGTCACAAAGAATCTTTGAATAGATTATATCCTAGACTACAACTTTGGTATAATTGGCTCAAAAAAAGTCAAACTGGTCCTAAAAAAGGTCTTTTTAGATGGAGAGGACGTGATGATAATGTTGATAAAGTATTAAATTCAAAAACTCTTGCCTCTGGTTTAGATGATTATCCTAGAGCTTCTGATCCTTCTGAAGATGAATATCACTTAGACTTAAGATGTTGGATGGCATTTTGTAGTAAAGTTATGAGACAACTATCAGAAGTTATTAAATCGGATCAGATAGATGTTATAGAAAGTTTACGTGAAGAGGAAAATGAATTAAACGATTATGAAACATTAAAAAAATACCATTGGTCTGAGGAATCTCAGTCTTTTGCTGATTTTGGTAATCACAGTATGAAAGTAACATTAGAAAATGAATTGTATCGTGACAACAATGGATATTTACAATACAAATGGTATAGAAAACTTTGGCAACCGGCAAAATTACGTTTCGTTGATGATGTATTTGGTTACAATAGTATATTTCCATTCCTTCTAAAACAAATACCTCCAAAAGCTCCGGAATTAAAAATTATTCTTACCAAAATCGGCGATCCTGAAATTCTATGGAGTAGATATGGTTTAAGGAGTGTATCAAAAAGTTCTCCATACTACAATAAAAGAAATACTGAACATGATCCACCATATTGGAGAGGTAATATTTGGATAAACATAAATTATATGGCCTTATCTTCATTGAGGTATTACGCTGATATTAAAGGTCCTTATCAAACAATGTCTCTTCATTTATATGAAAAATTACAAAGCAATGTTGTATCTAATATAGCTAACGAATACAAAAAAACGGGTTATACATGGGAAAACTATAATGATCAAAATGGAGCTGGACAAGGAACAAGACCTTTTAACGGATGGAGTTCCTTAGTCTTAGCAATGTTATCTGGGGATTTTAATTAATTTTTTCATTGTTTTATTATCAACATCTTTTTAAATATTAATTTTGATAATTTATAACATTACCAATAAATTGTTAGTTTTTTTATATACAAATTTATATTTCATCTATCTCAGGTTTCTTGTAATATTTCTCACTTACTAGATTCATCTTGTGTTCTATGAGACGACAACCATTCACTGAAAATAATGGATCATTTTTTGGTGAAAATGTTATTTGTTTTAAAAGAAAATCCTTAATCTTCTTATTATATTCCACATTTGTATACTCCCTTTCATTGAAAATAGTTTCTATACATTCTTCAATATGTTTCTTTTCTAGTGGTAGAAAAGGGACAAAAACATCAACAATACCTCTAAAAATCATATCACTTTCCTCAAGACCACCTTTATTTACAGCAACTTCTTTTATAATATTTTCGAAATCCTCTAGTTTCAAATCTTCTCTAAATCCTTTCTTTAAATAAAATTCTCTAACTTTATTAGCAATAGCATCACCCCCAGCATTACTAATAAATATAAAAATAGCATCGTTAGCAGGTTTACCACTAATTCTAACATTTTCTTGTCCAAAAGGTGATATAGCATCAAGAATTTTTGGAGACATTTTATCAACTTCATCAAAAATAAATAATGTCTTTGTACAATCCGATAAATTTCCTGCAATCCACCTTTGAATATTTTCTCTGTATTCATTAACACGATTTGGCAATGGAAAATCTTTTGATCCATAATATCTTTTTACATATTTACTTGAAAATCCTTTTTCAAATAAATGCTCAGCTATTATTGTTGATGTATATGTTTTTCCTATTCCTGGCCAACCGTGGAAGGACATTACAAGTGATTTTTTTGATTTTCCTTCTTTTACCTGTTTAAGGTGTCCTGATACTAGATTTTCAACTGCAGCTATTGCTATATGTTGCCCATATAATCTTTTTCTCAAAGCTTCAGATAATTCTAAGACAGATAAATATTACTTTTTTCTTCTATAAAATCAAATATACCTTTGTATCTTATTTTAATCCACGGAGCCTCGCAACATTCGAGCACTTTACACTGATTATAAAATAGAAATGATCCTAATCCAACTGCTATAGAAGTCCCTACCATAATTGATATTAATTCACCATAAATCATGGTAGAAAAATATGAAAATAATATTAATGATAGGCCAAACCGCATTTCTATAAGTAGCAATTTTTAGAAAAAAAATAAACCAGATTTGACTAGTCTTAAGAAGTTTTTTTAGCTTATCTCCATGTATATTTTTGGTGTCTGGAGATCGTTATGAGACAAAATAAATGGTATTTTGTTTTTGCCTTCAGTCATATGTCGGAATAACACTTGATTCTTTGTAAAAAAAATTTTGTCACTTGTAAGAAGTTGAAATAAAGAGTTTTTTTTTGTTAGACAAAGGCGATGCATAATTTTTAATGTACACTCAAAAAATTCTTCCGTTTTTCAAATTCCGTAATGATTTTAACAATCAGTTTTTGTTTTTTCTCTGTTTTTTTTAAAATTTCGTTAATTTTAAATACGATTTTATAAAATTTTCCGTTTTATTTTACTCCGATATTATTTGTACCGTTTCTATGTTATAAACTTAGTAAGAGATGTCGCGTTCCTCTGTCATTATTTTTATAGTATAAATAATATGATGTTTTACCTATTCAATCATTCTCTGACTGTTATAGGAACCAAGGAGCCGACCTTGTTTTTTTTATTAAGATGTTTTTACTTTTTTATATGTATGTTCACCAACAAAAATGATCTATTAGCCAAACCGTGTAATACTTTTTTACTCTCTATACGCTAAAAATTAAAAGTATACACAAAATAATATTTTAAATGTAAATCCTCATAGTGTTAAAATAAAATTATAAAATATTTATATAAAAATTGTAGACAAAATTTCTTTTTTTTTCTTCTTAAGTTGCATTGTATATGGCTAAATATCATCTTCATGAAGAATATTTTTCTGACACAAAACAAAAACAGTAAAACCAAACAATTAAAAGTTAGGTTCAGGTGAATGCGAATAAATTTTATCTTTATCAATCCAGGCCTCTTAACCGTTCTCAATCCTTTCTGAATTTTCTGTGAAATATAAAGATTAAACATCAAAATGCCTTATGGTTTGGACCACAATTTAAAAAGTTTGCATTTTAAAACTCAGTTTTTTTAAATACGTAATTAAAAATTATTCCGTTTAAAAAAAACTCCGTTCATGATATTAATCCGTTTTTTAAAAGATTGTATTTTAAAATTCAGTTTTTTTAAATTACGTAATATATAATTATTCCGTTTTTGCTAAAAATTCCGTTTTTTTAGCCTACGTTTTTTTTGATTTTTACGGGAAATTTTCCGTTCATAAACGGAAGAATTTTTTGAGTGTAAATGCGTGTTTATACTAAAATGTTTAAAAGTGTTTGTTACAAAAGTAAAATTATAGATAACTTTATAAATTAGAATTTAATGATTAAATATATAAACCTAAACAATGTCAAAAACTTTGTGAAATTTCCACATTGTTATTTATAGTTTAAAACATTGCATTTTTAAGGTGGGAAACTATTTTCATTAAATGTTTAAAAACGTGACAAGTGAATTTTTTGTTAGTCCAATATATATAGAATATTCCTATTTTCCAAGGAGTATTTTTTTCTTTTCAGATTTTCTCAAATTTTTCATTGTAGGTTGGAAGAAAGTTTAAACTTTCACTAACTTATAGTAGAATTTCCTCTCATTCCTTGTTTTTTACTAAAATTGGTATGAAGAGTGAGTGTAAAAATATATTATTTTTAAATAAAACTCTAGATCTAATCCATGAAATTCAATTTCTTTTAAAACGTTACGAAAATTGTATCGAAAATGCTTGAAATATGGAACAATAGTCTTAGTTGTTATCTAGAATTGATTAAATCGCAAGTACTGAGTTAAATTTACTGTCATTCTTTTTTATTTATCTTCTTAATCTAAAAGTTCATCAAAACAAAAAGTACTAGTGAAAAAATAGGATTGTTTTCACGTACTGGAAATTTACAATAACAACAACAACAATCCACACAAGAGAGTATTTTAAATAAACGCTTCTCCAGTATTGTTTATACATAATAAAAAGGTATAATCAGAATCAAAAAAGTTATTTTATAATTTTATTTATCAGAAATATTTATGAAGCGGAGAATGTCACCTCCGCCTGATTCTAGTTCCTCCCATATGGACTACCCCCCAGGTCACCCTCCTTTTAAATTGCTAAGGGAGCTTGTTAAACCACGTGAGAAACCAACAGCTCCTAAAAAAGAGGCAGGTACGTTATAAATCTCTTTGAAAAGTAAATATTCATTCTTATAGAGATGGGATGGCTTCAAAAGCAACGATTGATATATGACAATAAAATTCCTGATGAGTACCAAGAAGAGTTAGTTCTTGACTACATGATAAAAGCAGGTTACCTTGATGCAGCAGAGTCATTTTGTCAGGAAATAGGGCGACCATTTAATGTTAAAATGTATGAATCATTACCCGAGAGAATGAAGATACGTTCATTAATAGCAAATGCCAAAATTGGGGAGGCGATAGACACTATTAGAGGTACGATACCTGAATTTTTTGAAGAAAATTCACAGATATATTTTATGATGAGACTTCAAGAGTTAACAGAGTTAATTAGAGAAAGAAAAACACAAGAAGCAATGGATTTTGCCCAGGAACACATCATACCTATAGCTGAAAGTAATGAAAGTTGTATCCCAACGATGGAGGAGACTTTTGCTCTCCTTGCATATGATAACCCAGAAAAATCTCCATTCGGATATTTAATGGACAAAAAAAAATTACAGTCACTTGCTTATAATGTTAATACAGCAATTTTAAGACTTAAAAATTTCGAGGATAAACCTATCATGGAAAATATAATTAAACTTGTCATTTTCTTCGCAGCCCAAATGGATGACAAACCTTTGGTTGAAGAACCAGAAATAATGAATAAAAACGACACTTTACGATTAGCTTCAATGTTATTTAACACGATTCAAAAAGTTCCAGCTGACTGTTCCACATTACTTGACAAAAAAAACCAATAGTGACAAAGGCATTTAATTGTTTTGGACATCCAATACAATTTAAAGTTTTATTTATACATAAATCTTGAGAATTTTTAGTGAACTTTTTTAACACATCATATTTAAAATTACAGTTTTAGAAGTAGTTTCTGTGCCCTATAAATTTCGAAAAGTCTTAACTGGAAATTAATGTACATTTTTCTTGTTGGAGGAATGTGTTTTAGTACTGGCATTGTATCATTCTGATTCTTTGTATTCTAACTAATACTATTATAACAACCCTGTTTTTATAATAAAATTAAATATTATTTTTATTGTTTATGCATTTTTGTTGTGTAATTTTAATTTCTAGAAATGTCGTCAGATCCCTTTTCTTATTCAAACGAGTTGGAACGACGGCAACTTATTTCAGCAAAAAGTATTAGTAAAGCAAGAAAGAATAGAGACATAAAAGAAACAATAAAATTTGTACAAAAAGCTTGTAGCATTAATGTAGGTGCACCACTTGACCCTATATTCCAAATGCTTGATTACCATGGACTTCGAAGACACGGAATTCATGAACAAATTTTCAAGGCACTTGAAGAAAAAATGATACAAACTATCAGAATTCTCGGCAGTGTTAGATGTTATGAGTCTCAAGCAAAGATAGAAAAAATTTTATCAAGAACGTTTGATCTTCATAAAATTCCATCTATGCGACCTATCGTTCTTGAAGCTTTGAAGTTTGCTGAAAGAGTTGATGAAAAGTATTTACCTGAAATTGTGGAAAACAAAGATCTTTATGAAGCTTGTTGTGTAACTGTTAAACAACAAATATGGTATTCTAACTTGGAATTATTTAAAGAGGAAGTATTTAAAATATTTGATGAATATATAAAGAAAAAGGAGAAAGTTGTTTTGTATTTGGATTCTAATGCATTAAATTTTTTCAATTTTGAAACATCAAGAGCAAGAAAGAAGTGGAAAGAAGTTGTAACGTTAGGAGAAATGGCAGGGGATAGCGTTGAATTGTATAATCAATTAATGCTTTTAATTCAACAAAGATTTATGGAAACAGGATGTTATCATTATTGTTCATTGAAAGTCGAGGTTATGGTAGTTGTATTTGAAAGAAGGCAACCTCTAGATGAAGAAACCGTTGTTTCACAATTTGCCTGTAGTTTAGATGCCTATGTACGTGATAGGCAATTAGAATCTCAAGCTATAGCGAAAATAAGAAGTATTTTTGAGCCTTCTAAACAAAATCCGAAAGACCCTACATTTAGGTCGTTGAATGAACTTGAATTTTTTGCTGAAATGGCTATGATAGCATGTGACCCTCATATTACACACTTTATTTGTAATTACATTATTAAAATTATTTATGAGAATGCTGCAACTAAGCACAAAATGCCACGAGACCAACATGTACTCCATGTTTTAATTAAACTTCTTCATCTTGGATCTTGTGCTCATAAAGCCGTTACAATCCTAGGAAATGGAGAAATTATCTCGACTGATGAAGCATTTGAAGGATGCCAAGATGTCAACACAGAAATTTACACAAAATTTCTTCCTGAATTTACCTGTCTTATTATTGATGATCTTATAAATGACATATTTATTCAAAATAATTTACTATCTCGTGATTCATTCCCTCAAATCTTAAAGTATTATACACCTATCTCCGACCAACTAGTTAATTTTTTGGAGGAAGATCGTGTTTGTGCATTAATATGGATGTTTTATTATGTTGAGATACTACCAAAAGGAAAAACAATTCATTCTACCGAAACAATGAACAAGTATCTAGATAAATTAAAAATCTTAAATGGAAATCTTATCTACCAAACACCATGGACGAATTTTTTAGTTCAACGTGTTATTTGTTCTGCAGGGATCTTTGATGGTTACCTTAATCCTGGAAGTTACCTTCACCTATTTTTAGACCAAATAATATGCAGTCAAATGGAACATCGACTCGAAGCCAAATATTTCCTATTACGATTTATATGTTATGCTAAAACAGTCCTCGGAGAATGGATGACCAAAAAATATCTTGAACGTCTAAATCCAAAAGTCTTAATTGCTGATGGTAATTGTGTGTTTGGTGATGAAGATAAAGCAAATTATTTGGAGGCATACGATAAAATTTCCAAGAAATTAGCACCAAAAACAGTAAATATTGATTATAAGGAGGAGGGAAGTAAAGTACAAACCTTAATTAATCTTGCCAACTCTGTATGATAAAGCCGTTTTTTAATTAAAGTATATTTATTTTTATATTATTCAGTGTAATGTAATCTAATTGCAAATTAACAACTACACATATATCGTTAAAGTCTTTTTTGTCTTATTATTTTTTATTTTTCTTAAACAGTTTCAAATACTTTGTATTTCTTATTTGTTATTAAATTTTTTATTACAATAATCAATAGTAGGTTTTTTAGGAAAATGAATTCTACTGAAATTGTTGAAAAGCTTCGTGAAAGCTTTAATAATGGTTGTTTAGATAGCTATGAGAAGAGAAAAGAACAATTACTTCAACTAAAGAAAATGTTAGTTGATAACGAAAAAGAATTCATTGAAGTTTTATGGAAAGATTTACATAAGAGTGAACAAGAAACATTGTTATATGAAACTCACTTTATTGTTGAGGAAATTGATCAAACCATCTCTGAATTAAAATCGTGGATAGCACCAAAGAAAGTAAGTAAAAATATCTTACAAATAATTGATGGTGCTTACACTAAAAAAGAGCCATTAGGAGTTGTTTTAATAATTGGTGCATGGAATTTTCCGGTACAATTACTTCTCGGACCAATGATTGGTGCTATTGCTGCTGGAAATGCAGTTGTATTAAAACCATCTGAAATAGCTGTACATACTAGTGCATTAATTGCTAAACTCATACCCTCATACCTTTCTCCTGATGCTGTTTCTATCGTAACAGGGGGCGCAGAGGAGACATCAGCTCTTTTGAAAAATCGTTTTGATTACATATTTTTTACTGGCAGTTACTCCGTTGGAAAGATTGTTTACAAGGCAGCTGCTGAACACTTGACACCTGTTACACTAGAGTTAGGAGGAAAATGTCCTGTAATTATAGACGATAACGTTGATATAGATATTGCGGCCAGAAGAATTGCTTGGGGAAAACTTACAAATTGCGGCCAAATTTGTATTGCTGCTGATTATGTACTTATGGTAAACAAGAATAAAGAACGATTTATCCAAGTTTTTAAAGATAGTATTAAAGAATTTTATGGTGAAAAAATTGAAGAAAGTCCGGATTACTGTAGAATAATTAATGAGAAACATTTCGATAGAATAAGTGCATTGTTAAATAACACTAAAGGTGAGGTTGTTATTGGAGGAAATTCCAGTAAAGACAACTTGTTTATACCACCAACAGTTGTTGACAATGTCAAAGAAGATGATTCATTAATGAGTGAAGAGCTTTTTGCTCCGGTATTACCAATTGTTGACTGTGAATCAATCGACAAAGCCATTGAATTCATTAAAAAGAAGTCTAAGCCATTATCTTTATACTTATTTTCTGATAACCAAGCTAATATCGATAAAGTAATTAACAAAACATCATCCGGAAACTTATTAATTAATGATCTTCTTTTGAATATGTGTTGTGAACATTTACCATTTGGTGGTGTTGGAGCTTCTGGATTTGGAAGATACCATGGAAAGTATTCCTTCGATACATTTTCTCATGAAAAAGCTGTCCTCCACCGTACAACATGGTTTGAAAATGTTCTTTTCATGAGATACCCACCATATGAAAATAAAAAAATTACCTGGGCTAAAAGAATATCTAAAAAGATAAGAGTTCCCTTCTGAGAAATCTTTGTCCTTAAGATAAACTGAACAATTATATTAATGAAAATACAATTATAAAGTGAAATAATGTTTTAATTGATGTAATAAATTTTAACTAGATTTTTACTTTATAAAAGTATAATAAAAATTTTTGTATGACGACCTCCATATGTGTATTTTACAATAATGTAATGTACAGAATTGTGGAACGCTACTACTAAAAAGGATAGTTGATGAAAAGTTTCAAAGACAAATTGTAGGACAATTATCTTTTCATTATAATGAGTAAAAATTTCAATCATATTAAATAATAATGTATCTCTTTTCTAATCCTGTTTAAAAATTTTTTATCTATACTATAAAAGGTATATAAAATTCTTATTCACATTTATTATACGATAGATTTATTTGATTATGGAAGATAAAAATTCTACCAGTCGATTTGTTGGAGTTGTTGCTGTTGTAGTTTCTATAACAGCTTTACTTTCTAGTATTTTATATGTACCTAATTTAATATGGAAAATTCAAAATATTCATAATCAAGTATGTTTTTATCAAGAAATTTTTTATCTATATATTGTAGGTTAGAATTGATTCTGATGAATTTAAAATACTTGCCGAAGAAGCGTGGGGTAATCTTCAAAAGATAAGACAAGCAACAAGACAAAAGAGAGATGCATATAATGGAGGATATGCTGATGGTGGTATTAAAGCCTTTTTCCCAGATGCAAGAAGTCAAGCTGTCGAAGGTTTCTCTTCTACTGGTCCCCAATGTAAATGTAATGCTCGTAATTTATGTCCAGCTGGACCACCAGGACCTCCAGGAGAACCAGGGTTAGATGGATCTCCAGGTTTACCTGGAGAGCCAGGTGCACCTGGATTAGCTGGAATCGCTCCACCTGTTACAATTGACACAAATCAAGGATGTAGAGTTTGTCCTAATGGTCCTCCAGGTCCAGTTGGACCACCAGGAGAAATGGGACCTGAAGGACCAGCTGGATTACCTGGTGCACCAGGAAGACCAGGTGAAGAAGGTAGAGTTGGATATCCCGGAAACCCAGGTATGCCAGGAGAAGTAGGTAAAAGTGGCAAAGATGGAGAAAAAGGATCACCTGGAGCTCCCGGAACTCTTGGACTTAAGGGAGAGAAAGGTGAAAAAGGACCACAAGGTCCAGCAGGCAAAAAAGGATCTCCTGGATATCCGGGAACAGATGGACAAAGAGGAAATGATGGTAGTCAAGGTCCAGTTGGAAACAGAGGACTACCAGGAAGACAAGGAAACCAAGGACGACCTGGCATGCCGGGACAAAATGGTGTACCAGGAGAGGATGCAGAATATTGTCCATGTCCAGCTAGATCTGCTGGTGTTAACAAACCTGAACAAACAATGTCTTATGAATTCCGTCCACCATCAACTCCAACATACACAACAGATGAAGCTGTAAATCGTGGTGGTTACAGAGCAAGAATTTAGATTGAATTCAGCTTAAAATTTATTTGAAATAAAGTGTTTGATGTTACTTATATTTTAATACAAAATATATACAAATATTTACAAAAAAATAATATAACACAAATTACTCTTCTTTAACTTCATTTTCTTCCTTTATACTTTCTTCATCTATCTCTTCAACATTATTCTCAACATTTTCGATTTTATCTTCATCCTCAATTTCAGTATGACAATCAGATTCATTTTGTTCACCATTATCATCTTCATTAATACCATCATCTATCATTTCGAAATAATCTTGATTAAATCTTAGTCTCAAACGCTTCTCTACAAAGAAACTGTCTAGTGAATTCATTTTAGCATTCATAACTTTAGGGTCGTGTTCCTCTAGTGGACGAATAACATCACCTTTGGTGTGTTTAAATGCGACATGATATCTTTTATCTTCCAAGCCATAACTTTTGTCATAACGAAATGGTCGTTTTCTATCAAAATCATTTGTTTTTGTTGATGGTTCCCGATGAAAAGACGGCATTTGAAATGATTCATTTGGCTTATGTTTATTATTACTTCTACCAGCATGTGGTAATCGTAAATTCATTGTATGATTACCAATTTTAGTTTGATTAAATTCTATAAACGCTCTTGTTTGTTCCTCCTCCGAGGAAAATCTAATGAAACCCATACATTTGGATGATCCATCTTCATTTCTTAATATTTTAGCACCTCTACATCCTATATATCTTGATCCAAATAACTTAAATAACTCTGCATCTGTAAAATCTGGAGGTAAATCACTAACAAGAATATTAAATTCAGCTCCACTATTTGAATTTGAGTTAGCAAAAGAAAAATTGAAGTTAACCTGAGGTTTTATATCTGGCATTGGTGTGCCATTCAATTCTAGCATGATATTTCTAGCAATATCTGCAGAAAAAAATTTTACAAAAGCATAACCATTTTTCTAGAAAATATTATTATAATCTTTATCAATTATTTTATTACCTTTCCGTTACTTATGTCATTCATCATTTTGATACTTTCTACTTTGATTCCAATTTTATTAAAAATTTCTTTCACAATATCCTCTGTCCAATAGGGAGAAATATCTCCCATCCATAAGGTTCTATTTTCAGCTCTATTAAAATTGCCTAAAAAAGCTTCTTGTCCAGGAATACATTGTCCACCTTGTTGTCCAAAATTTCCGTGATTGAGCATTCCCTGATTATTCACATTGTGGTGGGGAATATTAAACCTCATTTGTTGCATTGGAATATGTTGGTTTTGCATTTTTTAATAAAATTTTAGTAAAATATAAAAAAAATGTTTTACATAAGTAGTAAAGGAAAAACAAATAACACAAAGTTTTTCACAAAAATCTTACGTGGAAAATTGGGTAAATATATATTGAATAATTAATATTCCTCATTATCTTAATTATTTTTCATACTGTGGAATTGTTAGTCTTTTTGTTATTAAATAATAGTTGTTTATAATTCAATGTGATGAAAGAGCCTACTTTTTTTGATATAGAAAATATTTTTACTGTTCAACCCAACTTTTTCTGATAATTTAGCCAATATACAATTAATGTTTAAGCAAAAAAAATTGTCTAAATTAAATGGTTTTAGAAAGTATCTTCAAATTATATGTTAAAGCATATATAGATAATTTTCATTTAAAAATAATCTTATTGACAATTTTATTTTATTGTAAATAAGGAAATTCTTATTATTGCACAATGAAACAGAAACAATTAAATAAAATATAGAATAAAAAAATTAAAGTTTTTAAACATATAATTCTATTTTTTCAACAGACAAGTTGTTCCATATCAATGTTTTAAAAATAGATGAAAGCAGCTTTAAACAAAAGAATGCCAAATTAGTTGTTAAATACGATTTAGAAAGTATTAAAATCATTGCTTTTTTTAAGTTTATTGGGTCCAATCGGTGAAGGTGGAACAACACAAGTTTGGAAGGCACCAAAATCTTTAAGTCAGGACGAATTTTGTAATCCCACCCTTTATGATAGGTGAGACTAATCAACATCACTAATATAAATATTTTTACTTTTTATTTTATGTTGTTAGTTAGTAAAAATGTAATAATAAACCTATTTTACCCACCTCGATTTTTGAAATATCATTATGGAACCATTACGATTTCGTTTGAAGTTTTACCAGCTTCGATATCTTTGTAAATAGTGTCAATAAGTCCCCGTACTTCAACAAGGCACAATGGAGCAATTTGTTAGTTAAATTGTCCTATCTCAATACATCCACGAGTCAGGTCATGGAGCAATTGACTTTCTGATATATTGTTCTAAAAATTTTTTTCGGTTGCACCGGCAATCTGACAGCAGACGTCACGTGCTGTCAATGCTTCAGGAGAAGTAAAGATGACACCGAAGAAAGCAACAAAGGTAAAGATAAATTTTATCTTTTTAAAAAAATAAGTGTTTTTTGATAAATTACAATCAATAAGTTTTAATAAAACACAAACTCTCAACTACATTCCTTATTTGTTTATATCAAAATTTTAACCAGTAATCAGAGATATTTTGTTAAAAGTTACATGATGGAAATTGCCAATTCATTAACAATACTTGTTATCGTAATAATGTTTCAATAAATTCGTCACACAAGATTCACAAAATACTAGGAAATTTTTACATTGATGCTTTTAATGTTTTTAATATCATAGAACACTCAATAGAATGTTAGATGGTTATTAATTAATAATATTTTCCACCTCCATATTTAATGTTGTGATATTTGTTATAACGTTTTACTATTCTTAAAAATTTCATCTTTTAAATTGAAATTTTTATCGATAATATTACAGTCATTTTTAATTGTTATCTTGGTAATAAATATAAATAGAAAATGTACCATAATCGGTTAACTGGTGGAAGATGAAAAGATAAAAAAGGATTAATTTTATCAAATATGGAAATTTGCTTCAGGAATAGTGGCTACAATACTTGTATATCTTTTTATAGTTTAAATTTGGAAATTAATTTCTTTTGCGTTTTAAATTTAATGTGTACAAAAAGCAATCGAATATTTGATTATACGGTATTTTTTTATGGTAAAGTTTTTTTATGATACCCCACTATTGAGTGTTGGAATAAGTTAGTTCTTAACTACTTGCATTTAGCACAAAGTCAGGAGTTTTTGCTACTGGTAACTTAAATGACGTTTATATTAGACAGCTAGCCTATCACTGCGGGCAACTTCATATAAAGACAAGTGCGTAGGAAAAAACACCAAATCGGATTTATCTTTAATTTTAAAATAAAATGATAAATTTATTTTTTACAAATAAATATTTATTAACAGTCTTTGTTATATTAAAAAGAATGTATAAAAAATAATTGAGATGTGAATTAATGTACAATGTTATTTACAATTTAATTTTCGAATTACTTTCAATGTATTGAAGTAATCATGAATATCATTCACAGTAACATTAAATTGACAAGTAGTTTTTGATGGAACTCTTAAAAAATGAGGATTTGTCTTTCCAAGACCATACTCAAATACTTTGTTTGTTTCATATTCGAGATCATTGTTTATACTTGAAAAACAATCTGGAGAAGGTGATAATTGTTCTAAACATAATACATATAAATAATTTTAAAATAAATTTTTACCTTCAAAATTTTCAACAATAATAGTTGGAGTTGGTTGTCTTTGGAATTCTTCAAAAATCTCTTGGTTTCCTTCTCTTGTAATACTATGATTTCTAGATTCTAAACTCCAACTTGTTTGGACAGTTGAGGTACTCCCAAAACGTTTATCTTTCGTTTTTGTAGTAAATAAAAAAGGAAAAACTTTTTTAATAAATTTATTAGCAAAACAAAGGGTTATAATAAAAATAAAAAATAACACCAGAGCAAATATTATATTAAGGATGCATTTAAAATTAATTCCTTTTTCACACTCTACTATTTTATCATTTAGGTACATTTTTTTAGATTTTTTAATAATAGAATAGACATAAAATATGAGATACTAGAAAATACTTGATTGCCAATATTATGTATGTATTCTACAAATATAATCTTCCTTATTAAAAACAAATGAAAACTTTTTAATATAGCATATATTTAATGGATATTTTAAAAAAGAATATATAACTGAGAAAGTAGGATCGTAAAAAAATTGCTTCAATAAAAACGCTGCTCGTATTTAGAGTTAAAATGCTGTAGTAAAGATATCCTCAATATAAAATATTGTATTTTATATACAAATTTATACATTACTTTTACTTTGAATTTATGGAAATTTTCAACCTATTTAAAAACTTTTTTTTTTCATTTAATTTTTAAGAGTTTATGTTACAAACGTCATGAGAGTATTTATACTTTATTTTCCAGAGCGAATTATGTGATCTTTTTTTAGTAAATACGGCTAAGGTGTACATTTAAGAGGATGATGTATGCAATAAGAATATATTTATTAGAAATATATGTTGTCATAGATGATTATTGTTACGAAAAAAGTTAAGTTTATCAGTTGAAGTATTTAATCTATCTCCCACCTAATAATTACTTTTTAGTTTCAGTGTATTTAATTGATCATATCTTTCATCTTTGAATCCATTGTTATAGTTATCCACTTTGTTGTTATCATGGCTATGATTACAAGAACATCTGAAAGTTGGGTATGATGCGAAATCATATGGTTCATATTTTGGATAATTTTTAATTGCAATACTGACGACAATTGCTAATTCGTGGATTTGAAAGAATATAGCTTCTCTGTAAAGCTCCTTTAGTTCTTCATATTTTTCTGGTAGAACATCTGTCCTACCGGTTCGAAGATAATCAAGGATATATTTAAAAACTTCACCACTTCTGTCTATAAATAGCCTACCTTCATTATCTAACTATAAGTAAAGATTATTTTTTACTTTTAAAATTATAGATATTAAACATCTATTTCGTAGTAACATTTTTACACAATAATATAATTTGGGTAATAATAGTATATACGTCAATAGAAGTTATAAATACATTTGTAAAAAAATAAAGTAAAAATACTTGCATAAGAAAGGATAAACAAATTATAATTACAAACTTACAATAATTTTTTTTTCATTAACTAAAACATTATTTCTTCTTAGAGATTTCCTAAAAATCTGATGAAAAAATAAGCTTTCACCTGTTGCTAAAGTACCATAAAATGTGTCATAATGTTTACCACCAACATTCAAATATAATATATTATTGGCATTTTCTATTTTGGTAACATAGAATTGGCATGACATAATAACTTTTGTAAAAACCTATAAGAGAATGGGAATAATGATTATAACAGGTTAAAAATGATGTTATATTGATATTTGTTATCAAAAGTTAGTAATTAAATATATACTTTTGTACAATGATAAGATATTTACATTAACAGTTTCTTTTAAAATATTAAAAATTATATTTGACAAGAATGTAAAAATATTCAAATGGAGATACCATTTAGTAATAATGTGCTCACTCATTCAACTGATTGTACAATATTTTATTTCCCTTTAGTATTTATAGTTTTGATACTTTATATATTTTATACTATTTCTTAATATTTAAACCTTTTCTATTTTAATATTTATTGACAATAATCTTGATAAAATAAAGTTTTTACACATTTTTATGGCTAAAATGTTTGAAGTATTTAATCGAATTGAATCATATTAAATATAAAGATTTATTAAATATAAAGCTTTATTTATTTAAAAAAAATGATGTCATATAAATATATACCAATTTATGATACATAATCATAAACAAAAAAAAGGATATTCTTTGATGAAAATTATTCTTCCTTGTCTATCAATATCATTTTTATTCACTTTTATTCATTTGGTGTTCCAATAGACACTAAACTATATTTACTTTGATACCTTAACAGCAAGTTTTGATTTAATTTTTTAAACAATATTAACAAGTAGATAATTATTATAAATAATCCCACTGCTAAAATAACAGCAATTAAAATATTATTGTTCGGAAAGGTATTTGATGAATCTTTATTCTGAACATACATAATAAAATTGGAAACCTAAAATTATTTTAATTAATAAACTAAAAATATATTACAATAATTAAAAACATATTTTACTAGGTGTTGTTATTATAATAGTTATGTTTTTAATGTGTGTATTTACGTAAAATATTCTTCAATATATTATTTTTTATGATAACTTCAAAAAAAAACTTTTTATTACCAAATTTGGTAAAAATAACATTTCTAGGGAAAAAATGACTGTTTTAAAAAAATAAAAAACATGAAAAATAATATACGCAAACTATTGATAAAATACAATTTTTATCACGAAGATAATGACGTTAGATTTTAATTAACAAAGTAACATTTATAAATAAATACCTATTATAATAAGTACTTTTTATTTTTCGCACAATCATAAGTAATCTATATAATATTGTGTCATTATAACAATTATGGAAATTCTTTAAAACCTGAAGATAAAATTTTAAAGTTATTACATAATAACTATAGAACCTTAAAATCGTTGGCATTAAAAAGTTTTTAAGAAGGAAATAAAATCATACATATTTAAGGAAAATATTTTTTTTATTAAATATAATATTAAAATAAAAAAATAATAAAACTTTATACAAATAACATGAAGAGAAAATGCGTAAAACTTTTTTGATTTTTTTTCTTACACTGAAAAAAATACAAATTACTTTCTCATATATATAATTTTTCATCATGCAAATATATTTTTCTTTAAATATTTTTTAAGAAATAGTAATAAGCATAAATAAAATATATATTTATTTCTAATGAGGTAAACAGTGAATTTATTAACAAATCATCGAAGAAAATAAAGCAAATTTTATTAATAGAGGTTATCAATGTTTTTTAAATAAGAATGAAAATAGATTATTAATTTTTTTGAGAAGAATGAATGGTAAACTAATACTAATAAATAACCACATCATTTTATAATAATATATATAGTATATACAATTTTATTTAATATAATAGTGATAAAAAATATTTTGAAACAAAGATTAAATGATATAAAAAAGTATAATATTATGAAATATAAAGATATACGTTTATAAAGATCTTTTATATAAAAAAGAAACCCGTAAATTAATGCTATAGGTTGTTGTTATCATTGTTAAAGTGAAGAACAAAATTATATATACTAAATATATAAGGAGGGATTTTTTTTAAATATCATATTTGTGATGCATAATATTAAAGATCCTGAAAATGTGTCATATATAGTATAAAAATATATATTTATATTTATGCTCATCACATCGTTAACCTCATTCTTTTTTCTATGTAGCTGGTGTTTTTTTTTCGTTCTATTCGTATCTTCTTACTTTGACAACAAAATGGAAGTGGAATGATAAGGAAAAAATATAAAATAATAATAATTAAATGTATTTTTAAAAAATAATGTTATTAATCTGGTCTAGTTAGCAGCTGGAGCGCATAAAATGTAGTCTCCTTGAGATTTTATAATATTCTGAGGTGACGATTCACTTGGAGTATCATAAACAATAGGTGAAGAAGCACGTTTAGATTGTTTTCTTGTAGTAGTCATATTTTTTGATTGACTACCCGTACGTTCTTTGTTTTCAAGAATTGATGATGATGAGGAAATGGATGGCGTTTTACCATGGGCTTTTTTGTCTTTCCTTTCCAATGTTAATTTTTTAACGGAAGGATTAATATTAATTGGAATTGGTGAATCAATAAAACATTTAACTTCACTCATAGCAGAAGCTAAATTATCAAAATCGTGCTTTTTTGTTTTATTAATAGATTTTGATGATCCATTAAATGGTGTTGGTTTAACTGAACTTGTCTTTCTTGATTTAACTTTTCCATCTAAGCTTGTATTTGTTGAACTTTTACTTCCATTTGATGCTTTTCTATCTCTCATTATTCCTGATGCTGGATTTGAGATAAATGCAGAATGACTATCAGTTAAACCACCAAAAAATCCACCTGCTAGGAAACCACTAAAATCCATTTCCATAAAATATTCATTATCTTTCTGTTCTACTATTCCGGTTGTTTTTGAAGAGACAGTACTTGTAGTTGAATTTATACTACCAGACCTATTTGATTTTAGTGAACTTGTTGAAGTATTAATTTTTATGTTACTTTGTACATCACCAGAACTTTGAGAATTTTTTATAGGTAATAACATTTTAGATGACAAATTTTCAAGACCACAATTTGATAAATTTTTTGGAGAATTTTGAGAACTTATTGTTGAACTATTTTTTCTTCCTAGTTGGTTAACTCTGTTTCCCCATTTAGATGATAATAAATTTTTAGATCCTAATGAGAAGGCTCTTTTTCTGGGATCGGAAGTGATTTCATTATCTTGACTGTCCTTAATAGATATATCACTTTCTAGGATAGCATTAACCTGATTACTTCGTGTTGTAAAACCACTTGTTCCATGAACAGTATTTTTTCTACCATTTAATGTTGGATAGTGTGTATGCTTATTTCCATGATTACTGGCAGAGCTCGACATTGTACTTGTTCTTGAGTGTATATTTGTTGAGAAAGAATCAGTTCGGGCTCCATGACTTCTTCCACTATTATTAGCTTGTATAGATGAGTAACAACTATCACTTGAATCATAATTACAACTTTTTTGATCATCATGATGATCATATGAATTAGGAACTGATAGATGTGTTGGTGAATTGTATGATGGATTAGAATTCATTGGTGTATACTCTCCCTCCTCATCGTAATATATATGTCTTCCAAGAGAATTTCTTAAGTCTTCATTTGTTGAATGTAAAAATCCGGTATGGCGTTTACTTGAAATAGATGAGGAATGAGATAATATTTCATCATCCACCTCGAGAACACTACATATGGAGCTTTGACACGACATTGAAGAATCTGTATGAATACCATTGTAACATTCATTTGGTGATAAGTTTTCATCATACATACATTCATCTGCTCTTTCCTCCTCCTCTTCTTCTTCCTCTTCTTCAATCATTTCATTATTGGTAGCAGTTTGCATATCAGTATAATCATCTTTATAATAACTGTCTTTATTACTAGTGTTAAAGTTCATTGTATCAGGATTAATTGTTTCACCGCTTTTATTAGATAAAATTTCATCTTGTTCCACAAATTTCAAAGTACCACCACTATCTTCTGTTTCGGTATCTTCAAATAATTTTATATTTTTTTGTGAAATTTGTGATATTTGCGTTTGCCATGTATTAAATGGTTGTGGATATTGGTAATCATCATTAGATGAGCAATGTTTTTTGCTCTCTTCGTAATTTTGTACTTCATCATTTGATCTATCCCTAAAAGCAAATAAATATAATAATTGGTAAACTTAAACAAATAAACTACTTGTTTTGTTTACATAATTTCAAAGAATAACAATAAATTTGTATTTATGTAACAAGGAAGTTATTTTAATCTTCTTTATCTTTTATTCTCTCCCCCCCCCTTCTTTATACACTATCTTCTTATGCTAACACTATTTTTTTTATTAAATTAAAAGTAGGAGAGATGAAAGTTTTTGAGACAAATACAAGTTAAGTTAGTAAAATATTATGCTCATTAAGTTAGTTTGTATAGTGAAAATAAATAAAGAGATAATTTAAAAAGTACTAATTATGTTTGTTTTAACTAAGAACTTACTTATTATAATTTTTCCCTTTCATTGAAAATGTTCGATCTTTTATTAAAGATAAAGGATTAAATATTTTTAATCCTGAGAATTTTCTTTCAACATCATTCGGTGATTTATTTCCTTGTTTGTTATCTTTATCATTTACTTTAGGATCATCTTTTCCTACAATTGAAACAGTGGAATTTGGTAAAAGATCACATTTATTATGTTCTTCTTCACGTATTTTATTTTTCCTTAATTTCTGATAAGCTGAATACATCTCAACATTGCCATCAAAACTATCAAAGCGTGCACGATGTTCTGCTTCCTCATCAGCAGCATAATTTTCATTTTTCGTTAACATTAGATAATTTTTTTCCATCTCTGAATTTGGTTGTCCATGGAAAATAAAACTTCTTTTTTCTTTTTGTCTCTCAATAATAGATGATAATTTATTATGAGCATTTTGAGCAACTAAATTATTTTCCATTTTTATCCATATTTCACAACACCCATACGTACTACTCCTTCCCATACGTAAAATAACATAATTTTCCTGACTACCATAGTTAGATAAATAAATTTTTTCAACTTCAATAAATTGGGACTTGGGGAATGGAGGAAATTCAGATTCTGGTAAATCACTCGTTTGTATTGTAATACCACGATTACATACAACAACAGAATGAGGGTAGTAACACAGACGAACTACACGATTATTTAATTCAGTACTTTTTGCACATATATTTGGAACTTTATCATATTTTGTCATCTTCTTTTTAACTTTTGGGTTATCAACGATCATACCTTCCCACACAGCTTCTATAAAAATAGAAACAAATATTATTACGTATAAAATAAATATAAAACATACCAAAGAATTGTTCTGTAAAAAATGGTCTTTGAAATTCACATGCTCTTGCTGCAACAATTAACTCTTTTAATTCACTTAACCAAATATCCATTTCTTCATCCTTGAATTTTATAAAAAATATATCATCTGGAGTTGTAATATTAATACATCTTTTTAATTTAGGATCCCAATGATCAGAAACATTAAATATATGTGACAAAACAATAGTTATCTTTGGTACTTTCTTTTTTTTATACATTTTTTCATTTTCATAAATCTCTAATGCTTCATTACTCAACTCAATATATGAAATAACTTTTTTCATGAAACATTTAAAATTACAGTATCCTGAAACAGTAGCTGTAGTTGATCTTTTTTTAATAATAGAAGAACATGCTGCCTCGTCTTCTGCCATTTTTTTATTCTTTCTATTAATACAATTGGATATAAATATTCTTTTTGTTAATCTTGATATTGAAAAACTTTTCATCAACTATTTGTTGTTTTAGGAACATCCAAATATAATTAATAAAAAAGTATTACAATAATAAATATTTAATAACAAATATGAAATTTTTATTTTAGTTAAATCTGAAAAATTGTTCATTTAAATTTAGAATATTCATAGAAAAAAAAGATATTTTTTAGAAGACTAAATTGAGCGTTAAAAGAATGACCACGAATTATATAAAATAAAAAAAAATGAATCACTTCAATTTGAATATATAAAAAAAGAGAACAATAAATATTTATAAAGTTAACAAAAAAAGATGTGGAAATTTTTTTTAAATATTCATTTGTATAGACATCAATTATCAATTTAATATAATATAAAATCAGTAAATATAAGTCATATTAAAAAATTAGTTATTTCAAATAATAATACATGTTTATATCAGTAAAGGACAGTAAATTTCTTTTATAAAAGTACATATTAAGAATGGTACATTTATACATGTATGCGTCAGTATGTATTTTTAATGATAATTGAAAACAATAACGAGAAAGTGTAAGTACATTAAAAAATTATGATATTACTTCAAATACTTTAGAAAAAAACAGAAAAAGATTTGTTTTGACTACTCTTACTAGTTTATGAAGTTAGAATTGTTTCTACTTTAATATAAGTAATAAGGAAGGTATGTAGTAAATTTGTACAAGTATTAATGTAAACCTCCGACTTTTTATTTCAATTATCTAAATATTTACGGAGGAAGAGATTATTTTAACCATTCAGTCACTTGATTTATATATTTAATATAAAATATTATAAGAAATATTTACGAATTTTATTTTTTTCTTGAAATAATTAAAAATCTTTTTTTTACTTCGAAAAGATAATTAAATATTTCCCAATTTTTTGATAAATAACAATATTTATTTTTTGTTTTTAAACTTAATTTTCAGCTAAATTATATTTCTACTATGACGTAATATTAAAATGGGTGTTACTAGGTAATTATATGAAAAATACTTAAAAATGTAATTGTAAATAAAATTAATCACGTGGGAAAATAGTTCATTAAAAGTTTATCAAATGAGTAATGTGTAAAAATAGAATTGTTAAATATTTTTAATAAAAAAAGGCATGTCAAAAATCAAGAAATGACATGATAATAATAGATAACAAAAAAATAATATGATATATAAATAGTGATAAAAATTGTTTACGTTTGAAGTGCAAAAATTTAGAGTAAAGAATTATATAAATAGGGGATGGATGTCTGTAGATTGAAATGAAAAAGAGTTGAGAAGTAGTTGGTGTTAAAAAAAAGTACAAATTTTAGAGGACATGATTATTTGATACAATATATACATATTTCCTGACACAGGTTAGCACAAAATTTTTATATTTAACAATCAAAACACATTTAATATATTTTTTTTAAAAAAGAATTCAATTTGGAAGAAGTAAGGTGACAATATATATTATTAATAGGTTTTTGTTAATAAAAATAATAAAGACATGTACTCATTGGCAAAGGACAATTGGAGAAAAGGTCCTCTATGAGGGAGTATAAATTAAGAGTATTACCTTGTTTGATCAAATTATTAAAGGGTAAACAATAATAAAAAAAATGGGGAGAGGACAGGAGACTTACTAATAATGTGAAACTTTTTTATTCTGATTGTTACGTAATAAATATAATAATAATATTTTTTTATTACTCATATATTATTATCAAAATGAAAAAATAATAAATAAATGTAAAAAAATATATAAAAAATAATATGAGAACATAATTTGAATAACTTAAATAAATAATAAATTTCTGAATAATTTTAACATAGAAAAAAAATCATTTTTATAAAAGGTTGATAGTATTAAAAAATAAATAACAGTATGTTAATACTGATCAGACTTAACTACAAAATACCCAGAATAACATAATAAAAAGTAAATATATTATTTGGTTATAATTTTTGGTATTTAGGGAAAAGGAAAATAGATTAAAAAATGTTTACGATTTTATTACATTCAACATTACTACTTTTCTTGATTTGTACAAATGTTGATATGATAAATATAATCATCAATCATGCTTTAAAATGTAGTATAAAATGTTTTCTTTATAAAGTTTAAATATTTTTCTCGTTCAAATGTTTTTATATAATATCCTAGTTGTTTATAAGGTATCATCACAATAAAAAAAAACTATACAAATAATGGGGTAATTTTTTCACTTATTTTTAAATAATTAATTAAAATAAATTATACTTGACAAAAATTAAGGTTAAAGAAGTCACATAAAAACTTAATGATTAGTAGAAATATTAATAGATATATATTCTTTGAAAAGAGGAGGGGGGCCTCATTTAAAGAGGGTAAAATCACAAGATCAAAAAGAATGGTATTTGTTTACTAAATAACATATGATTTTTCTTTTATAAAATGATACTGGAATATTTCATAAAGTAAATAATATTTTAAATTTACAAAATAATGGTACTAATACGTCTTTTATAAATGACTAATATTATTATTTTTTTATTATTGATATGAAAAATGATAAAGTATGAGAAGGCATAACAATCAAAATGATTAGCTAATTGTTGTTGATTATTTACTTTGAATTTAAAGTTGCATTGTTTACTATATTATACACATATTAACTATTCTAACTATTTGTTTAATAAATATATAGTTTAAATTTTAGTGATCACTTTAGTATATTAACTTACTGTGATAGTTATAGAAAATATTTATATAAATTTATTAAAGGAATTTTTGATATATTTACTTAACTAAATGAAGAATTGAAATACATATATATTACAATGTTAGAAATGTAATATCAAAATAAATAATGCATATAATTGTAAATAATAATAAATATATTAGAATAAGACAAAATAATATGTATATTTTTAAAAGTTGTTTCAAAATTTTTTGTTTTTTTTACCTTATAAAAACAAATAAATAGTAGTATTAATACATTTTTATCTTTAAGTTAACTAATAAAATTATTTTCAACTTATCAAATATGTATTTAAGAATGCCTATATAGAAATATACTTTGTAAACATATATTAAAGGTATGAAAAAAGATATGTCCTTGAAAAGAATGTTTTGAGTTTTTGAAATATGTAGCAAATCTTAAAATTAGGTTTGTTTACATTAAATATGACCAAAAAAAATGACGGTCATTGACGTAGGAGGTGGGATTGTAATTTATAAACCATATTTAATTATAATAACAAAAACGATACTTTTAAAAAAAGAAGAATAGGGGATTAAAGAAATAAGATAGAAAAAGATTTACACTATATATAATATAAACTTTTATGTCAAATTATGTTTCTCTTATAGATATTTTGTTTTTAATCTATATTATATAAATTTAATGAAAAAGAATTATTTTTAGGAAAATACTTTTATTTGGTAATTAAAATTAATGTCAACTAGAATAGGATTTGATGTTTCATCAAAATTATTCACAGATACAAATATATCATATAAAATAATAAAAGTAAAAAAGAATTTGAAAATAAAAGTATTCCTTGATGACCATCAAAAAGGTTAATGAAATAAAAGTGAATAAAATAATAAATAACAGGTAAACAATAAAAAAATGTTATAATAAATATTTTAATGCACATTTTTCGATGTATTAAAAATTTACTAAAAGTATTTGTTATTTATTTCTCCTATATATTGTTGATCTCCAGATCATGTCAATGTGTATTTAATAATATAATAATAAAGTATACTAAATATATAAACATATATACGTTTATACGATAGAGAGATTGATAAAAATTTTTATTACCTACCAAGTAAATAATTACTTAGAAAAGTAGAAGAGGTTGTTTACAATATTTTTTAGTATGAAATAATATACTCATTTGATAATTCAATTTTACAATAATTAAATGTTTAATTCCAATAATATAATGTTGTGTAAAAAATTTTAATATGATATCAAATATTAATAAAATTAAGTTAGGCTATATTTGAAAGTTTATTAATTGCTTTATGAAATACTTATATGTAAGATAAAAATATTAAAAGTATACATGTAATATTTTTCACATCCTTAAGTATTGTAAAAATTGATGAGCTTTAAAAGAAAAAAAATATGGTAAACAAAGTAAACGTAGATAAGAGAATGATAAAGTTTTTTGATAAATTAGCCTATAGATACATATTATCTAAATGTAAACGTTAATAATAAAAGACTTATAATGAAAAATTGTTTTTCTTTAACTATCACAAGAAAACACTTTTTTTGTTGTAGTTAAAAAGTGTTTATACACTTTTCTATCAACATGCAAAAAAATTTTCTCCTTATTGAAAATGACGTAGGAGGAAATTGTATGGTTATGTATATTTTGCGCAAAATATGTATTTATATTATTTATTTTTTACATAAAATTATTTTATATCTGCTATACAATAATAATAGTAGAAATATTTTTCCTTCATTCCTCTCACCTTCTTTTAATTTTTGAACTTTTTATATATCCTTAAAAAATAAATAAGGAAAAAATAAAATAAGAATTATTATAGCCTGTGATTGTAATAGATAACATGCTTTATGGATAAAACTATACAACTATGATATGAAAATTGTGCAATTAATATTTTTTAAAGTGGTAAACAATAAATATATTTACACACTTATGTACTTTGGTCTGTGGTGTCAAACTTTCCAATATCTTTGATAGCATTTTTTAAAAGTAAAGAAAAATATATTATTGAGAGTTATTGTAAAATATTAAAATGAATAAACGTTAAAAAGACAGATTTAATATAAAAAGGTTATATAATAGGAGAAATTTTTATAAAAATAAACATTACTTTTAATTCAAAGATCTAATATGTTATATTAAAGTTACACAAAAGAAAAAATATATATTATTATACTTCGACAAAAAGTGTATTGTTTAAAAAATACTTTTAAACAGTTATACATATGTTGTGTTGAAAAGAAAATAAATTTAAACTTTGAAAATATTGCGAAAATTGATAACCTCGTCTAGACAATCTCTCACTTTGATCTTATTATTTTTTTTGTCTCTCATTGTCTACTTTTTTCAATATATCCATCATTAAGAATAATGATTTAAAAATAGTCATAAAATCAATGTTGGGAGGTATACAACCTACGTCACTAATATTAAAAATTCTTTAAACTATCCTAAATAGTATGATAAATATCTTTTCTTAAGTTGGTAGATATAAAAATTCTAAATTAGGAATTCACTATTTTAACAAACACTTATTTTGAAAGGACAAAATTTAGCTTTAATATTCTTTTATGAATAATAATGTAAACAAAGAATGTTATCCGTACCATGAGTTGTTATGAAATAAAGAATAAATACATTTATTTTATTCTTGAAAACTTTCCAATACAACTTTTTTTTACATTAACAAGAAGTTGTATTTATTTTTTGAATATCAAATAACAAACATATTTTGAAAATTCATTAAATGATCATTATCGACCATATAAAAACAATCTCCAAAATTTTATAAATATATTTTTATTGAGATTGAAAAAAGGCCTGATTAAGATGTAAATCTCTTTTTAACAAATATTATAATGGTTAATCAAAACAAATGTTACTCATGTACGAGATAGTTATATACGAAATGTTTTATGGTGTATTATTGTATAATGCGAATGAGTATTAACATTTATTATAATAAATAAATAATTGTTTAAATAAAAATTATTGGAAATTTTTTATTTGTATATTTTTTTGTCTACAAAAATGAAATTGTTTTTAAGAAACATATTAATATAAATATAATATTTGAGGTTACGAGATGCTTATAATATTTTAAAAAGAGATGAGATCATGTGAGGATAGATAAATGTATTATTGTTCATTTTCCTAACTACAAAAAATGATGTAATCAAGAGAGAAACTTGCGTAAAGATATTTTATTGAGGTGATTGTTGACATAACTGTCATAAGATAAATACTTGAAAAATAAATTTTTTGATAGTAAAGTTTGATTGACTTTTAGAAGCTTGATATGATAGTTAAAAAGAATTAATTCTAAGTTGTGCTACTTAGGGGTAAATATATTTTTATTTGAGAAAATTTTATAAGTGACTTAATGGCTAGAAGCCTAAAGAAATGTTTTATAAAAGGGCAAAAAATGGTTGAAAAAAGGCAAAAACAAGACATAACAAACAATGTTATTCATTACCATATCGTACTGCCCTTTTAGCACATGAATAGTAGACTTTGCTTTGATAAAAATGATAAACAACATTTATAACTACATATATGTGCATATATATAAAATAATAATAAATACAACTAAGATATATAAAACTTTAAAATGAAAATTAAATTTTGTTTATTATAAACAATAATTTTTGTATCCAAACTTTTTTATCAAAAGACTTACTCCTCCGTTTTCAAATACAGAAAATATTTAAATATACAAATATATTTTTGTGTATTTAAATACATAAATGTATCTGTTTTAATTAAACTCCCAGTCTTTCGGTTATCCTTTATTTACTAAAAAAGAAAAAAAACTCCTCCTCTATATTTATCTTAGAAGATATATATTTTGAAACAAAAATAATGTCAAAAATATTATTTGTTAAGGCAAAGGTTATGTTGAGGAGAATGTTTTCTAATATATATGTATATATTTCAATATCAAGCTTACCTTTTTCACCAAAATAATCTTTTAAATAAAGTGCAAGTTGTAATTATAAGATTTAGAAAGCTATAATAACGTTAAACAAAATTAACAACACATATAACATTGTAAATTTTTGAACAAAAAAATGTTTTGTATAACAAAACAGTTTAATAATGTTATTTTAATATATAATAAATCAACTTTGGAAAGATTTGATTATTATAAAATAATTAATATACTTGTTTATTAACTTTTTAGAATAGTTTATATCGAAAATATATAGGAAAAAGATAGAAAAAATATGATAATAAAGGAATAATTTATAAAATGATATGTTTGTAAAATATAAATTAACATTATTGTTTTGAAAAATAATAAATTTTCAATAACAATTGCAAAGAATTTTTTTAAGAAATTAATTATAATAAATCAGTTATTATCTTTGTAAGAATCGTTGTTTATTGTCACTTTAACAGGTAAAATAAATAAAATCTTATCAATTTGATTAATATCAACATTTAAATTAATCAATCTTCAAACATAATTATCATAACCACCTAAATTTTAAAAGTTAAACAATTTAATATTAAACTTTAGAATAATTTTGTATCAGTAATAGATTATAAAAATATTTTTTCTCATAATATGACTGATTTATCATATTATATGATCATCATACAGACTCTTTATTGTTATGTGTATTTTGATTGCCTGATACTTAAAACTAAGTTTTAAAACTACTACAAGATATTATCATATTTAATGGTTATATAAATGAATAATTAAATTGATACATAAAAAGTTTACAATAACAACTTATATGCATATAAATTTATGATAATTAAAAGCTACAAATAACTTGATAAAAGTATAACATATAAATAGAACTAACAAGAAGACAGTTAAACTTTTCTTTTAATTTTATAGTTATAAATAAGCATAAAACGTATGTTTTCTAATAAAAATTATATCACTAGCCTTTTTCTTTCTCCCTTCAACTCACCTTCATGAAAAGGTGAGGAAATATATAAAATATTTATTTTGTTTTAATAACATATCAAAAACAAAATAATTAAAGACAAATTAAATAATTAAATTTTAAATAAAGAAGTTCTATATTATATGTGTGAACTTTTATGTTAGAGCACATTACATGATAATAATTAAATGATAATAAAATTGAAAAAACAAATAATAATTATTTTAGATAATTATTTATTTTAGGAAAATGAAAGAAAATGTGTCGAAAAAAAGATTTTTTTTTGAAATAAAATTCTAAAAAAACTACATATAAGTGGTGTGAAAGATAGATAAACAAGAGTTAAAATGGAAGAATATATTTAAAAAAGAAATAAATTTAAGTTTAAAGATTTGAAAAAGAGCAAAAAAAGTGTATTTTTGAAAGAAGCATATTATTTTATTACTTTGTCTTTTAGAATATGTTTATCCAGAATATGTGAACAATTTGATGTTATTATTTCTTCTAATAGTAAACACTTCCTTTTTATTTTCCATCTATAAAATGTGTATATATAAACATATATATATATATCATTGACAAAAGTTTTCATTTTAAGGTCTGCTCCAAGGATAAAAATCATAAAAAGGTTTGTGTAAGAAAGTGATTAGTAGTAAGTTGAAATGATGATTGTTTTAGTCTATTATAAAGGAAGTAGCAAAAATGATGTGATCGAGAGGAGTATATATTAAAGTTTTTGTAAACAAAATAATAAATTATAATACTACTTTTTTAATAAATAATAAGGTAATTCTCTTATCAAAATATCATTTCTACATTCTTTATTACAAGTATATTCATTTTTTTTATCAATAATATCGAGAAATTAGAATAAAATTACATTTATAAGAAATACATAGAAGTGAAGACAATTTATTTGCAAATTATATCATTTGTTGTATCAAGAATTTAATGAAAAAAGATAAAAATTTTATTGGAAAATATTTTTTAATTTAATATATCTATCTATTTTTATTATAGAGGATATAAAAATTGATGTTTAAAAGAAATTATGACATAAAAATATAAAAGTGAAATTATAATTCTAAAAATTATAATTATATAGTTATTTTTAACACTTTATTAGAATTTTTTTTTTGTTTGGGATTATTCAATCTTATCTTTATTACTTAAATCACTCCTTCATCTCTACCTATTATCTATTATTCCTTAAAAGTATAATATATCATAAGGCAAAGTATTATATTTACTGGAGTGATATTAATAAATAATATGCAAGTTCTTATCACTAACTTTTTGATTCATTGTATTGATATACAAATTTATAATGATCTATTTTGATAATAGAAAGTGTACTCTTATGACTATTGGCGCCGTAACACATAATTATTACATTTGTAATCTAAAATATACAATTAGATGTACATATTTTTATGAAATAATATTACTGTTATTCTTGGAAACTTTTCCAAACAAGTACCGGATGTTAAAAGAAAAGAAAAAGTAATAAAGTATCAATAGACTAATATAATCAAGTGATATCATATAATATATAAACTACAAACTTCCTCTTTATAACATCCATCTCTCCATGATTAGTTACTTGGGATTATTTAAATTGAAGTATGTGATATGATGCAATAAAATAACATCACAAATACAAACATCACCTCATATTTTTCTAATAATAAAATTTTTTAAAAAAAAAAGAAGCAAAACATTTGTGATAAGAAAAGTATAAAGAATTCAACAAAAAACCAACTTAGACATTTTTTTATATTTTTGTTAAATTAATCCGATGTATTAAGAAAGTGATAAGATTATTGTACCTATAATATACCTATAAAAATAAGATTTAATATTAAAAAAAAGTAATAAAAAAGGGCAAATATTATTATCAAACAATAACATGACTATTATTAACATATCAAAACATTTTAAAGTCATTCTTTTAAATATTAACATAATATATATTTTACTTTAAAAATAATATAGTTAAAAAAGAAGTGATGGTAAAATGTTACATAATTATTAATACTTAAGAATATAACCTTGAAAAATTTTATCCAGAAATTTAATTAAAAGTAAAATGAAATACATAATACGTGTTTTCATTCTTGGATTGATACCTAAATTTGATGTATAGAAATTTCGATTTACAGAAACTAGAATTTTTATATTTGCATAACAAAATTTTTTGTATTATAAAATGTTAATAAACATGTTGTTCTTGAGACTCTACTACACATAAAATAATATAAATATCCTTTTTGTTTTTATTCTACATTAATATGAAAACTTTTAAAAATGTTGTGATAATGAAAATGATATAAATTATTAAATAATGAAGAAAATATTGAAGAAAAAGTATATTTATTGTTATCACTTTATAATATTGCTGATCCTACAAAATTATAGCATTTATCTTGTTATAAAATTTTAACAACAACAAACAAATTACACATATATAATATGAAATGCCATTATATTACTATTCATCTAATTATAATTTTTTCTATTATTTCTATTATTATTCATCAGAATGATGATGATAAGCTTTATATTATTATTTCAATTCAATATTTAATAGTGTAGGTTAAGAAGTAATGATGTGTATTGTGGTTATATATCATAAATGATAATAATAATATGCCATTGACATTTATAATGTACCTTCTTATACATATTACTATAATATTTAGGTTATTAAATTTTTAATTCGACTATTAACAATATTAATTTTTAGATTGTTGATCTTTAAAATGTTGTTATTATTAATATAAAAATTTTATAAATAATTATAGAATTATAAATTACTATCAAAAAGTAAAACAAAAATTATTAATTATATAATTAAAATTTATCAAGAAAAACAATATATTATTCTACTACATCTAGTTTTTGATATTTGTTGGAAGGCTGTAAAATATGGCAAATGAGAAGTACGATAACAGTACTTTTGTTCTTAACATCGGAATGAATAATAAAACCAATTCCTGTAAACATATTTATTATCCTATTCTATAATTAAAATATATCTGATATATTTGAGGGGTACAATGATGTGATAGAGAAAGAATAAAATTATTCTTCATGGAACTTATTTACAAATTCATACTTATAGCTTCACAGGGGAAATACAACTTGTTTTCCAATGAATAAGTGAAATTTCTCTATTTAAAATAGTGTATTTAAAAATATTTTTTAGGAAATTATACATTTAATAAAGACAAAAAGTATAATAATTAAAAATGTATTATAATTATTTGTCTATAAAACTATTTTTAAAATATTAAAGAATATATATTATACTTAAAACTACCAAAACAAAACAAAAATAAAAATTGAAGAAGAGGAAGAGAGTGAAAATATTCATACATATTTCAATTCTAATATCATAAAGTAAAAAAAGATACTTTTTTTTTAATTATTTTAAATTATGAATGTAAAAGTTTAAACAAATAAAAAATATTTAAAATAATATTTCTTTATTTAACCTTAAAATAAAGTAGATTCTAAACATATTACAATACATACATATATTTAAGCAAGGTCAACACATTTACATTAACAAAAATATTATTTTCAAGATTTTTTGATTTACTAGATATATTTTAAATTTAATATTTAATAAATTTTTATAATTCTCTCTCTCCCTATCATTTTATAACTCCATTTTATAACTCTATTTTATAAGTTTCTTCAATATATTTTCTTTTTTCGATAACTTTTGAGTAACGATTCTTTAAAAAATTAGGAAAAAAACAACTTTTTATTATCGCATACGTATATATTATAAATATAAATGGATTCTGGAGATAATATAATTGTTTTTAAAGTTTATAAATAGGAAAAGACAAAAATATGTATTGGCTTTTTCTGGGTGGAGATAGATTTATTTTTAAAATGATGTATGATGTGTTGCGCACATCAAAAAGTGATTCTAAAACAATAATCATTGTGTTAAAGGTTAAAAGGGGGACAAAATTTCTACCATATAAACACATGCTTCATACATTTTTGCCTTCCTCCAACTGGCACCAGAAAAATAATATGATATTTGCGTACTACTATAATAACAAATTTGAAGGAGAAGTATAATTTTTTACACCTAAGTACAATATTTATTGGTAAAAGACAATAAATATTTAAGGCTACCAAAAGTTTATTGTTGCGCAAGGCATATTATTTTTTTTACTTTGATTAATCTTTTTTCTATAATTATTCCTAAATGAAAAAATTAGTCAACACATCGCATAAAAGTATAAACTTTTACGACTTCTATTTGTTGTAAAATATTATTAAAAACAAAAGTGTATATATATTTTGAGTGCTTATGTACTATAAAAAAAGATAAAAAATATAAATATATAATAAAAAATGAGTTCTTATATAAAATGTGTGTAGAAAAATGTTGTATGTTTATATACTTGTCTGATCCTGTAACAATATAATTCAAAATAAAATATTCTCTTTAATGGTTATATCATATGTATGTAGTGCCATCAATTACAAAACTATTAAAGTATAATAAAACGTTTAATGAGTTAATTGAGATTTTAATATTATACATGTATTTAACATAATGAATAAATCAAAACTTAGATCTATAATAAGAGGAGAGAAATTTTCATAAAATCATAATTTATATTAATGTGTCATAAAATAACTAATATGAATTATTCTTTTTTTTATAATTGCCTGGTAGTGGTAGGTACATAAATAATAGTGAAAAGTTACTTAGGATTAGTTGTTTTTGACGTCTTCTGGAAGAGTTTGATTTATATTGTTGAAGGTGGTAGTATTAATAGTGAGGGTAAAATAAGTTGAATGATATATATGTTTATGAAACAGCTGAAAGCTTTTATGAGTCAATTTAGAAGTAATGAATATATATGATAAAATAAAATAGTATATTTTTGAAGGCCAATTGGCAACAAACATTTTAGATACAGATCAATTTTATAGTTTGTGCCTTATTTTTTTTATTAAAAATTTATCACTAGATTAACTGAGAACATCATAAACATTTAAAAGTTTTAATTTATTTTCTTTCACCTTAATGTTGTTTTGGTATTTTTATAGTTTAATGAAATAATTTTGTTTATTTAATAAAATAAGCACATATTTTGTTAATGTCTTTAAAATGTTTGTCAATAAACTTTTGACATATTATTAGTCAAAATAATAGAAATGTAGGAAGAAAATATTTGATTTTATCACTGAAAAATTAATAACAATTTTTGTTTTAATAGATTTAAAAAAATTTCAAAAAGTATTAGAATAATAATATAAATAGAGAAAAGTTTTTATACAATATAACAATGTTGTATTTAGTAGAAGACAAATAATCAAATGAATTATAATAATTTAAATATCACAATAAAAAAAGATTTATAATTTTTAAAAAAGCATTAATATTGTTTTATTACAAATTTTATACAATTTATAAAAGTCCATAAATTATATACCATATAAATATATATATATAAAAGTTTTGAAATAGATGTATAGATCAAATGAAGGAAGTTAAAACAATATTATAAATATTTTTTTATCTTCCTTTATCTAAATATAAAATATATTAAAAGGATATAATGATAATAAAAAGTTTGATCAAAAAACAAACTATTTTTGGCTTGCGCAGGAAAAAAATGAATTTGAAAAACGATTAAAAAAAATTAAAGTTGTTTTTCATCTAAAACTAATGTACTTTTCTATGATAAAAATATATTTACAATTTTCTTTCTGTTTTCTATCACTTTTTCATCTTCATCAAACTATCAACAAAACATCTCTTCAATATCAGTTAAATATATTCTTATTATTATATTGGGACACAAAATATATATATGTAATTTATATACACAAGAGATGGATTAAGAAAATAGAGGTAAAAATGTAAAAAAGATAGGGGGATAGCTGTTTTTTAAAAATTTTTCAAGGTGACCACTTTTTAAAAATTAATGATTATTTTTCAATAACTACTATTTAATACTTTATTTGTACTTTTGTTGATAATAATATTTCTTTAAAGAGAAAATTTTTTTCTTAATTTCTTGTCCTTCCTTCTTATGTGAGATTTTTTTATTTCTAAATAACCTTTTATTGAAATAAATTATAATGTTAAAAAAATAAAATGATATATATAATGAGGTAAAATCTAATTTATATAATAAAATAATCTAATTTTTTTAATTATTATATGTAGTAATATGTAATATAAGTATAAAAATTTTTATGATTGTAATATTTATGGTCAATTGGTTAATACAAAATTAATAATTTTAAGAAAATAAAATAAATAATGAACTATATGTGAAAAAGTTAGTTAAATAGTATAATGGGAGACCTGCTATATAAATGTAACATTTTTTATACCTCAAAAATTTTAAAATATTTACTCAACGGGTTTTAATGGGTGATGATTGATGAAAAATGATAGAAAATAATGATGAAGTGGGAATGAAAGTATATATGTTGCATTTTTGACATGGAGGAAGAAAAATAAAGGGTTTTATGTTAATATTTAAAATTATCAAAATATAAATAAATGAACTTTTTTAAGAGGAAAAAAGTTATACATGTGCTTTTATAAATATATAGTTAATGATAACCTTTTATTGGTATTGTAAGTAAGCATTAAATAAACAAAAATTTACATTTTAAGTTTAAAAAAAGTATATTATTCTTAATATTTTTCTTTATCATTTTCCTCTTAACTTTTCAACCCTTTCCCTACCTCTTATTTTTATGCCATCTTTTTGTGGAGCTTTTATTTTGTTACTTGGTACATATATACTATATGTTATGTTGAATGGAGGGTTTGTGAAAAAGAATATTGAGAATAATAAGCATTTTTGCTAGAGATTTTCTTTATAATATATACTAAAAAATTGTTTACCACTTTTTGCTTCTCAAAAATATAACGTTATTCCTCAAATTACAAGGGTATATTTAATGTATTTTATACTACAAATAATTTTTTTTTCAAAATTAGTTTAATAAAAAAGTTATTATGTACGAAAAAGAATAAACATTTTTTTGTTTAATTTCTATGTTTTCTTAAGATTATACTTGATATAAAGTTCAAGATTTTAATATGTTCTTTCATTCTTGTCAAAAAAAAGATAATAAAAAAGTGCATTTACAAAATGTAATATGAAAGAGTAAAAAATGAAATTTGAAAAAAATTTGTCAGTGGTATATAAAAAGTTAATTAATAAAGTTGAATGTATAAATTAATATTTATATATTAGTGTGCATTTCTTATTAGTTATATTAAAATGACAAAAAAGTAGTTAATATTAAAAAACACACTTTAAATGCCCTTATAATATACCTTTTGGTCTTCAAAATAATACATCACATCATATGATGTTTTGTTTACAACTCCTTCATATTTTCTTCTTTTCCAAGAATAATACATTTATATATAAATTTATGGCAGGAGTGAGTACAGTGATGCTGTTTGCCATCTAGCCTATATACAAGCACTATATATATCTAAATAGAGGGGTAAATTTTTATTCTTTTTTATAGTTATTTCCTTAAAAACCCGATAGCTTGTCGTCATGTTAAGAATGTGATAAATAGAGTTTTAATAAATATATTTTTTTAATAGCATAATGATGATTAGAAAAGAGAAAACGATTGAAAAATAGATAAATTATATAAAATATTCACAAATCTTCTTGTTTTTAATAATTTAAGAACATTTAACTAATATACTATGTTTTATGCCCCATGACATGAACACTTATAAGTATAGATTAGATATTAAAATAAAATAAAAGGGTATAGCTTGTTAAGAATATGATAAAATTAATATTGCTCAAAAGAGAGAGAGATATATGATTATTTATCATGATGTTAAAATATATAACTGGTAAATATAAATTACGGGTTCATGATTTTTATTACGATCTTTTAACATTCTTTTATTTTTGAATAACAGAAGTTTATGAAATCAAAATAAAGAATATAATAGAATATGAAATAAATGATAAAACCAAAATAACGTGTACAAATTATTATTACAAAAATATGTAGCTAAAGACCCTAATCTTATAGTACAAAAAGATAATAAAGGAATGATTGAGATGAATACATGAAAAGAAGGATAAAGAAAGTGGAAACATTAAATAAATTATAATAAAAAGTTTACAAAAATATAATAGAAAAATATCTTTTAATGTATTGATGATATTTATTATAGTCTTTAAGTCATATATTTTTTAGCATTAATATTGTTTAATGCTTCTATTTATTAAATTAGTAAGTTTGGTAAACTTTTCCTCAAAAGAACAATAATGATTATGCTTGAATAATATTAGTCTCTAGTTCCTAAATTTTATGCATTTTGTAAACAAAACAAAATCATATATTGCGAATTATGAGATAATTTATTATTTTTCTAATTTTTAATTTTTTGGTGCATTTAAATAATAAAACAATTTCTTCCTTAAGTCATGTGTACAAAGTTCAAAATATTTTTGTAGCACTAATTCATAAAAACCATAGAATAAATTTATTATTTATTTACATTTTATTGATTTTAAAGTATAATTAAAATTTTTGATAATTTTAACAAAATCAAAGGTTATTATTCAAATTCATCTATAAATTCTTATGAAGTTATATTTTTTAAACATCGAAGAACACTTATCCTTCTTAAAACTCAAAAGCTAAAAAAATTTTTTTATTACATATCACGTAAGAGATACTTTTAAACTCATTAATAAATTTCAAAACGAAAAAGCAATTGATCAAAGTGATTCAATTTTTACACCTGAATAAAAAGCGTTTCACTATCAGAATGTTTACTGAAACTTTTTATTTTTTATCTTAATTAACATTCTTAATAGTGCCACATTAACAAAGAGAAATTTCATTTTATCTTTAAAACACTATCTTTTTTTAGTTCATAAAACATAGAAAAAGTATATGAAGCTAAAAAAAATTGTTTGTATAGATTCTAAAATTTCAATTTATAATAATGCTGAAGTAATGTTTTAGTAAAATAATTTAATATTAACAAAACAAAGGAAATTTTTGATTAAAATATGTTATAAAATGCAGATAATACTTAACAATATAAGGATTTTTATATTTATCAACAAAACTCATTAATGCTTTAGTAAATTGTATGATTTTTATGATGTTGTCATTCATTTAGTAAAATTAAAAATAAATCATATTTTGTCAATTTCGATATACAGAAGTCACTACAATATATTAACTTTCATTTGAAAGTATACTTAACAAACATATAAATCATCTAGACATGTTATTTTACCATACCATCTTTATTGATAGAAAAAAGTATAGTAATACAATTGTGTTGGAATTTAAAAAAATTATAGTATAATATTCACATAATCTTTTAATAAAGTCAGCTATCAAAAATCATGATATATTTTTAAAAAAAAAATTTGCCTAATAAAAGTTTTAGGAAAATTTAATTTATCAATTTTTGATAAGCAATAACTTTATTTTTATAATTACTGCGTACATTAAGATGCCAAATAAACGAACTTATTTCATCTATAACTTAAATTAAATGTTTGATTTATTTTTCCAAAGCCTTTTTTATCGTTCATTTTTAATACAAAAGACAACAATTAATATTATTTTTTTTTATTATGCCTCTATTTCATGCAACATAAAAAAATTCAACATATAGTTATGTGGATTACATAAAAATTTCTTTCAGAATAATAAAATAGCCAATGTATAAAATCTATATCTTCTTGCAATTATAAAATTGTTTATTTATTTATCTTTTTCAATTTGTCCTTAAATTTATGAGCCTATATTTATATGTATGTTTGCCAATAGGGTAATTTTTCAATTTTCTTTGTCTTTCCATTTCAAATGCATTTTAGAATTACAAAAACTTTTTTATAAAACTTTTTATGATATATAGTGTATGAGGACAACTTTTATTTGTAAAGACATATATTATTTTTATAATTATTATACAAATTATGGCATATTTTGACTTAATAAAAATAATTTATTACATAACTACAACTGCTATATAAAAAGATTTATTTGATATAGATCTTTTTCGCTTCATAAATATGCCATATTATTATTTTACTGTAACAAAGTATTCAAAAATATTCATCACTTTTAGAAAAAAAATATTATTATTTTTGCAGTTATAAGTTTGTTAAACTAACAATCACTTCGTCCATAATATTTGTACAAAGTAAAAAAAATATTTTTCATATTATATAATATCGAAAATAAAATCACATTCCAAAAATAGTCTAGGAATCAATGTGAAGTTTGAAAAAAAATACTTTACAACTTTATCTATAAAATCCATATTATTGAATAAAGAAAACACTATCAAGAAATAACAAAGAGGAAACTATGATGCTACTTTTTTAAAATAATTTTTGATACCCCAAACAAAAAGAAAATGAAAATTTAGAACCTAAAATATACATCTTCATTCGATTCAAGATTCTTGTTTCAGACAGTGTAAATGAAAGCATAAAAATTTATATAAGAATCTTTGTAGAACAAAGAGATTTATAAACTAAAAATGTCATTGATATGTCCATATTAAAACTAGTTCTTAATCACTATTTTTTTAAAACTACTAATTAAGTTAAATAAACTCTGTAACATAATGATTTAATTAGTATCAATTGGATATCTTCAAAAAAAACTTTCACCCTTAATAAATATTTAGCTGTCAAAATCTTAGCACTACAGAACATTGTTTATATTTCAAATAATCAATATTTTGATTCTAGCTAACCCTTTGTTACCTAAACTATAATATACATTTTCAACACATATACTGATTATTGTCATTTTTTTAAAATACAATTAAATTTTTAATTCTTAGAATATGACTTAAATTAACTAAACAACAACATCTTTGGACACTAATATTTTATATACAATTAAATATACCACAATTTTAGTAAATAACTATAATACAAAATTAAAAATTTTAGTTAAAATCAAAATAAATTAAGAAGTAAATGAATTAAAGTATTGTAAATTTATCTTCAGTAATATTTTCAGAATTATACCAATCTCGGATATCTTCTTCATCAAAAGACTGGCTATCAAAGCGATAGTGATCTGGAGAAATGTCAAGAACGTCCTTCTCATTATCCTTAATAGTTTTGACATCTTTTACTATTATGACACGTCCTTTAACACGTTCTTTAAACTGCATCGCTAATGCTGATGGTACCGCAAGTCTAGCATTCACTCCATAATAAGAATTGTCAATAATTACCATGTTAGCAACATTGTCTTTCGAGACATCCACTTCCCATACAATCCCAATGACATCTAAAAAAAACTATCTTAAAACACTAAAAATAGCTTACCTTTTCCTTTAGATTCTTCTTTGCAAATATCTTTTATTTTTACAAAACTACAGTTATCAACATTCAAACTTTCATTTATCTTACGCAGTGGCGTTTCAGATATGGTGGGAATATTACTTAAAACTGTTGACTTAGGTGTATGAGCTGCGGAGTCGGATGAGTTAAATTTTGTAGTACTTATATTAGTAGATTTTGGAGTCGTGGAAGGTGTAGTTGGTAAGGGTTTCCTGGTTGGCAATTTGAAAGGATTTGATGTCAAACCACTATTCATGAACCTCTTAGGTGTCACAAACGTGGTATTATCAATACTTTTACGTTTTAAAGAAACGGCTAAATAAAAAAATCACTGGAACTCTAAAAATAATGACTTACATTGTGATTGACCGATTGGACGTCTTGAATTCACAGGCGTAACTTGGGTATTGAAAGAACCTCTAAATGCACGACTTTCTGAGGAAGCTTTTACTCTTCTTGAAAACGAATTTTCGTCAGGAGAACCGTTTCTAAAAATATCGTCAGCTGGGAGACTATCAATTACTTCATCAAATCGTTTGGCTCTAGCCAGAGCAGCAGACAAAAGATCTGAATCTACTGTTATTGTTTTATTACTTCCAGTTTTAAACGCCGTAACCTCCTTTTGTGAAGTCATCCCTTAAAAAGTTATTAAAGTAGCCACTAACTAAAAAATGAAACATATAATTAGAAAAATAGAACACTATGTTAATTTTTAAACAATAAAATTTTGCCGCTGTGGAAACGCTTCACCAATTAAAAATTAACACTACCAAATTGTGATTACAATATAATTTTAGATACAACAAATTTGAACTTTTAAATGATGAGAAAAATAGCGATTGTTTTTCTATATATAAAGATCAATTTAATTATATAGAATATTCCCGAAGTAATTTTTTTTTCTTTTCTCACCTTTCGCTATGGGAACATCACTGATGTTATTTTTATATGGTAGATATTTTGCCAAAAAATGACATCAAATCGGTTAAGGTTTTTTTTTAACATAAATTGAATTTAAGTTTGACTTCTGCTTCTTTTCCAACTGTTTTTCGAGACAAGGTCTTGTAGGCATAATGAGGGTGTTGCTTTTGCTACAAAACAAATTAATATCTACTGTTTTGATCAAGCTAGATTTTTAACACTTTGTGCAAGGAAATTATAGAAGAAAAGTTTTTTTTTCTACGTTATTTATGTTGAATATGTGGAAAAAGCTCATTTTCTTATAATTTTTCTAGTACCAACAAAGTGTATTGAGATCACCAGAACCTTTTTTTGGATTAAAATAAATAAACATTGAAATTTAGCAATGTTTCAATCTATTTTGATTAAAGTGACAAACACTAGAAAAGATATATACATATGTATACATGACTTTATTAAACATTCATAAAAAACTTGTTCAGTAGATTCTTCGAAGGTATGCGTATGATTGACAACTACGTGCAAATTCGCGGATCAATAGGAACAAATTGTATTTAATTTTATAATCGAGATTATTTGGAATTACTGCTCAATAAATCTCTAAGATTAGAAGAAGATGAAGGTCCCTGAACATCCTGTATATTTTTATTTCCTTCATTATTTTCCTCATTCTTTTTAATATCTAAAAGTTTTTGTATAATCTTCTCTTTCTTCTCTTCTTGGTCCGTTCCTAATACTAATTCTTCATTTTTCTCAATAGATGGAATATCCTCCACTTCAATTGTATACGTCTTTCTTTCTGGAACAACAACACTTTCACCGGGATTTACTTGTTTTAATTTTTTCGGTATTTCATTCAACCTTTCAAGCAGACCTTTTTTAAGATCCAACCGTCTTTGAAGATCATTTAACAATTTATCTTGCTCCTCAGCCATAGAACTACTTTTATTTATAAGTAAACATAATCGTCTAAGCGTTTTATAATTTCTGTGTAACTCTATAAACTTTTTTGTTTGTTCCTCAATACTTTCATTGTCATTGACACTAGTAAAAAAATTATATAGTGATAATTTAATTAAAGTTACCTATTTGTAAAAGCCACTAATTTTTCGTGCATCGTAGTAACACGTTTTGTGGTCATATCAATGGCATCCGTAAAAGATATTGTTGGTTTATCAGGTACATTTTGATTTGGTTTAGTATCTTTAGTGTCCATGTGTATTACAAATATTTTTTAAAAAATAAACTTTCACATAAAATTATACTGTTTATGACTTTTTTGAAAACAATCACAAACTTTGACAATGCATATTCATTTCATATAGACACGTTTATCCAATTGGAATAAGTACTTTTTTCCATTTGAATTTTATAAAAAGGGTACTGAAATTTTTTAGTCCCTTTATGGCGTGAAATAACTATGGAGTTGTTTTTCCATTGGAAATAACAATTTTCATTTACATATCAATTATACCAAATGGAAATAGACATTCTTAACAAACAAAGTATTTAGGATTTTTTAATAAGCAAAAATGCTTTTTATCACTTGATATATTAAGAAGCTTCTAACAGTAATCATTTCATCTCATATGCTTAATAAATTTTATAGTTTATTTCCATTAGTTCATTGTAAATGAGTAGGCATAGCCTATCAACTATATTGATAAACATATTTATGTGTTCTTAATATTAAAAAACTATAACTTTATGAAATTGCAAAATAATATTAATATCGTACTAATGATATAATTTTATAAATCGCCGATATTGAAAAAATATCTCAAAGCCTTAGTAAAAAGTTGAAAAGTTTGAAAACCTGAACAAGACAATAATTTTTTTGTCATTTTATTATTAAACCAAAACTTTAAATAAAACAACTTGAAAAAATAAAATTTGTTTTGAGATAATTAAAACGTCTCATTTCTTTTAATTAATATTATTAGTTTCAAGTTTATAATGTGTCAAGTATTTTTAATTTAAGTATTGTTCTTTCTTGAAACCTGTTTAACATCATACTTTATATAAACCTTAAATGCTTTAGAAAAATTTATTTTACAAAATTTTCAGTTTATTATGATTTTAATTATATCAGTATATTTAATATTCATTCCTAATTTATTTTGTAAGTTCCTTAAAATTTTTTACACGGGATGATTCTGTTTGACACAGTTAGTTCTTAACAAACTACAAACAGGGTTAGAGTGGTTTGAGCCACTATAGATGCGAGGATGAAAAACTGAAGCCAATATATAAGACTACATTATATTATAAATAACTCTGTGGTTACACAATGATAGGCCTGAGCATCTCATTTTTCTATTTTTCTGCACAAAATTTTTTTCATTAAGAACTACTTTTACACTTAGTTCCCTAGTTTTGTGGAAAAGTACATAACACAAAATTTACCTTCTTTCGAATAGGGGTTTCGAAGTCGGTGGTGCAGGGATGACAAATGCCTTAAAGACGATAATTAACTTAATTATAAAGAATGGTTACTCATCGATAGGCCTGAGCATCACTTTTTAATAAACTTTTCTGTTTTTAAAAAATATTATATGTTTATGTAATTTTTTTTAGATTCTCAAGAGACAAATAGTACACAAACATTATATGCTCCATCCAAAAAACTTTTTAACAGTGATACGGTGCCATGTTGTGGGGATATGATTGGAGAAACTGCTTGCAAACGATTGAGAAAGAAGAATGAATTTAAATTTCAAAATAAATGCGAGAATGAGCCGGATTTTTCATTAATTCAATGTTGTCAAACGTGTGGTGGAGATACCGCCCCATCACGTCATAAAAAGTTATTTAATGAAGGTTTATTATCAAAAAATTGCTTCGACAGACATTCACCGAAATTTTGTGAAAAATTTCTCCTTCATAAAGACAATTGGGCTACCTCAACCTGGTCTTGTTCAGGAGAGTATGCTCATATAGCATTTAGGATATGCAGAAAAACTTGTTCCTTCTGTAGGAGAGATGCTTATAATAATAAAGATGGTAGTATATTTAAACCCAAAAGGTGTGGGGCATTGACACCTACAAAAATTAACTACTTTGATAGTGAAAATGACATAGAGAATTTAGAGAATGAATTTAATACAGTTTTTCAATAGTAAATATTTATTGGTTTTACAATATAATTTATTATCAAAGTACATTTTTAATTATTTTAAATAAAATGTTTAATATTATTCAAAACATAGTAATTATACTTGTTTATTTGACTTTTCAACACTATTTTATATCTCCATCAAATTTTAAATCAACTTCAATGCCATGTTGTTTAGAGACAATTGGCAAAAAAAGTTGTGAAGAGATGTTAAGAACAAAACCTTATGCATTTGAAGAGAAATGTGAAAACGATCCTGATTTTGCAATTATACAATGTTGTCATACTTGCCAAACAAATGTACAGGTATTATTATTTTTGTATTTTAAGCAGAAAAACATTATTATAGGAATTTGGTTTAAGAGTTTTTAATAAAGGAAAAAAAAGTAAGGAATGTTTTGATAGGCATGCAAAAAAGTTTTGTCTTCAATTTTTGTACCGTTTAGGGGCATGGTCAACAATGAAAAGTAATGAGATGAGTTGCGAGGGTGATTCATTGCCATTGGCATTTAGAATATGTAGAAAAACATGCGGATTTTGTGATAGAAGACTATATAAGAACAATAATATTTCAAATCACTGTAACTAATATATATTTATTAGTACTATAAATATCAATTTATTCATAAAAAATAATTATTTGCATTCTTGTTTATAATCTGAATATTAGGATAAAACTGAAATGATTAAATTGAAATATCTGCAAATGTAATATAATGTTTTTATTTTCAAAGCATTTATGTTATTTTTATGCTATATTAACCTTTAAAGTTTGATGAAGAATGTTTTTAAAAAAAGATATTAATTTTTAGAAAACACATATACGTTGCGTATTTTCTTAAGATATCAATCTTGTACCGCATTAAATTTTCGCTATTACAAACAAAATTTAACAAAAAATTAAAAAATAATGAATCAAAAAATTAACAGTAGTAAATACAGACAAATATTTAACTTTATTTATTAGACTTATAAGATAAAAGTCCCCTGTGAATCAGAAATGTTTACACCAAAACACATTTCTAATCTATCACCAAAGTTTTAAATTTACACGAAACTCCTTACAGTATTTTCTATATTATTAATGTTTATAAGTGTATATCCATTAAAATGATATTTAAATTTGCTATAAATTAAGATATTGCTTATCTTCAAATATAAAAACATTTTTTTATAATACACATCAATTACATATTATTAAAGTAGATAATTTTATTTTTAAAAAGATCAAATAATTTAAAGAAGATAAACATCTTATTTACCACAAATAAATCCTCTTGGACATATAAATATTTTCTCACCTTCTAATCATATTCAGAATGAAACATTTAAAAAATACAAATTATCAAAAAATTTAAAGGAATATATAAAATTTATGTTAAATACTAAAAAATAATGATCATAATATGATAATTAATAGATAATTTTTTTGAATTAAAATGAACCATGGTAAGTTCTTCCATTACGAAGTTTTCCATAAATCTTGTTATCTGAGGACTTGAAAACATCAACTTTTGGTAAGTAACATTGTATAACACTGAAGAAACAGTTTCTTGACTGTTTTCTAGGTTTAATAGGTGATATTACTCTGATTTTTGGAAACTTTTTCCCTGTAGCATTCCCAAATAAGTGCCTTCCACCTTTGTTTATTTCTTGAATCTTTTTTCTTAACAAATATCCTTGTAAGTTATAATTAACTGCTGTGGCAGATAGTATAATAGCTGAGAATATAATAAAAACTCTAATGAAATTCATTATTATTAACAATGAAGAAATATATTTTATATGATTGAATATAAACTATGGCACTGAAGTATAAAAAAAAGCCTGCCCACCAATATGACATGTGAAAGAGAAACACTAGATATTTATAGATATATACTAAAACGGTTTTAGAATGATTTACGCAAATGAAAAGCTTATTTTTCAGATAATAAAAAAAATACTATAATTAATTATTTCACATACTACAAGAAATAATGTTACTTAATGAAATACCACGGAGTTTAAGATAACATGGTGATTCCATGGAATTTGTATGTAAAAAATATTAATTCATGTATTAATAAAAAAATGTAGGCAGAACAAAAAGTAATTAATTTTAAATACCTATGATTTGTCATTTCAAAGGTTTACTATTACAAAGATCATGAGTTAAGAATATTATTAATTAACAATATACATACAACAGTTCACTTTACTTTATAATAATATGATAAATTAGTTGTAATTTAATGAATATTGACTTTAAACTATTTATAAAAGAAGTAAAAAAATTATTATTGTGAGCTGAAGTACAACTTTTTTCCGTAAAAATTCTAGGAAGCTTTGAATGAATTAACAATTTATTATTACACTTAATTTACACATTTAGTTTAAAAAATGTTATCTCATAAATGCTGAACTAAAGAAACGGTTTTCAAAAAATCAATTAATTAATTCATCAATTACATCGTATTCTTTTTTCCAGTTATCTCCTAGGAGATCGGCCATAACTTCATCTTCAAGTTTCAAAAAGTTTTTTGGAGATATATTTTCAATATTCTTAAAATTTAAAACATTTGACCGTTCCTGATCTTCACTAGATACATCTTTAACATAATCTAAATGCTCCGGTCTTAAATTAACCCAGGAAACTTTCAATGGATTCATTTCAATTCCAGTTTCATCTTCAGCAATAATTGCTTCTTTTAAATTTGAAAATTCAACGATTGCTGTGTTATTTCCACTACAAACAACACCAAGAACTGTACCATGTTTTTTAAATATATCATAAAGTATATCTTCTGTATAATCAAAATTATTGTATTTCCACCTAACTTTTAACTGAGGTTTATACTTAATTTCCATTTTACGTAAATATTCCTTCTCTTTATCAAGTTCTTTATTAATTAAATCATCTAAATCAATTTTTATTTTCCAACTTTTTGATTTTAATTTATTTAACTCTTTCTTTAATCTCTCTTCAGCCTCTTTATTTTTTTCTTCAATAGTCTTATTAAATTCATTCTCTCTAGCTTCTAGATCTTCTCTAAATTTTTTTCTGACATCACTTTCTTCCTTCCTCCGCTGATTAAGGTTTTTAATTTTATTCTCTCTAGCCAATATCATGTTATCATATGCCGCCTTTGCATCAACATCTAACAATAAAGTTGAAGCTTCTTGTATTTTAAGAAACATTTTTTGAGCTTCTTCTTTCCTTAATGGATTTTTATCTGGATGCCATTTTAAGGCGGCCTTCTTATAAGCTTTTTTAATATCGCCTTCTGTACACTCTTTTGTCAAACTTAGTATATTATATGGACAATAATCCATAGAATCTCCCATTTTAATAACTTAATATAGTAAAATTTAAAATTGTTTCAAAACTTAAAGAAAATAAATTATATATTTATAGCTTATACTTAAAAATATTAGTAAATTTCTAAAAATAACACTAAGAAATTGTTCGCTATGAAAGTATAATCTAAAGAGACACTATACAAAACTCATTATTACTTTATTTTGAAACACATCACTTTTTAAAATTTTTTTCGTGTATGCGCAAACTTAGAAGTAATTAACTGAATTTTAAAATCAAAACAAAAACAATAATGTATGGAATGACTATCGTAGGATTAAAAATTATACCAGTTCTTTAGAACAAATTTGCGTTGGTAGTTTTTCTTGTATTTTTTTATAGTTGATGGTATAAAGATCTCAATGAAATTTTTAATTTAAAGAATAATTTTGAACTTTGATTGCAAAATCAACATTATCTTGAATGAATTGGTAGAAGAGATCATAGCAATCCTAATATGAATATTTAAAAATCTTCATTATCAAGATATTAATATATTTTTTAAAATTTTTTACATAATCTATATGCATTTAATTGCAAATTCTCAGAAGATTGATTACATTAATATATATTTTTTTGGAAAAAAAATATCAATAAATTTTTTATGTGGGACAGTAACTATGAATTTTTTAATTAACTTCTAGTGTTTTATAATTGCACAAAGATTATGCACTTCATATGATTGATATTTATTAATTTATCTTCTTATATTTGTTTATTTCAATTTTTAGAGACTTTACTTTTTAGACTAATAATAACAATAATTTATATTGTAATTAAAAAAAATTAATCTAAATATTCGTTAAATTAATGTACAATAAATTTCATACAGAGATTATCTTAATTTTTCCGAAACGAAATGGAAGCATTTCGAAACACAAGATAGAATAAAAACTTCCAACAAGTACTAGATCTGACATCAAGTATATCAAAAAAGCTTTATTTTTCTAAAAAGTAAGGGATAAATATAATAATTTCAATCAAAAAGAATAAAAAATTTACTAATTACATATTATGATTTTTATACAGTAATATCTTAAATATTTGATGCAATATTTATTTGTGAGGCGTATGGTGTACTTTTTGGAGTTGAGTTCATGCTATCAGCTGTTATCTCGCATTCATCCATTAATTTCAAAAGTTCCGATGGTGAGGGACCTTGATGTGGAGATGTAAAAGTTTTGTGTGTTGTAGATGGAGTGGATGGTGATGCAGATTTGTCATTTGGAACCAAGACTGTTTGTGAAATTACTCCAGAATTTGTATTAGATAATTGCTTATTTGTAAATTGATCAAATGCCGTTGTCATATCCCACATCTGTATTGTACTATTTGAGTGACCAGTAAATAATATCCTTTTCGGTCGTAAAGCCATTCTATTTGAAAGCTCTATTTCATGTATAAAAAATGACGTTATGGTTGAATTGTCAATTGAGGTAACTTCACATAGCCTTTCACCTGTTGAAGCCAGACGAATAAACAATTTATTAGTCTCTGGAACAACTTTTTGCACGAACAAACTTTCCATATCTTGATCTCCATATGGTCCTATATCAACTCCTTCTGAGTTACTAATCTCATCAACAGAATCAAGAACTAAAATTTTAAACGAAGCTAGTGCTGTACTTGCTGGTTGAGTACTTATCATTCCTCTAAATCTTGAAACATTCCATGTTCTTACATGGTTATAACAAGAACACATTGATATTAAATGGTTTGTTGTCATTAAAATTTTAATTACTGGATCAGTATGTACTGTATATGTTTTAAATAATTGTGGACCATGTCCAACTGTTTCTGGGTGTTGTACGATGACTCTAATTTTACCTGTTTCTGTTCCATAAGCAATTTCAATCCAATTACCAGACATTGTTGTTTTTGAAGTAAGATAAACGCTTATAGCTGTAATTGCTTCATTTTCTGGATCTTTGTAAAGCTCTGTAACCAATAAATCATTATCCTTCATCCTTAAAGGAAATTTCTGCATATCAACGAGATAAATTACACCATTGCAACCTCCAAATATTAACATAGAACCAGCTGTATCGTAACAAAGGATTGGAACTATATTCTGGATTTGCCAACTTTGTGAGATAGAATGCCAAATCCCGACTTTACCTGTTTTTGATAAAGCAACAAGTTGGCTACCAATAAAAAATAATTTCACGATAGGTGCTGTCATTTGGAAAATACCCAATTTTTTACTTCTAATCTCTCCGTTATCCTCAGTAAAAGACCATAAATAGACAGAGTTATCCTCCAATGACGCAGCTACAACCTTCTCAAGATTTTGTGCTCCAAATTTAACATTTAAAGCTAAGTGAACTACCAATGAATTTAATAAAGTTGATGTGAATACTTTTTGCCATCCAACACTATCATTTTGTTTAAAAATTCTTATATAGTTTGTATATGCTACAGCAATATAACTATGATGTGCTTTAATAATTCTCGCCGGTAAATTATTACCACTGCTACCTGATGACGATGTATGCACAGAGATAGGCTTAGATAAGAATGGTTCATTCTTAGATGATATCATTCCATGAAATAACAAACCACCACAGCAATCATTCATCGAATCCTCGCATAATGTTAATCTTCTTACTAACGGCGTTATGTTATAATATAAAGCTTCATGTTTCAAAGAACTTAAATCAACGTTTTCTATATCTACATGTTTTGTACGCAAATAATTTAAAATTATCCGAAATAGCAAGGGATCGCGATCAATAAATATCTACATATGTTTATTATTGTTTAATCAAATAGTACATTAAACTTACGGAACCATCTTTATCTTTAACAGAATCAATTCTTCCAGATAGTAAGGAAGTAAAAAATGTATCTGGTAACCAAGTTAAGGTTGTTTTAGAGGTTACGAACACCGTTCCACCAACATTTAACCTAATAACATCATTTTGTGAAGGACTACTAGAAAGCATCTAAAACAAGAAAGATTTATTTAAAGAGATTTAATAAAAAAATATTTGTACGCAAAAATATTCAAAAGTAATTATTAAACGCTCTTAAATAACTATTTTTATCATCCTCCGAGAAACAGCAAATAATTATTTCAGATAAGGAACCGTCCTTATTATACTTATCTAAAAAATCTTTTATTGTTCCTAAAACTACGTGGACAGATTCTTCAAATGGAAAACCATATACTCCTGTAGAGATAGAGGGGAACGCAATAGAATGATATCCTTCTTTCACAGCTAGGTGTAGTGCATTAAAATAGCACTTTGATAGTAATTCTTTATCTGTATCTCTTAAAGTTCCTCTTACTATTGGTCCGACAGTATGATAAATTGCTTTAACATTAACTAAATTATATGCTTTTGTAGCTTTCACTTCTCCTGTCTCACAACCATTTAATTTTCTACATTCCTCTAATAATGCTTTCCCTGCGGCTCTATGAATTGCTCCATCAACACCCCCACCTATAATAATCCATATCAATTACCATGAGAAACTAATATGTTTTAATAAAACACCTATACAACAACAGAAAAACTCTTACCTCCACAAAGTTTCTTGTTTGCCGCGTTAACTATTACATCTACAGTTAACTTTGTGATATCATTACAGATAACTTTTACTATATGTGACATCTCTTAATTAACGGGATAGATTTATAGCCAGAACTAAAAACATTTCTATATAAGAGTACCTCGCGGATAATATCTCTCCAATGTTTACTTTGGACTTTATACCAATACTTCGCTTCACTGTTTGCTTTTATCACCCTCCTTCTAGTGACACATGGCGTTCTTTATTGTTTTATTTCATCATATGATTTCACTTAATTTTGCATTAAACCATCGATTGGGGGATTGTTTTAATTATGCAGATTTTTTTTTCAATTGTCGATTTTTAAATAATGAAATAGCTATCGACTTTAATTGATTTAATGGAGCATGTTATTTACAGAATATTTAGTAGTTTAAGTTGTTCAATTATAGTTGTTGTTTACTGTATCAACCTAGCAACTTTTGACATGTGTGGTCCTTACAAAGCGCCTCAACAACGACTCTCTTAGAATACATTTATAAAGCAAGGTCGATTTAGCTTGTTTTATTTTCGTTTTACATTTTTAAATTTTAAACTGTATATAAACAGAAATTAACGACCTATTAATTCATATTATTTTTTCCAGTTTAAATTTATTCCCACATACGCTTAATCATCTAATATGTCTGCTGTTGATGCTGTTAACATGTCTCTTGATGATATCATTGCCAAAACAAGAGGTACTAAAAGTCTTCGCGGACGTGGAGCTTCGAGGTTAGGCAAGGCTGGTAGACGAGGAGATGTAAGTTTCTGTTAGTGATTTTAATAAATGTGTTAATTTTCTTTTTATTATAGAAACCAGGAAGACAATGGAAAAACGACAAATACGATGCTATCTATGGACGTGGACGTCGTATTAATCAGAAGGCTCCTCGTCGTACCACCGGAGGTGCTGGAGCCAAGTTTGCCAATCGTGCTGGACCAGTTTCAACAATTGGAAAGTTGTTAATTTCAAACTTGCCGAAAAATGTATCTACATTGGACTTACAACAACTCTTTAAAGGATACCCATTCAAGACAGTGACTGTTAATCATAACGAAATGGGTGAATCCTTAGGTACAGCTATGGTTGTCACTAGACGCCGTGGCGATGTATTGAAACTTATGAAAGACTTTGCAGGAATTGCAATTGATGGTGCGTAAGATAAATTTTATATGAAATGTAAACATTCTAAGACATATATTTTTTTCCAAAATATCTTTTCTGTAGTGTAAAAGAAAACTTTGATGTATGATGTGTGGGACGACAATTTTTAAGAATAATAATATGATTGATATTAAGTGGAGATGTTTTCTTGTATAGAGAATTTGTCAACAATAATACATGACAGTAAAAATCAGTCATCGTATTACTATCATACCACTGTTCATTTTACGCACATATTAATATACATTTTTAAGTCCACATTTGTGCCGTCTCAATACACTTTCCATCTAAGTAATATCTCTCTACCTGTTGAGGACCAAAAAAAGACTAGCATATTAAATCTAACATTGTTTGTATCAGGGAACTTTTGATTTTAAAACTAGCAGTGTCCCAGTATAAGGAAAGAGTTTTGTGAAGAAGAATATTTATCAAAATTATTAATAATAATTGTCTAATTAATTTTGTATTACAGGAAGAGCAGTCCAAATGGTTGATTTGTCTTCAGACTCAAACCGCGATGGAACAGGGGCAATTCTCGATAGAATTTCTGTCAAAAAAGTTGCCAGTGGAGGTATACGTAAGGAGAAGGGCGGTATTGTGAAGGGAAGAAAAGGTGGAGCCGTTAAAAGAAAAGGCACACCAAAAAAAGGAGGAAAAAAATTCGATAGAAAGAAGAAAGAAAAAATTACTACTGAAGATCTTGATAAGGACTTGGAAGAGTATATGTCTCGTGGAAAAGACAAGAAAGCTGAAGAAACCATGGAGTCTTAACTTTGTCTTTATGACTTTTTATAATTTTTATCGATCTATTTAACTTTGATTTCTCCTTTTTTTATTTTTTTTTTCGTGTCATGACACTAATATGAAAACTTTCTAACAAAAAAATTACCGTTATTTAGTTAATAAAATAAGAATATTATTACAACTTTACTTTGTTTTCTTTTTCTAGCGATTACTGTTTTGTCATCAGCAACGGCATTTTTGCTGTTTCTTTCTCTATAGCATAGTTGGTTCAGCTTCAGGATTGTCTGCTTTTTTATCTTTCCAAGTAAGTTTATTCAGTTGATCCCTTAATACCGGGTTACCAGCATAATAAATAAAAATTCTAAGGACACTGTTGACGCATACAAGTATACTTATGGCGTCAGAACATAAAGTATAAAATCTACTTGAAGTTTCATCTTCATTAATTATTAGTGGTGATTTTGGATACAATTTTTCAAGCACTGTTAAAAAAAAGCTGGGTAAATTACACGTTAAATATGTTGTTACAATGAAAATTATTGTTCTAGTTTGATATCGAATTTCATCACGCTGTTTTTTATCAGACTGAGAAGCGCATTCTAAACAAAAGTGTAAGAGTTTAGGATTAAATTTTCACTGATATTACCTTTTCTTAGTAATGCTGCTATTTTTGGAAGTTGTGTGAAATCTTTATGTTTCCAAGGAACTTTTGATATTTTCTTTTTAGTAAATGTTACAATCATTATATTCAATGATAAAAGAAGTATAAAAGGAACCATAACGTGAAAAATGTTAAAAACATAAAATGAGAATGTTGGATAAAAGTCGTAATCAGCTAAGATAGGATTATAACCATAATTCTCAAATGGAAGGCAACCCTCAAGGTATTCAATTGAGTATTCAAAATATGATGGAAGACGAAGTAGGAAACTTGTAATCATAATAGATATTATAACTTTAAAACGGCCTCTTGATGTTATAAGATAAGAAAGTGATTCAATATTCGCTATCATAATGAATCTTTCTAATGTACCAAATAAAATTACATATGTCGAAGCAAATTGAGTTTGTTTAGAAACTCCATAAAGAAACATAACATATTTGTGATATACATCATGAAATAAAGGCAATTTTAAATATATTGCTAATGCATCAACAGTAAAAAAAGGTGTGTACATAAAACAAATAAATAAATCTAATATTGCTAGGACCAATAAATATAATGATGGTGAAAATATTTTTTGTGAAATTGAGAATAATCTAATTAATATAAAATTAAAAATTATTCCAAGTATTGAAATAGGTGTACCAACATATAGAACTAAAGCAAATCTTAAAAAATCATAACTTTCTGTTGGCATACATTGTAATTCTTGATTATCAGTTGAGTTGTTTTCATCCATTATTTTATTAGACAAATCTCGGTAGAATAAAAAAGAACAATGACAGGAAATGTGTTATCAAATACTTGAAATTATTGAAGTAAACTAAAAAAGTCATACATATTTATATTTTTTTAAAAACGGATATATTAAAAACAAAAATATAGTTTTTAGCAAAGGTAATAATTTTGCAAAAAAAAAATTTGCAAAAAAATATTAATTAACATATAATTATATGTCGATACTAACGTAGTGAGATTGCTTTGCATAACGCGGTCTTTTCCTTGGATTTAGTCCTTTTCTTGCACGGAATTTCGGAATTCCGTACAGTTTTGGTGGTGCGCCACTATTTAATCAGTTTTTTCTTTTCCTTGAATTTTGTCGTTATTATTACTAATATCTAACAAAATCGTTGCCGAATCAAGTTCCAAATGGCTGAAGAACCTGATAATAATGAAATACTGGGTCTGTTTGACAATTCAACCCAACAGCCGGCAGAAGAAAGTGCCGATGACCAACTTATCAACGCTCTATTGCACAATAAAAAGTCAATGACGTTATCTGAACAAGGTATGAAAGCGGTATCCAAAATATTCTCCTGCAAAAGAATATCACATGAAACCATTGAGAGCATCACTGATAGAATGGGCGTTCACCAAGACCTCCAGTTTCTCGCTCCCGCCTTCAGCACCCCATACTACTCTAAATTAAAAATGAGGTCAGTAGACAGCAACCTTGCCAAAATGCAGGATCACCTACTCCAGTCAGTCTGTATGTTATCGCACAATGTTGAAGCTGCAACAGGAGATAACAAAAGTGCCGTACTCAGTGCCCTCATTAATATCAAGTATGTTGTCGACGGATTAAGTGACATACGTAGAGAAGTCGCCTTTAGAAACTTCTCACCCAAATTCAACAAAGGGCTTCCCAGTGTACCTCTCGATATGGAAGAGAAGGTAACTCGTATGGATAGTTCTGAAAGAATCTCAATACTTCCTAAGCATGCCGAAGCATTATTCAAGAATGTGGCCGATACACCACAGGATCTCCTCTCGTTCATCCAAAGGGAAAACAGAAAAAGATCTTACAATAATACGGCTAACATCGAGCCGGAAAGGTACGTTATAATCAACCCAAACATGCCCCCCAATACAATACACCAATGCCTACCATTCTGGCAAAAGATTGCGCCAACCGATACGGTGCTACTTGATTACATAGTAAACGGTGTAGATATAGGTATCTTAGGTGAGCCAACACAGCATAAGATAGGTAAGAATAAATTCTCTTCAAAGGAAGAAGAACAGTTTATTGAAAATGAGATAAAAGATCTCCTCCGCTCCAACAGTATAAAAGAGCACGACAATCCCAAATGGATTAGCCCCCTAATGGTAGTAACCACTTCAAAAATGAGATTAGTACTAGACCTTTCTTCACTAAATGATTACATACAACATTTTAGTTTTAAATGTGAGTCGATAAAAGATGTAACGGATCTTCTCGAGCCTAAAGCCTTCTTAACTTCCATTGACCTATCCGCAGCATACCACAGCTGTGCAGTACGACCACATCAAACTGAATACTTAGGATTCAGGTGGAATAATAAAACATACATTTACCTTGTATTGCCCTTTGGAGCTAGTTCAGCACCAAGACTATTTTATAGAATAACAAACACCCTAACCGCCACGATAAGGGCCAACGGTATAAAAATGACGAGATTTTACGATGATTTTCTAATCACTCATACGGATAAGGATCTGTTAACACGTCATACCGAATACTGCATGAATTTGTTACGTGCAGCTGGATTCTCCATTAACGAGAAAAAGAGTGAGTTGTCACCTAAATATATAATAAAATATCGAGGTTTAGTGATAGATACACTTAAAGAGGAACTTCGCCTCCCCCAGGATAAGCTGGATAACATTATTAAAGCAGCCCGTCACATCTCAAATCTCAAGAGGGTAGTTGCACGTCAACTTTATAGCTTATTAGGCATGATAGAATTCTCATCCTATGCAAACTTCTTAACAAGAATCAAAGCACGTCCACTCCAACGCGCCGTAAATAAATGTATAGGGTTTCCTCCAAATTACAATAGGTATGTGAATATAACAACGGAAATTAGGCAAGGTCTAGCATGGTATATCAATAACATAGAAGCCACCAATGGGCTGCGATATAATCAGGACCACGCGAGCATAGAGGTTTACACAGACGCATGTAATGTTAGTTATGGAGGAATAGTATATTTTCCTGATTACACTTCCCAACGCGTCCAAGGGTACTTTACGGACGACTTATTATCTAAACATATTAATGAGAAGGAACTAATGGCCTTATCCTTCACGTGCTTCGGGCTTTTGCAAAATACATATAATAAAATAGTTAACATTTACTGTGACAATACAACTACCCTAGCGTTGGTTCATAATAAAGGAAGTGTTAATAAAATATTTCTCTCATCGGAGACGGAAAAGCTACTCGATTTCTTTTACGAGCACAGGCTATATATTAACTTATACCATATTCCAGGATCCTACAATCAGGTGGCAGATCGCCTTTCCCGAACAATGCCCGTTACCCTACAAGGCCCAACAGAAGCAACTCTAACTATAAAGGCAAGAGAAGAAATTAAGGAATTTCTTTTAAATAAATTTAATGTAATAATTTCGGTTGATCTGTTTGCATCTTATGAAAATAAATTTTGTGATAAATTTGTAACGTTATTTGATGATAACCGAGCGTTTAGAAGAAATGCCTACTCATTCAACTGGCAGGGTTTAATTGATGAGGAAGTAATAGCATTTCCCCCATGTAATCAAGTACTCAGAGTACTGCGTAAAGCGGGTACCGACAAGTGCAATCTTTGGCTGGTAGCCCTAATGTGGGAAAATCAAAATTATTTTCCAGTTTAATATCCCAATTCGGGGACCCTATCCTACAATTATATGGTTCTAATATAGTTAACTTTCCAGACTGTGCAACTCCAATGAAGAACCGAAAGCACAAAGTGGGACTTTTCCGAATTTTCTTCAAGTCGCACTGAGTGACATGGATCCCGAAGTTTCACAATCCATTCAACAATCTTACTCAGTTAACACTCAAAAATCCTATTCCACTCATTTGAGAAATTACCTTAACTTCTGTAAAGAAAATGGAATAAAGGATGAACACTTCTCCTTTAAGAATCTCACCAAATATCTATCAAAGATAGCTACCAGTGCCGCTCCATCTACAGTTAATACAATAAAGAATTCACTAGTAGCCATAGCAAAGTTACGTAAGGTAACCTTCTCATCCCATGAAAAAACATTGCTAAGCAAACTCATAAAAGGGATCCAAGTGAATAACTACAATCATGATATTCAAAAATACATGACATTTGACTTGGACATCATTCTGAGACATATTGAAAACAACCCAGCCTCAATGGAAATGTCTATCAAAGATTTAACGTTTACAACAATTACTCTGATCTCCATTGTATCGCCACAAAGGATGAACGAGCTTGCTAGAATGTCTCTAGATCATATGACCCTCTCGGATGCATGGGCTAATTTCACAATCCCGGGAAGATCAAAAAATTCTACAGCCACTCACAAATTCCACAGAATGCACATTCAAAAATATGCAAATCCGAACCTATGCCCACTCACCGCCCTATCCTTGTACTTAAAGCGTACGGAGCCTATACGCACTTCTCAAAATCTGTGGATAAGTTACTTCAAGCCACACAAAAATGTCACTGGAACTACACTAGGAAGATGGATCTATAATTACTACCTAACAGCTGGCTTAGATATAGGTAGACCACACAACATCAGGGGAGCTGCTGCATCAAAATACTATGAAATAGCAGGGTCTATTACAAATATGATAGAAGCTATTAACTGGGCATCTGAACACTCCTTCTTTAAGTTTTATCATAAGGAAATTGGGAATAATTTCGGTGCTACTGTTCTCTCCTACAAATAAGCAATCTCACTACGTTAGTATCGACATATAATTGATAATTATACCAGGGATATCGTAGATATCCTGCAAGTATAATTTATATTATATAAGATACTAACGTATGTACCCACCCATCAAAATTTAATCCGAATTATTACTTATACTTAATTAATTATTGTAATATTATTAATTATCTATCACCCAGCTACTTGCTGATCAAATACCATTAATATTTACTCTCTTATATCACCAGGTTACATGTACGAGTATATATAATTAATTATAATAAATCTTGTTGTGTTAAATTATTGTTCCCACACCTTACGAGTACAGTATCACCTTATCACTTACAAAAATCTGATTAAATAGTGGCGCACCACCAAAACTGTACGGAATTCCGAAATTCCGTGCAAGAAAAGGACTAAATCCAAGGAAAAGACCGCGTTATGCAAAGCAATCTCACTACGTTAGTATCTTATATAATATAAATTATACTTGCAGGATATCTACGATATCCCTGGTATAATTATCAATAACGGTTTACCAAATCACTTTATTATTAATAAACAAAAAAATAATGAGAGTTATTATAACAAAACATTGCTCATTCGGGATATAAAATGAATATAAATGCACTTGAGGAAAGTTATAAGATTCCTCTACCCATCTTGAAAATAGGGGGCAAAATATATTAAAAAATAGATAAATAATTGCGACAAAAATAATTCTCCCCTAGATGCATTGACTACAAATATATTCTTTTAAATTAAGATAAAATTGGTTTTATGAAAAATAATGTGAAATGTAGAGTGAATTATATTTATCAAATGAAATTAAAGCTTTTCATATATTTTATTAAAGGAAAAATATTTCAAAAATAATAAAGAAATGTATTTACATAATATATAAAATATAAATGTTCGATAGTTTTATATTTTAGAATAAATGATTATCTTAAGATCATGGATTAACAGTAACTGCCTTTTTAATATTGTCAATATCATTCCATTTCAATGATTAAATTTTTTACTCTAGCTAATAAATTATTTTTTTATCGTATTCATACATTAATTATATATAGTTTTTATCTAATAAAAAGGCACTTTGGAGTAATTAAAAATACAATTATTTCAATAATTTATAACATCGAAGCGGAAGACCTAATTAGAACTTTACAAATTTTATTTCTTTGATTACAGTTTTTTTTGTCAACATAATTATCGGAAATAACCTATGCAGAAATAGATAAAAATTGCAGGACAATAAAAAAATCTGTAAAAAAAGACAAGTGTTGAATGGATGCATTTCCTCAATTTTAAAGAAGTTATGTTCGAAGATTAGCTATTTTAATTATTATAGGAAAAATAAAATGAATATAGAATGATTTTTAATATTTAGATAATTTTAAAAGAAATTTATTTAATAGTGAAGTATTTGTTTGCACTAAAATCACTTTAATTTATCTACTGTTACTCATTAACACATCCTTTTACTTGTTAAAAAAGAATTGATGGCATATGAATAAAAGAAAATTTTAGTAATTACTCATTATTAGTAGGCAAATATTTAAAATTTATATACAAATGTAAATTGTGATAATAATAAGAAAAAGTTATGACTGTATTTATCAATGATCTTATTTAGTATATTTCCAGAATTTATTTAAGATATTCTATTCATAAGTGTAAATAATTTACGGCACATAAAAATTTTAGTATATCAAATATAAACATCTAATGCATATTTAATATTTGATTCACATTTAAACGAATGTTTTAAGGAACAAAAAAATTTCCAGTAAGATTTTGTATTAATATTAAATTGTAATAGTAAAAGAAATTCTTTTTTTAAAATAGAAATATCTTTAAATAGTTTATTATATTGCAATTTTATTTTTGAGTTTCAATTTATAGCAAAATATTTTTTTATCTTTTTTTCCTAAAAATACGATTAGATATGCATAAAAGAAGTCTGAAAATAGTTTATTATATATAATTAATAATTAGAAATTTGTTAAGTAAAATTTTTTATTATCTGAAAAAGTTGTCTTAACCAACCATTATTTATTAAACTTCAGTATATTCTGAAAGAAATTATAAAAATATTCCGCTTACACAGAGTTACAATATTTTAAAACTTTTAAGATAATTAATATATATGAAATAATAAGAAAAAACAAGCTTGCTTTATATATTAAATTAATATAAATTGCATCTTCATTACACTAAATAATTTCCAATGAATTATTTGTTATGTTTACTAATTATTTTTACCACATGCTTTAATGAAGTCGATAATTAAAAAATTCAAATTCTGTTTATTAAAATATAAAATAAAAATTTAATGAAAATATATTAAAGTTTAATTTGGTTAAAAATTTATATTTTATTTGTAAATAAAGAAATATGACATATCCAATAAATTTTGAAATTATATTTCATCCATAAAATCGTTGATGTAAAATTATAAATTTACACATAGGAAAGTTCTTTTTTAAATAAGTACTTGAAGCACAAATTTGAAAGTTTCAATATTATACCGCTTCAGAAATATCTGTTTAAGAATAAATCTGCCTTTGGAATTATGTTTTAAATTGTAAACAAACAATTTTTTCAAAATTAATTTATCTTCCTGTACAAGCACATTGTATATTGGAGTCTTTACTTAAACTTTTTGTCGACATATTTTTGATGTTTTGAAAATATTTATTATATAAATAAATTGATTTTTAACGTAATTATTGTACCACTTTTTAAATTTGCTTTTTCAAGTTTATTAACTATTAAATACTAACATTACTGACTAAATTTATCTCTATTTTTCCACTACAAACATGTCCTCAGATCGTGAAAAATCATCCTCCGGAAGTCTTAGTCCATCACCAAGAAATATCTCTGATCATGAAGGTGGTTCTTCTCCAAAAACACAAGACGAGGTTAGAGAATTTGAAGAAGAAAAAAACAATCAATTATTCGGAGACGTCAGTGATTCTGATGACGATGATGAAGTTGTAATTAATAGACCAAGAGAGAGTAGTAAAAGTGATGAAGAAAGGAGAAGTCCATCTCCATTACCTGATGATGATCCTAATGATGGCGTTATACTTAGTGAGGAAGAAGAACGACCCCAAGTTCCGTAAGCTTATTGATTTTATTGTAATAAATGATAAAATTTTATTGTAGTGGATTTGCCTCAGATTTTGATGAAATGTTGGCACGTAGAAAAGCACTTAATAAAAGTAAAAGAAAACGTAATAAAAATGATGATTTAACATTGTTAAATCATTATGATGATCAAATTAGAGACCTTATGTACAGAATGGTTGATGCTGCCAAAGAAGATATAGACTTAAATAGAAAAGGTTTACCAGCTCCTAATAAACTTATGATGTTAAGTGATGTTAAAAGTATGTTATTAGCACAGGAAAGATATGATCAATTAATTGATAATGGCTTTTTCGGGTGTATTGCACAATGGTTATCACCTTTACCAAATCAATCATTACCAAGTATTCAAATAAGAACGTCTTTAATAAAATTACTTCATGATTACTATAAAAAACTTGATACTTCATCATTAAAAGCTAGTGGGTTGGGTAAAGCAATTATGTTTTTGTCAGATCATCCAGAAGAAACTTATGAAAATAAAAAATATGCTAGAAGACTTATAAGAGCATGGATGGAACCAATTTTTGCCGCAGAATTGGAAGAAAAGGGAAGACAAATGAGAGAGAAAAGGGAAAAAGAAGCCTTGAAAGAAGCAGCCAAAAGAAGACGTTTATCGTAAGTTTCTCTAAATTTCACTTTCCCCCATATATAATAATATTTTATTTAAAAATTATTGTTGAAATAGGATTGTTTATCATGAGTATATGCATGTTATTATAGAGTAGAGAAAATGAAACATCTTCATTAGCCTTATAATACATTTAGAGATGTATGGTATCATTTTTCATTATTTATTTTTTTTATTGACATATTTATAGCAAATTTTTGAGTGTTTTCTATCCAATATTCCTATAAATTATATATTGTTAATACAACGCATTTATTGAAAAAGAGAAAAAAGGTTTTTTTTTCGTATTATTCTGGAAAAAACGTTAGCATTTCTAGTTTATTTTATTTCAACTTTTATTCTCGGATATAGTTTGTGTTTCTTCACAATTTTAAAAATTACATCTATTGAGGAAAAGATTTATTTTCTATTCTGTTTTATGAAAAAATTATATGTGTTTGTTAGAAAATTTTAAAATTATGACAAAATAATAATTAATTTTTATATACATAGAACTTTCGTTAATGCTATATGTATTTGACATTTTAATTTACATATTTCTGTCATAAATGTCGTTTGCAAAGACGTGGATAAAATAGAAATAATAAAACTTAAGCTAAACAATCTTATTTAAAGAAATATTTTTTGTTACTGTTGTTTTTTCAAGTGTTATTCACCTTGGAAATTTAATTAAATTTTATTGAATTTCTATAATTTTATTTTTAGAAAAGAATCTGAAAAAAATGCTGAACGTGAAATAAATAGGGCTCGTGTTCCTCAGTTTACAGCACGTGAATATTTACACAGACCTTCAACAAATGTTGATGTCACTGTACCCTCAACTTCTAGAGGCGTGGAAGGTGATAGACTTTCTAAATTTTCAAAGACTCTTCAAGACCGGTCTAAAAGTAATAAAGGTCCAGATCGTATGGTAAAAGTGTCTATCGAAGGAAGAAGAATGTAAAAAAGACTTTTCATATTTAATATTTTTCTTTTACTTCTAGCTGCGCTAATTTTTTTTCTTCAACTAATTAAAATTTTTTCTTACATTTCCTTACTAGTATTTAAAAATAACAAAAGAAAAATATTTTGAAATATTATTCTTTGATCCTAATTTTTTCATTAAAATAGAACAATTTACATATATTTATGTGACACGATTTCAAAAATTTTGATATTTTCAAAATTGTTTCTTTATAATATATCTGTTAACAAATAACCCCGTTTATTTTATCATTGCAATTATTTAATCATTTGGACATTCGTCGCTTTACAAAATTAGGGACTTTTAATTTGTTCTTCAAGAAAATTTCATTTTTATTATAGATGCGGTTACATTTTATTGCTTTCTCTCTCTTTCTTTTCTTATAACCTGGTCAAAATTTTAAAAAATACTTAGACGTTCTGTTTATATACAAAATAATAAATGAAAAAATCAGATTTAAGTTTAATGTTATCATCTGATAGAAATCTTAATGATGTTAACATAAAAAAAAGTAATCATCATGATTTGGGAAATTATCAAATACTTCTCTTTATTATTACTAATATTGGATTGTTTCCTACTGCCGCATCAATGCTAGTTGGTATTTTATTTGAACCGTCAAAGGTAAGTTTTAGATACTTTTATGTTTTGGATAATTTTTAAGGAATATTGTCAAATATATAATAATGGTATGAAGAATGTAGAAAATAGTAAATTAGAGTATGAGTTTCATTCTATCTTTATTACATGGCAATTACATTGCCAGAACTCTTTCCTGCACAAAATAGTCACAACATTTGTCATGGTTGGTGCTACTATAGGTATGAATTTTTTTAAAAATAATAGTGATGTATTTTTTTATATTAAAAATTTTAGGAGCTATTACGTCAGGTTACATTTCTGATAACAATGGAAGGAAACCAATAATCGTTGGTTCGTTACTTTTAATGGTAATAACAAATTTGATGATATCAATCGTTGGGACCTATGGTTGGTATATATTTTCAATTATCTTCTTTATACAAGGATGTGGAGTTGGAGCATACATGTCATCACATCTTATTCTTATCATAGAAAATTTGGAAAACCCTAGATCACGTCTTCTTGTTGTATGTCTTAATGCATGGCCATTAGGTTTATGTTTTACAGCGTTAATTTCTTATCTTACTAGACATTGGATATACTTTCATATCTTAACTAGCATCACATCATTGATAATGGCTTTATTACTAGTAAGTGCACTATCTGATTACAGTTTTTGTATCTCTTATCTTTTTATAGTATTTCTTTGCACACGAGTCACATATTTGGTTAAATCAAAATAATTTACCATCAAAGGCATTAAAGATTAAAGATTCAATTAACAAATTTAATTCTGGTTCTTTGAATAGTAATAGAGGAATTTTGAAGATAGATAACTCCAAAATTCTCACCAGTATTACGGTTAACAAAGCAAATGAAAATGGTGAAAATAATACAACAGATAACGTCAATATAATTGATGAAGGTTTAAGAAGACTGTCAACGCTAGAAGTAATAAAAGTTCCACAAGTTAGGATACACCTTCTTGTACTTGCATTCTCTTTTTTCTCTTCATCAATAATTTCTTTTGTCATGTACTTTAGTCTTGATAGTGTTGCAGGTGATCCATATATGAATATGTTTATAATGGGTATAGCAAAATTTTCGGCCGGTTTAACACCATACTTCTTGTCTAAATGGTTTGGTAGAATGACAATTTTTTTATTTTCATTATCATTATCAGTTGGTGGTTCATGGATCTTAATTATTTCATGGTATGGTTTCGGAAAAATTGATGGTGTGTTTATAAGTATACTTTGTCAAGTATTAGCAGCCACAACAGATCCCGTTTTTAAAATTAATCACTTATATTCAGCAGAGTTATTCCCAACTAGCGCTAGAAATACATGTCGAGGTATATGTAATGGTGCTTCGAGAATTGGAAGTATGTTAGCGCCAGCAGTCATTTTACTGAAAAGAATTAATTCTGGGGCTCCATATGCCATAATATCAGTACTTCTCACTCTTCAATGGGTTTTAGGATATTTGTATTTGCCTGAAACGAAAAATCAAATGTCATTGGAGGATAACAATGAAGAATCAAAAACCTAGTCACTTAAAAGTTTTTTGTATATCAAGTACATTTTATACTAACATTAACTATTAATCATTACTTTTTAAAACCGATTATTTATAATATTTTAGTCTTTAATATATAATATTTTCACTTTATCTTGCATAAAAATTGGTCATTTAAAGGACAAACCATATTTATATATATCTTAAAAGTATATTTAATGTTTTAAATATTATTTTCCAGCTGTAAACTTTGTTTTGACACATTTAAAATTAAAAACACATATCAAAGAACGTTGAAATATTACTGGTAAAGTATGACTAATGGAAATGTAAAAATAAATCCAGAATTAATAAATAATATTGAGGTATGTTTATACGAAAAGAAAATTTTTTATTAAAAATATTTTTTGTTAGTAAAAAAATAACAATTAAAGAAAAATATATTGGTTATTAAAAGATTGTTATAATCCGAGATCAACAATTATTTTTCTTTATAAATATTACATAGTTTATAATATAATTAAAAATAAGTTCTTTTGAAAATTGTATGTTAGGTTAAAACAAGTTTATATTGATCTTATAAATGTTTTTAAGTAAAAGTAATTTATTTATTTCACAAATTGATATCCTTTTTTAACATATACATCACACCGGTTTCCTGATTCTTTATTAAAATACAATGGTTTTTGTTGTTATTTTATAACGATTTAGAAGTTATATTTATGATGAGGCTGCTCCTAAAAAAACGATTAAATAAACAATTAAATATTTAAAAGGATTACCTGCGCTAGGAATAGGTTGTTGACATTCATGTTTTTGTGAAAGTTCTCTTTCACCCTCACAATTAGTTTCTATTTCGGAAAATCTGCTTGTTAATTGATGTGCAGTAGCTTCTATATGTTCCATTGAATATTCATGCATTGCATTTCTCCTACCTCGCCTGCTTGATAATATGAAAATATCTTTTATATCATCTGCGTTATTTTCACAAGATTGACTTTCACATTCAGACATTTTAATATATATCTATTTTTTAAAAAAGATAAATATATGTAATATGTATATTGTATGAAAATATAAGATAATAACTGAAAAAATTTATTAAAAAATAGATGATTATAGTTTGTTTTTTAAATTAAGTAATCTTAAAAACATAGTAATTATGATTTTTAAAATTCGAATAAAGCATTAAAGTAATTTAAAAAAGTATTATTTCTTTTATTGGTGTAGTTATATTTTCATCAACTTATAATATTTTAACAATAAGAAAAGCGACAATATAATAAGGGGCAAGGACAAGAGTAATGGTTCAATGAGGAAGGAAGATAGTTATACAATAATAAAGTTATTTAAAATTTCACGATTTTGTAGGAAGTAATGAAAAAATGTTCTTTACCATTGTTAGCTGAAAATTGTAACTTTTTATTACTATTTAATCTACCATTAAAAATATATAGATAAATATCTAAACCCACATCTGGTATAGTAAACTTTTTAGACGTTTTAAATTGCTCACCCAAACAAAAATGACATATTTTAGTAAAAGGTATTCAAAATTTAAAATTATATAAATATATACAACTATTAAAGTGAGAAAAATAATCATTATTAAAATAACATTTTTTTAATATCTATAAAATATCTAACTAATCCTTGTTAAAAAAATAAAAATATGGTATAAGGCTACTTAATATTTTCTGAAATAGGATGATTTATTTTTATCCTCTAATAGTAGAATTTTAAAAAAGATAAAAAATGTAGAAAAAAAAAAGTAATATTTTACATTTGTATATATTAAATATTATTGCAAACAAGATGTTTACTTAACTTTAAACATGGAATCTCTCTATTTCATGTTTAGAGTCTTCCTCTTTCCTCTATACTTTACTAGTATAAAGGCTATTTTTTTAAAATATAAATGTATGTGTATCCTATTCTCTTAGGAAAAGAAAAAGAATGTGGTAGCATTTAAAGTTATTGACAATGCCATTTATAAAATTATACACTAGAGTTTTCTTTCTATTTTAAGCATAAGAATTTAATAAATAATACTTATATTTTAATTTCATTAGAAGAATATATTACTAATCTAATTTATTATGGATACATTTAATTACCTACTCTGAGGTACAAAATAATAATATTTAATAAAAAATCAAAAATATAATTTATTATTGCTTAACTTTTTTATATCAATTAATTAAAAGTATACACTCAACAATATATAAAAAACATTCAATTTAAGCAGGAAAATAAGCTATCTATCAGTAAAATTTATAAATGCATTAAACTTGACGTCAAACTTTTTTTTCTCTTCCTACATAAAAATATAATAACAGGTCATTAAATAAATATATTAATAAGAGTTTTTATCAAGTTTAAAATTTTAAAGTTAGAATTACAGTTGTTTTGATGGGAAAAAATTATCTGAGACCGAAAATATGTATTGTATTATAGTTAACAGTACAAAAAAAAGGAATCTTTCAATGATTAAATTATAATCACTAATATGAAAATAAACAAAAAAATTTTTTCTCCCCATATTATATTGGTATTTAATTTATAATAGAGGGTGGTGAAAAAAAACTAAAGGGTCTCACGTCATCATAATACTTCAAGAATATATATATCAGTGATAGGATGTGTAACATTGATAACATATTACAACATAGTAAATATTATGCATTATATTTGAAAGAGAAATAATTTTGAATCAAATTATTTTCTCCTTGTTGGATTATGTAGTAAAAATACATAAAATTTTATGTTAAGTAAAGTATATTGATAGATATTATGAATTTGAAGGTAAGATAAAAATTTTTAATTATGAATGTCAAGTATATACTTATCTACAAAATGATATAATTTATATTGTGATAAAAAATATCAAATAAAACACTGACATTTGTTACGTCACTGATGAATAAAAATTTATCATCAAAATAATTTTTTCATATTTAGTAATCATAATAATGTATCTTTGCAATTCATTTCTTTTTTTGTTTATATAGTATAATTTTTTACTAGACATTCTTTTTTATAAGGATTATCTCATTCACTATTAATTATAAGTATGAAATCTGTTAAATTACTAACGTGAATATAATATATATAAATAACATAAAAAAAATCTTTAATCCCCCATAAAGCTGATATTTTGATGTATTAAATGATCATTTATACATAATTTTTTCTCGATTTTAACAAAGAACAGATTTTGTTAGTAGGATATTAGTGTGATAAACTAAAATTTATAAAATAAGTATAGAAATATTAAAACTCTCATGTTTTTATTTTAAAACAATATTGAGTTTTAAAATATTTAAATAGTTTCAACAATATAAAGCCTCTTATATACAGATGTCAGTTATAATATCAAAATTACAAAGAATTGTTTGATTAATATAACAATTTCAAGGACATGAAACTATTGTTTCAAAAAAATAAAAAACAAACTATTCTCTATATATTTTTAAAATGTTAAAGTGTTTTGTCTTTATATCACAACATTTCTTATCATCTTATACAAATTTACATTGACAATCTACCATTAAGTGAAAAAAAAAATTGAAATAAAATTATTTTTTCTTATGATTAAACGATAAAAAAGTTTTAAAAAGAATATTTAATTTTATATGATTATTTGCCTTTAATAAAATTTGTCATAATAAAATAAATTATTTTTTTTCATGTAGATTATAAAAGTAGAAGAAAATAAATATGGTATTTATGACATGTGTGAAGGTAAATTACTTGGTATGATTAAAGAGACGCACGTTTATATGACAATATTTATAAACGAAGGTGATAGCATTAGTATGATGAATGATTATAATAAAAAGTATGAAAAACTTTTTTATAATTTTTTTTATCGAAATGAAGGAAAAGTCGTAAAAAAATATACTGAAGAAAGAGATTGTAATTTGTTTTATTATTTACTAAAAAAAATTATACCATTTGGAGAAGGAAAAATAATATTAACTAAAAACAAAAATATTTTCATGAAGTTTTCAAATAATGGATACTTTTATATATACCCATATTCGGATGTCAATTGGAGAAAACTTGTCATTGAAGTAGAAGAAGATAAGTGTTATAAAGATAGTGGTGAAAAAAAAGAAATGGAATTAATATACAAAATGTTAATAAAAGATATTAAAAATGCATATAATAAATTGCCATCACTTCCTGAGCTTCTTTGGTTTCTTGAAATTAATGAGATATTTGAAAATGGATTAATTGGTGTTTTATGGAGGGATATCCTATTTGATGAAAGTTATTTCTATGATAATGAAAGAAGGATTAGTAATTTCTTATATAATATTATTTATACGGGAATATTTGATAGTGAAAGTGAGAAAAGTAAATGGAAAATTTTTTTTGTTGCTTTTATATTAGTAAAAATATATCACTTAACAAAAAATGATAAATTAAATGATATAATGAAAGATTTTGATAAAATAAAAGATCTTCTTAAAATATGCGATAATGCTTTAATAGTTGGTTATGATATTGGAAAGAAATATTTATCTAAATGTGCAGACTTTTTACACGATATGTTACCAAAACCACCAGAATATAGAGAAATTATATACAAAGAAATTTTGGAGCCTGAAAAAGTGATAAACTCAAAGACGATTCCATCAATTTATATGGATGACGAGGAAACCTTTTTACTGGAATATTTTTTAAAATCCAAACCTGTTATCATCAAAGGATACGTAGACAAATGGGATGCCTTCAATAAATGGAATCATAAATTTTTTTATCAATCATTTTATTATCGTTCAATTCCAGTAGAGTATGGAGAAAGTTATACATCATCTGATTACCATTCAAAAGTTATTACATTTGGAGAATATTTATCAAATAACAATGGAGGTTACCTAGCACAACATGACATCTTTCACCAAATACCAAAATTAAAAGATGACATTATGATAACAAGTTTAATTTTTTGTGATTCAATCACCACTCAATATAGTGATGTTGATATGAATATCTTTTTAGGTAAACCAGAATCCTATTCACCATTACATCAAGATCCAAGACATAATTTCTTTTGTCAGGTATTTTTAAAATTTTCATTATATATTTTTATTATTTCTTTTTTAATAATAATAGGTTAGTGGAAAAAAATATGTACGTTTGGTGTCAGATAAATATAATCATAGAACACAATTATACTGCTATGATAGTGAATCATCCAACAAAAATAGTAGTCAAGTTAATGTATTTAATATTGACAGAGAAGTGTATCCTGCCATTAACGAAGTTGTCTTCGAAGATTATTTAATGTTACCTGGTGATTGTCTTTTTATTCCCAAGGGATATTTCCATGCAATGTATGGACTGACAAATAGTATCTCTTTATCCCAATGGTTTGGTAGTAAATTATTTTAATTTGTTTTTCAAAAAATAAAAAAGTACATTTTATTATAAACAAGCTTTTATTTGATTAATATAAAAAATATAAAGAGAACAATAACATAATATCAGCATATAAAATATAATATTATAATATAAATTGAGAATATAAAATGATACTTAAAAGTTTTGTTAATGGAAATAATAAAGTATTAGTTGAGGAAAACAAAAATGTTGTAAATTTTTGTTTTTAGTGGTTGATTAAAAATATTTCACATTAGTGATTTTATATTAATGAATGGTATATGTAAAAAACATTATATTGCTTTTTCTATTAACAAAATACTTAAAAGTATTTAAACTAAAAATTAATAAGTGGATTTGTTAAACAAGTAATCAGAGGGAGATGTATGAAAATACCCTTGCTATGATGTGAAGTTTTATTTTTGGTTTAATTTTTATAATTTTAAAACTTAAATTTGTTGATTCTCTTTGAAACTTAAACCGTACATTAGAATAATAATATATGTTTATAGTTATCGTGTATCCTATTAGAAGACTCATATCTTAGAAGATTATCTAATATTTTTTTAAATCACTGAGAAAATGTAAGGGTTAAGAGAGACATGTGAAAAATACATGTATGAGATACCGAATTAAAAAAAAGATTATATTCTCTTAATAAGCTTGTAAAATAAGGATAATAATAATATAAAAATTGACTAAAATATTGGCTTTGGCCTTAAAGTAACATAATATTGATGAGTCATTCATTTGTTAAATACGTTTAAGAAGAGAATGGGATATTTCATTAAGAATTTGTTTAAAAAATTAGTAATGTTGTTTTGTAATATTAAAAAATATATTGATATTATAAAAGTGTTGAGAATATAGATAATGAGAGAGCTGAGAAGGCCAATTGATGTGAGAGAGAAAAATTATAAAATACAATATGGTTGATCTTGATAAATCATAAATAGTTATAAGCTGTAAATTACACGTAATCAACTTAGCAGATTTAATTAAAACGCTTCGAACCGTAAGAAATAGAGAATGTTTTGAATTTTTTTAATATTCGTTATTTGAATGTGTTGTTTGTTGACATATGTTGGGATTAATAAAAATCTGGAAAGATGGTAAAGATCAAAGTAATCCTTTCAAATTTTCGAAATGGCATAAATCTGGGTTTCTTCTTCTTTTTTTCTATCCACAAAAATTACTTCATAATTTAGTATATTCTTAATTAGATAAAAAATAATACACATCCAAATAGTTTTTGATTAGTTGATGTGCGTGTAAAAAGCCATTCCATAGTTGAGGCAGTAAAGCATTAATATTAACACAACGGTTGAAACTTTTAATAATTATTTTTTTTATCGAAATCTTTTTTTAAAAAGTTCTTATCATAAAATATAGGTAAAACGTTGGCAAGGAGGTATTATTATATAAAATATTAGAAACCCGGGTATGTCGATATACAAAGTATGATAAAGGCAAGCCGATATATAATAATTTTTGTAACAAATTGGGCTTCTGTACATGTAAAGGTTTTGATGTAAGGGAAAATGCTAAGAAGTAATTGTGATGAGATAATGTTGCTAAGAAATATCTATTATATTTGATAATAATCAATTGCAAAATATATATACGTTGTTGACTGTGTGTATACCTGTTGAAAAGAGGCGTTTTTGTTGGACTGCTTCATCAAAGTGATTTATTGTTTTTGAAAATAATTTTTTTTGTATGTTAAGATTGAAGAATGTCAAGTAGAAGTTTGCTATCAAAGATTATGCTCATCACAGTTCTATATCCATTTATGATTGTTGAGGATCAAAAAAATTAAATACCAAAAAGGTTCTCAAGCTCTATTGTTTATTCTTGCTATATTATAGTGATTAATTAATATTCCAAACAGTAGATGCCAAAATATTGCCACTTTGATTGTCACTTCCAGAAATATCTAGATTAGCTAAAGCTCTATTAACAGCAGCAGATGCAGAATCCATTCCATAACCAGCGTTAGTTGTTGTTAAAGTATCATGAAGGAAATCATCATTGGTGGTTGTGAAATTATAATCAGATTTTATAGAGTGTAAGAGAGATCCTGGTGGGAGTTCACAATTACTTGGAGAAGGCATACCAGAAAGTCTATTTTTAAGCATATCACGAAGTGAAACAATTTCATTTTTGACTCTAGCAACTTCAACAATTAAAGCATTATGGTTTTTCTTTGCCTCATTTTGAATCTCTGGATTGTCATTTGCAGCAAATGAATTCTCATTAGCACGACGGAAGTTATCGAGCTGATTTTCAAGGAAAGATGCTTGTTGAACATATCCAAGAAGGAGATTTAATTGTTTAGTATATTGTGGATCTCCTTGTCTATTTAACATACTATTGTCAATGTATTTTTTGCTTAAAGCTAGTTTTATTAAATCAGGTGATGGTGGAGTATTTTGGAGATGATCATCTCTTGATACCATATCATTTGCTCCTTTAACTAATCCTGAGAAAGGATGAGCATTTTTATCAGCTTCCCAATCTGATCCATCTACAAAATTAAGAATATAGTTTGAATTTATTTTTTTTAATAACTTACCTCCAGAACCATAAATTCCAAGACGATTACCCTTACCAGAATCTGGAGACCAACGATTTTCATTCTTATTATATAAAGGTGAGGCAACTGATGTGTTACTTTTAATTTGTGGGGAATTCATTCCAGAGTGATTTTCATCACCCCATCCACGAGCAATAACAATTTTAACTCCATTTTCTTTTTCAATTCCAGAAATCATATGATCTCCTTCCAGTAAATCAGGAATAGATGGAATCATCCATCTTTTTATAGTAGAGTTGTTGTTCTCTTCAGGATCACCCCATGCAGCTGTTCCTGTATCTCTTTGCCACTTCTTCATTTCACCATTAGGATCTCTCCAATATGAATCTTCAGCATTGCTAAAGACATTACCAGGATTTTCAGTTGGTGTTTGGATATTTGAATGATTAGTTGTATTTCCAAGAACCATAGATGAAGTAGAATCATGTTTATTTCTATTTTCATGTTGGTTACTAATATTTCTATTACCACCTTGAACTGGTAATTGATTTCCTCCAACATTAACATGTGGTGGATTAATATTTTGATTTGTATTTTGACGTGGTAATGGTATCTCATGATGATGTCCTATTGGAATTCTTGGATTAATATATTGACTATTTAAATTATTATTTTGATTCCATAACATATTTGGAGTATTATTAAAACCACTATTCATATTATTTCTTGGGAAATTGATATCATTACGTGGTATATAACCATGATGCATATTTTGTTTCATATTATTATCAATGTAACTATTCTTGTTTCCACGATAATTTCCAGCGTTTTGTTGTCTTTTCATGTTATCCCAACCACCTTGAATAGGTACATTATTCATATGGTTACCACCCATTGGTACATTCATTGGTCTTGGCCAATTACCTTGAACATTATGATGATCTATACCAGAATTTCCAACATTCCAGTTATCAGTAGGTGGTGGAATATTCATTTGAACATTTCTATTTTTGTTATGCCACCCAGAATTTCTTTTGAATTCATTTTCAAATCCACCGTCAGTTCCAGAAAGATGCATTGGTACATTAGCAGCTCCTTTATTGAAAGTAAATGAAGGTCCATTAACATCGTCGGCATCAACTTTTCCAGTGTTAGTATCATCCCATGCACCACCTCCACTAACATATTGATTGAGTTTTGAATTTGGAGGGTAAGCTTCATTCATCATTGGTGGAGCTTCCATAAAAGGTCCAGGAATCATTGCATGTCCAAAGTCAGGATTCATATATCCTGCAACATTTGGAACAGGACCATTCCATTGTCCATTTGGATTCTTCATGTGGTTCTGAAAAAATAAATCAATATATTATATATAAAAGAAAATAATAATCTTACCTGACTATAGTCACTATTTGAATACATGTAGTTGTTTCGCATATTGCTCATGTTAACAAAAACAATTGTTAAGTTGCAATAAAGATCGTACTAATGATATATTTCACAAATGCCACAGAAGTTCAGTGGCTGAAATGAGATCAAATCTGCGCCACAAAATATAGACAATGTAAAATACACGTTCTGTAGATAGCAACGCTCTAAAAGATAATTTATAAATTACTACATAAATAAGTTAGTTACAAATAATATATATTTTAAAAATGATAATAAATAACTTTTAGAATGTAAAAATATAATAAGATAATTTATACAAAATGTATTTATTACTACTAAAAAATTGGAGAAATGATATGATAAAATTGAATGATAGGGAAATAGAAAATAAAACTGATGTGTGCAAATCATACATATAGAATCAGTTTTAGTTGAAAGAATGATTGTAGAGAAAAATTATAGGTGCTGTTGATAGTGTAGATGTGGAGTGTATGACATAGGAGAAGAAAAATGTTCTCGTTAAAATATGGGATGTTTAAATTTTTTTAATACAAATTGAAAGTATAGGTGAAATAAATGATGTATGTAACGTATTGTACCTTGTCACCACCTCATTTTTCTATTAATTAAGTAGGGAGAATCTTCTTAAAAAATTGATATATTTTTTATATAAAACAACAAATATCTAATTTTATACATAAAAATTTTTTAAAATAGAAGAAAATGTATATTTTTATGGTTATAATTAATATTTATTAAATTACATGAGGTGTGAAAATACATTAATCTATTTATATGTATTTCCAATTTAATCAAAATTTTTACCGTAATGAAAAATATTAGGATTTCAAGTAAGAATAATACTTTCAAAAAAATGTTTATAATGCATTATAAATATTATTTGCTTAATAATATTATAATAAAAGTTGCTAGAAAAAAAATATTTATACTACTTAAGAATGCTTTGATAAGCATTATCTTTTATAAACAACAACTTTTCTTTCCAAAATAGTGAACTTTTCGTAGGTAAATTAGCAAAAATTATTAATATATTATGACTTCTAAAACGTTAAGGTATTAAGAAATAAAAAATATAGACATTTTATTTATAGACATTTCAGTGATTTTTTATTAATTAATTTTAGAAGGAAATATAAATTTTCAACAAAATAACACTTTATTAAATATATTCTCATATCTATTATTAATTAAAAACTATCAAGAATATTGTAGAAATAAGATAACATCAAACTAGTTTTAAAATATAAAAGGATCAAAATATTTTTAATTGTAATAGAAAATAGATTGATGGCAATTTTTGTATAAAATGTTTATTTCTATATATACATGGCGTGAAGAAAATATAAATTTGGAATCAGAAGTGAATAATGATATCAATGTAAAGAGAGAAGGAGTTGTTGAATAAAGGACAGCCTAAGCGATAGAATATTTCGTCGCAAATCGCATCTCTAACAATTATGTGTTTTATTGGCAAAATAATATTGATTCTGGTACTGAAGAACAACCAACCAAATAAAATGGACTAAGATTGGGCTGAGAACATAGGCGAGCCGCAGTTGGGTTTGAATTGTTAAAGACATCACGAGGTATAGGGTGCGTATTGGTCGGAGAGAATTAAAAAGTCTAACTGCTGGTAAATAAAGAACGACATACAGCAAATAACACAGATACAAATTTTGTTGATGGAAGAAGGAGATATGGTGTAAAGGCCTTCCCCAGTCACCGCAATGATAGAAACTTTTTCAAAGACAAACTCTGCATCTATGTTTATTTTACACTTATCTATCTATCTTCATCTCATCAAAACCGTCACGAGACATAAAATTTCATATTTAGGAAAATATAATTTAAGAAGTCTCTCTTTGGTATATTAATATTACAAGAAAATTAAGGTAAATGAAAGATAACTTTACAAAAAGATATATTGATTCATTGTTAATTTTAAAGTAATTAATTAGTTAAAGTGCAAGTTGTAATGTTGGTCAGAAATAAATACTTTTATGTACTGCAATTAAATTACGAGAAAATGATAGATAAACAAATAGAGGGGGATAAATTGTAAATATAAGATAAGGTAATAATATATATAAATTATTTGATTGCTCTTAAATAAATATCTAACTAAAATACTTTCCACTACCACCTACATTTTTTATTAATAAATCTACTACAAATATAAATTAATAATAAGTAAAAATAGTAAAAGTAAAAGATTGTTATTAAGAAAAAAAAATATTTTAAAATAATGTTATTCTTTTTTCAAAATACAGCTGCACTGTATAAAAATAAAATGTTACTTAATCATTTTGAAATATATCTGTTATCGAAATGAAACATACAACTTAGTAATAGAATTAATGTTTCATTAATACTTATTGTATACTAATTTTTTGACTCTGCTAAAATAAAAGTGCATCTCAATATTTTTTTCCCTGTTTTTATACTATATCAACACCAGATAAGTATTAAAAATAAAAAGTGATCTCTTCTACTACATAAAGATAACATGTCAACGTTTGATTGAAACAACAGCAAAAAATGCAAAAAAATATGAATAATCAGTTGTCAATTTATATCTACAAATAGAAAAAATAATATTCTATTTAAAATAAAAACATATGAGAGAAAACTTTTCATAATTAATTAAAAAGTAAATATCTTGCTTATTAAAGTATATGACTTTTAATCCTATATAATTACCCTTTCAAGGAGGTATGGATTTTTTAAAATAAAATTTACTACTCCGCTTAAAATAATGTATATCATACCATTAACGGAAAGGTAACTATAATTAAAAGTTATTAAAACAGTAGTGAAAACCTCTATATATAATTATGTTAACATAGAATTAAATTAGTAGTATAGACAGTAAAACGAAAGAGATAATTGAAATGACAACCAAAGAATAGAGTTAGGTCCTTAATGATGCAACAAGAACAGACGATTTTTAAAAGTGTGAAAGTATAATTTGTCAACCATTTTGAAATATAATATCAAGTTGAAAGTTTCATTCATAACACTTACGTAACGTATAAAATAACATTTTAAACAGCATTTATTACAATACTTTAAAATATCTTAACTTATGTTTAATATATATTTTTAGTTAGTAATTATAATTTAAAATAACATATTTTCAATTCTTAGTTATCAGTAATAACTCTATCTAAATGAAAAAGGTAATTTTTAATTTTTAGATAATGATATATCTAAAGTGCTCTTATCATTAAGTATATGTTAGTTATTAGTTAATATGGTAAAATGTTATCTTTCATTTATGTTTTAAACAATTATTATTTCATTTAAATGCCTTTGTTACGGAGATTGAATTTTAAGAAAAGAATGGAAAAGAATATGACAAAAATGTTTAACATATATTAAATCATTAATTAAGTAAAAATATTATAAAATTAATAAAAAAACGATCGATCAATAAATAAACATTGCGTTGTTCGAGCACGTTTAAATCTACTTTTCGTTACAAGAATATGATTTGAAAACATTTGGTGTAATGTTTGTAATACTAGTAAAAGTTGACCAATTATGTCAATTCAACATGTTTTCATTATCAGTAAAGCAGGGTCTTTAATCTATTCATGGGAGAACAAAGCAAATGAATCAATAAGTGTTGAAAAAACTTATGAATGGCCATTAGATTTAAAATTAAGCTATATAGATCAAAAAGCCACAGTGGTATTTGGTGAGAACGATAAAGTTAAACTACGATATACAATTTCGGCTATAAATAGTATAAATGTTATTAATGGAAAATTTATGGAGGATGATGAAGAGAAGGATTTGTTAACATATCTTGAAGATAAAAGAAACTATCCTCTTACATTAACTTTCAATTCACCACAACTAACAGCTAACGAAAAAATTATATTATCTTCTATGTTTCATTCTTTGTATACAATAGCAGCACAAGTAGCACCAACACCAAAAAGTTATGGAATTGAATGTCTTGAAACAACTCAATTTAAGTAAGTTTCTGTACATAAATTTTTGTACATAATTCTTTATAGATTACATTGTTTTCAATCATTAACTGGTATAAAATTTATTGCCGTAGTCTCTGAATCTTTTACACAATCAGTAGATGGATTGTTAAGAAAAATCTATGAAATATATTCAGATTTTGCTTTAAAGGATCCCTTCTATGCTATTGATATGCCTATACGTTGTGAAAAATTCGATGATGCATTAAATGCAACATTAGAAAAATATGAAAATACAAGCGCTGTAACAATATAATTTATATATTTATTAAATATTATATATTTATTCCTATTTGATTATTAATTACAATGGTTTACCCATTTTTATTTCATAAAAAACATCATTATTATTTGTATTAATACTTTGTAGATATGGTTAATGAAGTTAATGTTCTTTCAAAGATACCAGGAGTAACAGGATACATGATTATAAATGATGGGGAACTAATCCGTAGTGGTGGTGATTTAGAAGGAAATTTATATAAAGCCGATATCATAATGAAACTTTTGAGCACGTGTTCTGGTCATCATTTGACGGCAATTAATGAAAAATGGAATTGTCTTACAATAGAGTTTGAAAATGCCTTGTATGGAATAACTGTCTCTTCTTCTATGAAAAATACAGTTGTTATTAAAAAAAATCGTTAAGAAAAGTTTATTTTTCTTAGTAAGTGTATTATATAAATTTTAATGAATAAAATGTATAAATTGTATTTTAAAATTTGACATATCATATAATTCAGTAATTCATAAAAAAATATAATATATTTTAATTTAAAACGTTTTATCAGCAGCATCATTTGTTTGATAATATTAGTGTTGATATTTGTTTTTGATTTTTTTATAAATTGATTACCAGATACATGATGTCTAATGATACCTTCATGTGACTTGTTAGAATTGACTAAATCTTCTCAATACCACTGCTCGATTTATCCATGGCAGTATCAAGATACTTGCTTCTTTCTGTATTAGTTTCTGATCCAAGTCCAGCGGTATTATTATTTTTACCGATTTTATCGTTTTTATCTGTTTTATTGTTTTTATCTGGTTTTCCGGATGAATAAAAGTATGCGATTAGTCCTCCTATCAAAACTACACCAACTAATGGATATAGTATTTTGCTCTTGTTAGATGAATCAAGAAAAGAAGCATTACTTAGCGATTTAGCAGACATATTATGATTGTGAATTTTGTGTTATATTTTATTAATATATATATTTTTTGAATTGTAAAATTTGAAATCAAATATAAGAAATTATCCTTTAAAGATACGTTTATTTAAATTTATTGCTTAATGGTAATTATACAGTAGGGATATTTTGATATACTTATTACAATTAAAGTAAAATTTTAACTTTAATTATAAGTCATAAATATAAAAATGTAATTTTATAAAAAAAATATTATAATAAAGACTTCTAATGATATTTATTATGAGATTAAATTAAGAAGCCATTTAATAAGTGAATAATTATTAATTTATAATATTTACTTTTTTTCGTTAAAGCATTCATCCGAAAAGAAATTTAGAGTTTGATATTGTGGATCTGCGGAACCCGCAATTCCGCAATTTTTAGGTTTTTGTGGTAATGGGATTTCAGCAGCTGGAGTCTTTTTAGGAGCTTCCTTTGATGAATTTTCAGATTTTTTAGCGTCTTTCGGTGGCGATAACTTTTCTCCAGTCTTCTCAAAACAATCGTCTAAAACTAAATTTAACGTCATATAATTTGGATCTTTCCGTTTAGCAAATTTGTTCTGATCTTCGGGACGTTTGAAATTATCAGTTGAACTAGCATTAACTTTTTGATTATTATTTGACTCTTTCTCAGCAATTGCTTTTTCATCGGATGTTTTCTTATTTTCATTTGTTTTTTTTACTGAAGGAGTATCATCTTTTAATTTAGAGATAGTTGCTGCTGTTTTGCCATTAGTGCCTGTTTGATTTTCTTTGGAGCACTTAGCAATTGATAAAACAATTGAAGCAACAGTACAGAAGGATGTTAATAATTCATAAAACATATTAATGTATTTTTTTTGTCTATTGTATTATTATGAACAAAAATTACATATTAAAATTTGATTGCAGATGAAATATTTGAATTTCTTATCATGTAGATTTTTATCATTCTTACCATGTTAATATATATTTATATAAGAAAAAATATTTTTTTAACTTTACCTAATATAATTTTATTGTATAATAACTAATTTCTTTAAAAACACAAAAATATAATTATAAAATCATAATTTTAAAAGTCAAATATTATTTGTTCATAAATTAATAGTTTTAATGAAATATATATATCTAATTTCGCAACTTTTCTTAATAAAATAAAATTAGTTAGTGTAAATAACTTATTTAATTTTTCATAAGTAACATTAATATGTATATTATTAATCATATTTCTAAAAACTATTAACATTATTAATTTTTAACGATAATTATAAATTTTCATCTGTTTATAAATTTAATTAAATAGATTAACAATCAATCAAAACTAAATTTATGAACTCCAATTAATTAAATTCTATACAGTAATGCTTTTTATAAAAGTAAGGTGAAAAAGTTATACATGAATGGAATATATATTACAAAAATTTTAATTTACTAAGATTTCTATTAGTTATTATTTGCTTATATTAATTAGTCTAATGGGTATTTATTTTGGAATATTCAATAAAAGTAATGAAATTTATATAGAGTTGAATATTTTTTATAACATCTCATTGTTTCTTTGTGCAGTTATAACCGCATTCTTAAATGGATTTCATTTTTTCATAATAGTTAAGAATAGTTTATGGAAAATATCTCTTTATTATTCGTTGACAACATATCTTACTTTCATGGGAATTTTTATTGGTGTTAAAAACAGTATTGTTGGTATTGCAAATCTTATTATAATTAATCCTAATATAACTGTTTATGATCCACCAACATATTGTCTAATTAAAGCTTTAAGCGATGGATATATAAATCAATCATATTGTCTAGTTATCTTTGCGAGAATTATATTATTCATTTTAATGATAAAATGTCCAATTTACTATAAAAATAAAATTGAAAGAACGTGTGCCAAAAGAACAATGTGGGCTTATTTTTTAGTTACAGCAATTTTTTCTATGTATCACATGATTGAAATGAGTTTGCAACACCATGTATTTAACTTTTGCAATATCGCGCAATTTTTGTACCTTGATAAATCACCTGTTGATATCGTGCAATTTATCGTTATATTAATAGTAATTTTCCCACTTCAATTTTTAGCAATTTTATCAGTTAAAAAAATAAAAGTAGAAACTATGAAAAAAGGAATTGTATCTGTTATGTGGTATACTAATTGTACTTTTCTTTTGTCATGGGGCGTTCCAACTTTTTTTATATGCTTTTGTTTTATACTTGAAGTAAGAAAAGATATTTATTTTTGTCTACAAGATTTAAATGTTCTTACAATATGTATATCAGCTTCTTTAGAATTTCCATTTAATTACTTTAAAAATAAAGAATTTCAAAAATATGCCCAAAAATACTTTAGAAAGGATACCAGGAAATTTACAATTGGAAGATAAATGAATACAAAAATGTTAACATACGTAGGGAAATGACATTTTTAATTTTGTAATGACAAGTGCTAACAAGTAATTTTCATCATTATAATCTTTTTAATGTGTATAAGATAGTGCAAAAATTATGAAATATTAAAAGAAAATTAATGTAATGTTTTGTAAAGAATATAAATATCGAAACTAAGTTGATGTAATATTATGAAATAGATGTTTATGTTGTATTGATCTGGCTAGTGGATGCTTGAAAATTACAACATAATAAAGGAGTATGTAAGAAACTAATTTAAGGTAAAAATTGTTACTTTTATTTTATAGAAATTCTGTTAGATTTTCACTCTTCTAAAGTAAACTTTATTTTACTAATTTTTTTATAGCTCGATTGTTTTGTAACTTTTATTGTAATTTTAAAAAATGAAAATTTCTTTTATATTCTATTAATTTATTTTAGACTATAAGATCTACAGCTGCTAAAAACGTGTTCTGTTTGACATGGAATAACAATCTTTTGTTGTTGAATTTGTTAAGTCTTCTGTCTTGATTACGCATTCATCTTTTTCATAATTATCTTAGCATGCGGCAAATGAGAGTTTCTCAATTCATTTTGGTAAATAAAATAAGTACTCATATCTAGTCATAAGTATATATATAATTGTTTAGCATCCAACTCTATGATTTGTAACTTTGAAAATGTCTGTTACAATTATAAGCTTGGTTTGATAATTTCCTGAAATTCATTGTACATTAGCAATCAATGACATGACAATTTCTAGCAAGTACTAGTGCAACAAATTTCCTAGGTGTGTCCGATTTTGAGATTCCGATCAAACTTGATCTTCTTCTGTAACAGAATTGAATGAGGTGTCCCTTTTTTCTACAAAATTGGCATTCTACCAATCGTTCGTTGCATTCTCTTTTGAAATGCCCATACTTTCCGCAATTGTGACATTCCGGTTTATCCTTTCCTTTATGGGAATCGACGAAAGTAGATAAATGAGGGTAGTATTCTCTTTTATGTTCTTCTTCTTTTATTCTTTCTTTCAATTCAATCCATTCATACTCATAAGATTCAGCATTTATCATTACAGTTTCCAGACATTTATCACTGCTATTAAATACAGACAACATATATCTTAACTCGTCCTTAAGACCGGCTATGTAATTTCTAACAACTTCCGTTCTCAAAGAATTAGTTTGTTCTGACTTTTCATTTGCCCTTCTGTATGGCATATTTTCGAAATCAGGATAAAGTTCAGCTAATCTTTCACGATACCTTTTATTGTATTCTCGAACGGGTTCATCAACCCCTTGTTTCCAATCCTTCATAGAGTGTAGATTGAAATTGTTTCTTACGTAAATATCATATTCTGTCTCGACAGCCTTGAGGAGAAAGTCAAATGGACATTTTGGACTTACAGTTCTCCATTTACGGAAGCAAGAGTAGAGACTATTACCGATTGGGTGGAATAAGAGAATTTCAAAATGGTCCTTTAATTCCTCTCTAATAGCTTCTCTTTCTTCAACTTCTGAGTAAAGCGATTTGATTATCGCAAGATTGATTCTAAAGAAAGATTCGACAGCTAAAGCAGTTGGGTCTCTATCATCAGAGTCCATAAAGAATGTTAAGGATTTAGTTCCATTGGGTCCAAGATTCTTTTGGTCAAGTTTATCCATAATAGAACAGAATTATAATAATTGTTGTAACAAGCAATAACCAATGATAGTAAAGATGTTATCCTGATAAAATGGTAGTCATCACACGGTATTATTTTATTTATATCTTTATTTATTGATTATGGGTGTGTCGGTCTTATTGATTGAAAGATCATAATAATTTTTTTTGTGTGAAATGTTTAAAATCTTTTGCTTAATATTTTTATTTTTCTTGATGTATTAATGTTTATTAAACGGTTTTAGATTTGTATTGCAAATTCTATCTAATGAAGCTTTGTTTTGATGGTTTATACTTCTAATTTATAAAGTTTTATATCTCACGTAGTTTAAACTCATGATATTTTATTTTCCATGAGTTTTTGTTTAACATCTTCTGTTCAAAAAATAACTACCGTAACTTCTGTATTTTTAGATATTCTATTTTGAATTCTTTAACTTTACACACAAAAATATTTTCTGAATTTTGGTAGACGGAAAATTTTTGCATGAAATTTCAAAATTTCAATAAAAATAATTGACGGAAAATATATATCAGTATTATGGATAAACTATGGCATTTATCATTTCCTAGTAGTTTTTTTTTCATTTTAGCAAACCCTATCTATTATTATCATATTTAAAGTTAATATTTTCTTTTCATAATCGTGAAATATAATTTGCTTGAATATTCTTACCAGTATTTTCATGAAATTTTTGTAAAACTGTCCTTTACTTTCTTCGGAATACTTATTAAACGATGGATTCTTGCTTATTTACCTCGTTGTAGCAGTTGCAGATCGTAAAATACAAAATTAATTTCTATTTTTAAGATTGCAATAAAAGTCACAAAAACAACCAAACTATCCAATACACATTGGAAAGATTAAAATGATAAAAATTACCCGTTAGGACGTGTATAAAAAAATTAATAAGGACGTTTTTCTATGCATATCAAACTTTAATTTAAAAGTAACCAAATTAAAAATTTAAATTTTTTATTCAGTTATTTAATGCTCATAATGAGTATATATCAGTTGTTGAGTTTACTTCATAACATGATAGAAAATCCAATTTATTTAATTAATCAAAACTAACAATGATATATAGGTGCTTCTCTGAAGAAACTAATTTAAAATATGCACTTCTAAAGCATTCAATAAATATCGTGATAATATTATTGAATTTTATATTAGTTTTTAAGATGGGTGTGTTTAATGAGGAGTGTGTTCTGCAAACATGTCAAAATTTTTTGTTATCAGCGTATACTTTTCTGAGTTTGTAGGAATTCATTTAATATGTTATAAGAGAAAAAGTCGATTTGGAATTTCCGTTGGAGAAAGTAGACTATTTGTGTGTAATATAGAAAACTTTTCAGAAACAAAAAGTTGATCTAAGCATTGTTTATTAAACAGAAGTATTATTAAAAATCTACAAAAATTATTATATACCGCTATATTAGGAATTATGAATAATAAGATTTGTTTTTGAACGAGACAAGATATCGCATGTATTTTATAGGGTTAATAACAAGAATATCACAAATAATTCATTAAATTCTCTAAACAATATGATTATTGTGTTTTGTTTCAGAAAAGGTAATATTAAAGATACCAATTCTCATTCACAATTATATATATAGGATGGGCCAAAAGATGCATCACAGTTGCATGAAACACTTTATAACTGTTATAACTTTTTTTATTGTTGACGTATTTTTATGATATTATACTCATTTTGTACAAAACAATTTATAGAATAATATATCACAAGATCGTTCTAAAGAATGGTCTTAGTAAAAAGTTGTATTAAGTTAAATAAAAATGTTTATATTTTTGTTTTAAAAGTGCATCTTAAAATATTCCAATTTATTTAAAAATAAATGTTAGATGTTTAGAATGTTACTTTGGAACATTTTTCTTCATAAAATATTTTGTTTATACAATATTAATTTCTTCCATATATTTTAAATATTTTTTACCGTTGTTACTTCTTTAAGAAAGTATTCTACTGAAGCACAGACAAAAAAGTTCGTGATTACTACACCAACAAATGTTCAATTGTTACAACTCATAACTTATTCAAAACCTACTACAAATTGACCCAAGCTTCGTTAAGACATGCAATATTAAATTTGGTAAATCATTTCAAAGAGTTAAATAAAAAATTTAATAAGAGTAATAATTAATGTTTTATAATTAACAAGCTTGTGCAAGAAATTAAATGGTGATCATTTAAAAGATTACATTTTTCATACATAATTGCGTGAAATATTGACTTATTAAAAATTGTATCTATGTGTTTTGAACTTAAAAATAAGTTTAAATTGAAAATAAATTAAGAAATACTTGTTTTAAATGTAAAATATTAAGAAATTAAAAACTTTTTTTAAGTGCATTCTTGAGAACGATCTTGTAATATATTATTCTCTAACAAATTCTCTGCAAAATGAGTATAATAACATAAAAATATGTCATCTACAAAAAAAGTAATAAAGTGTTATATTTCAACTGTGATGCATATTTTGGCCCACCATGTATTAAGTGTAGTTAAAGAAAAATTTAATATGTGTAATAAAAGTAAAATAGAAAAGAATCTAAATGTTTTTACAATTAACGTTATTCACAGCAAAACTTATCAATTTCCAATACAATTTAAGACAACATTTTTTGTATCGAGCGATTTAGATCAAAAAATAATATACCTGTTTGTACCGAATCTAAAAAATAGAGTATCTGAAGCTATTAATATAATTAGAAAATCGAATCGTTTATCTAATGAACCCCTTGAAAATCTAGACGAATGTACTGGGCTTTATTGTCTAAGAAGATACCAGTTATTTATGGTGAATATTTTAATAATGAAATTTGTTTTGATATTTAAGAAAAAGTTATATACTCTTAATTTATACTATTTAATTAATGATAAACTATAATAATATTAAGTATTATTTGTTATTTATTTTGTGTATATATTTACTGGTATATGAAAATAAAATATCCTAAATGGTGTAATATTATTCAAAAAAAAATACAACGATAAAAGGAATAATAATATTTTATTGGCGTTTTAGCAATATGTGCAAATTTTTGTTATATTGTTAATAATATATATTTAATTACTTTATTAATTTAAAAAATTCCTACAATATCTGTATTTGAGTTTTTTCATAATTATTAGCACAAACATTAGTACCAACAGGTGTAGGTTTGAGGACCGTAAATGAACAGAATAATGCCTCATTAACACTCAAGACAACTGCTGAATTATTGAATTGACCACAATAATGAGGGGCTGAAAATATTGTTACAAGTCGTTTGTTCCCAAAGAATTCATATCCATCCTGGACTACTTGATGTGCCCTCACGACAAGATCAATATTTAATTTATTTATCGTTGATTGTAAAGCATCAACTCCAAAACTGTATCCTGCTCCCCTCATATTTGGTTTAAATCCATTGATATTAGGTACAGGATCTGACCACAACAAGTCTGTCTCCAACATCGGTCCATATGCCTCGGTTGGTCTTTTGATCTTCCTAATATCATCAAGGGAATTCAGCTTCGGAGACAAACCACCATGCATACATAATATCTTATTCCCAATAATCCCTGCTAATGGCATCCAAACAAATGTGTTAATGAATTCCTGGTAAACTCTATATCCAAATCTCCTATTGCACTCATCATAAAATCCATAAACTCTATTAACGTAGGTGCATTCATGATTACCACGAAGGAGAAAAAAGTTACATGGAAAACGGATTTTGTAGCAAAATAGAAGTAAGATTGTTTCGAGATTTTGTTTTCCACGATCAACGTAATCTCCTAGGAACACATAATTAGTTGATGGAGGGAAGCCATTTAATCCAAACAGTCTTAATAAATCTCCAAATTGTGCATGTATGTCTCCACAAATTTTTAGAGGTGGTTCGAGTTCTAGTAACACATCTTGAGAACAAAATACTTTCTTCACCTCTGATGTTATTAACACAATATCCTCCTCCTTTAATGGCATACTATATTGGGGACCAAGAACTGTTTGTAGAAGTTGTTCAATGTATTTGTCCACTTGTGCCATTGATAACGCTCCAGATTTGTTACCTTGAGTTGATACCACTGGCTCCGTTCCGGTTCCTATAATTGATTTTGCCATTATAATACCAAACAATATAATAGGAAAACAGAATACTCAGTTTATGATTTATTCTGATCTTAAATAAAAGAAAAATCAGAATAATATTTTTTTACATGCAAATATTTTAACTATAATGAATATTGCAAAATAAGTTCAATATTTTTTGACAGATATAAATATGCTTGTTATTTTGCTTTACTGTTTTGTTTTTAAAGACTTTTTCATTAATTTATTGTTTATTAATATAATAAACATGTATTAAAAGATATAATAATTTCTAAGAAACAAATTACTGACATTTTTTATTATAAATAACTAAAACCTGACAGTTTTAGAGAAATAACAAACACATTTCGAGAAAAAAGTATTTTATTTAAAAATTATATAATTATGTTATAAAAATGCCAAATTGCTGTTTTTATATTAAAGTATAGTAGTTTAGTGTCGTTAGCCAATTGTTAAATACTAGTACAATTGAAATTTTCAGCACCTTTGAGAGAAGCAGCTTTGGTTTTTCCAGTTCAAAAACGCCAATGCATTCATCTAAACCTTCAACTTCTCTTTCGTCTACCAAGCTATAATTATCATTTACAAAGTGTACTTGAAGCATGCCAGTTACTATATTTGGTATGAAGGAATAAATGAAACACTTTTCATAATTCTTTGCTGAAATTAACGTTGGCTTGAACTGTTGTGGTAAATGATAAGTATTATCCTGGAGATCATCAATGGGAGAACTAATATATACATCTCTTCTACAGCCTGTGTTGTCATACTTTGATATTTTTGATATAATACGTAATACATGTAATAAAACTTTTTCATCACCTTCTTCATCACTTTCTTCGTTACATTCAAATTCTAAAGAGTTGACGATTGAAATCATGTTTGTAATTGAATCATATGTGTAGTTGGTAACCTGTGTGTCTTCTTCAGAAAATAATACATATGGGATTTTATTCTTTTCAAAGACATAAATTTTCCCTTCCATTATCCCAAATAGAACACAATCATTTATAACTACCAAATTAGTTACAGCCTTCAATTCAACATTGACATTTGTCAACCAATTTTCCTTATCAAGAGCGTTATCAGTAGGCACAGAAAATATATTACATTCCCCAACTGAATAAACGACAATGTTTTTTTCTAAAAAGCATACTGAGTTGATTTTACTCTCCTCATTAAATAATACTCTTTCATGTGTGGCTCCAGAAATTCCATTATTTGGAGTTAGTACTACGCTCTGAAGAGATCCATTTTCAAAACCAACACAAAACTCAACAGCATCCTCACGGAACTTGTTGAAGGCCACAGTAGTAAAAGGAACTGATCCAAAAACTCTATCGTAGAAAATGTCAAGACCTTTGTAAATTCGTAGAAAATAATTACGAGAATCAGTATCCTTACATAAATATTCGTGACTACCAGCAATCAAAATAAAGCCATTATGAACGTCAATAAATGTGATAAACTCTCTGCTTAATGCTCTATCTCCTGTTTCTATAAAAAAGGTACTTTCTTTATCTAATGTTCCTAAGAGGCAGCGCTTCAATATATCATCCTCATTACAGCATACATCCTCACCATCATCAATTTTGATTTTTAATAACTAGAACATACATAAAATAAAGAACAATAAATCTAAACGTACCTCTTTTGGTAAATCATAAATTTGATGATAATCACTATCACGTACAGGCTCACAGCATACAGGACATTTGAATTTACCTTGATTGCTGTTTTCACGTGCCCATTTTTCTAAACAAGATTTCCCAAATAGATGACCACATTTGGTAGAGAATATAGCATGTTCTGTACCATTACCAGTATAGGAGTCAGAACAAATAACACATACAAATGACATCTGAAAACAATTACATGATATTAAAAAAACAATATTAATTGATATTTCATTTTAAGACTAATTGAACTTGAATAAATTCTAGTGTAAACGACATTTCCACGCGTTTATTATTTTTAAATAAATCATAAACTAAAAAAAGAAGCAAAAATATAAATGCTTTTGGTGTTCTGAATATACCATTCATAATTTTTGATGTGTCACTGTTGAATGGTAAAAGGTAAAACAAAATATTTCATAATCTTCTGACATACCTTAAGTTACATATCGTTTTTTATCAAAGTTGGTGACTTCATTGTCTAAAATTGATGATAAATTCTTTTACTTTGAAAGATAACATGATAACTAACATTGTATAGATAAACTATTGAACTTTTTCAAGTTATTGCAATAATTAAACAATTGTGATGAGTGAATGAAAAGTCAAAAAGCGATAAAATTGGTAAAGCAATAAATATAGGTTTTTGTGAGTATTATTTCAAGGACAATATAAATATGAAAACATATCTGATTTTGTTCAAATATGAAAGCAGTTTTTTGAAAACTAATTAATATAAAAAAGATTACGAGTTGACGGATATTCCTATTCAAAAAACAGTTTTCAGTTGTCTTTTTTTAAATACATAAATACGAGAGCTTTATTAAAGTAATAAAAATGTTTCGAGAAGAAGAATTTTATTTTAAAAATGATTACATTATTATACAAAAGTATTAAAACGTTGCTTCATATTAAAACATAGTAGTTAAATATCGTAAACCCATTGTGAAATATTAGTACAATCGGAATTTTTAGTACCTTTGAAAGAAGTAACATTGGTTCCTCGAGTGCAAAAATACCTATGCATTTATCTAAACCTTCGATTTTTCTTTCACCCACAATGTTTAAGGCATCATTTACAAGGTGCACTTGAAGCATGCCTTTCTCTACATTTGGTACGAACGAGTAAATGAAATATTTTTCACAATCTTTTGTTGAAATTATAGTTGGGTTGAATTTTTTTGGTAAATGATAAGCAGTATTTGGGAGATCTTCGACAGGAGAATTAATATATACTTCTCTCCTACAGCCTGCATTGTCACACATAGATGTTTTTGATATTCTACGAAATACATGTGATACATCTTTTTCATTACTTTCAGATTGTGAAGAGTTGACGATTAAAATCATGTCAACAACCGAATCATATGTAAAGTTAATAACTTTTTTGTTTTCCTCTGAGTAAAATACATATGGAATTTTATTCTTCTCAAAAACATATATTTTACCATCCATTATTCCCAATAAAACATGATCATTTACCGAATTTAAATTAGTTATAGTGTTTAATTTAATGTCGACATTTTTTAACCAATCTTTCTTCCAATCAGTCTCATCATTATATACATAAAATATATTACATTTTCCAACGGAATAAACAATTTCTCCTTTTTTTAAAAAGCATATTGAATTAATTCTTTTATTATCATTATAATATACGCTTTCATTTGGGGCTCCAGGAACTCCGTTAGTTAAAGGGAGTACTATGCACTGAAGAACTCCATTTTCAAAACCAACACAAAATTCAACAGCATCCTTACGGAACTTGTTGAATCCTACAGCAGTAAAATTAGATGATACAAAAATTCTATCATAAATAATGTTGACACCTTTGTAAACTTTTAAAAAATATTTGCAGAAATCACTGTTCTCACATAAACAATTTTCATTACCAGCAATCAAAATAAATCCATTATGAACATCAAAAAATTTAATAGACTCACTGTCAATTTCCTCATCTCCTGTTTCTATAAGAAAAGAGCTTCCTTTTTCTAACGTTCCTAAGATACAGCGGTTTAATATGTCATCCTCGATATGTCTTTCATTTTCAGAATAATTACAACTTATTTTTAATAACTAGAATGGAAATAAAATAGAAAAAATTAAATTAAAACCTACTTCTTCCGGTATATCATAAATTGGATGACAGTCTCTATAAAGTACGGGTTCACGGCATACAGGACAACTTAAATCCACCTTGATTACTGTTTCTACGTGCCCACCTTTCTAAACAAGATTTTCCCATTAAATGCCCACATTTGGTAGAATATAAGGCATGTTCTGTACCATTAGTAGTAAAGGCATTAGAACAAATAGCACACACAAATGACATCTGAAAAAAATTACATGATATTAAAGAGAATATTAAATGATATTTTATTTTATAATTGACCGAATATTGTTGGCAATTAAGCATGAACAAACTCTAATATAGTAAACATTTTTATGTACGATTATTTTTAAAATACCTCTTAAAGAAACAAAAATGAAAAAGCTTTTGGTGTTGTAAATATACCATTTAAACGTTTTGATATTTCATTGTTAAATGTTAAAAGACAAAACAAAGTATTTCATAATATTCTGACTTACCTTAAATTACATGAGACTTTTATCGAGGATTGTAACTTCGTTGTAAGATTTCAGAATAAATTTCTTCACTTTGAAAATTAACTTGATAATTAACATCATACAGACAAAATGTTGAACTTTGTTCTCTATTCAAGGCATCAATTAATTGTGTTATGTGAATAAAAAGTACAAAGTTAATAAAATAGATAAAGCGGGAAATATATGTTATTTAAGATATTATTTGGAAGACAATACAAATATGAGAAAATAGTTGATTATTTGAAATGTAAAAAATTTTTTTGTTAATTTATCATTATAAAAAATACAAGTTAACGGAAATGATGACTTCGAAAACATTTCCTCATTTGTTTTATATACACATAATAAACCCGACATTTTAAAAAAAATAATGAACACGTTACTAAAAATTAGTACTTTATTAAAAGATGATATAGTTTGTTACAAAAATTCTAAATTGCTGTCTTTATAATAAACTATAGAAATTTAACGTCTTAAATCCATGGTGAAATATTAATACGATCGGAATTTTCAACACATTTGAGAGAAGTAGTACTGGCTTTTCGAATCTAAAAATACCAATACACTCATCCAAATTATCAATTTTCTTTCTACCAACAACGTTCAAAGCATCATTTACGAAGTGCACTTGAAGTGTGCCATTTTCTACATTTGGTACGATAGAATAAGCAAAACACCTTCCACAGTATTTAGCTGAAATTATAGTTGGGTTAAACTCATGGACTACTTGTGAAGAAGAATCTGGGAAATCTCCAACAGAATTGATATCATATGTTTCTCTTCTACAACCCTCACTATCAAACTTAGGAATTTTTGAAACAATAAACATTTTATGTGATACAATTTTTTCATCCCAAATTTCATCCATATAGCCTTCCCGATCATCTAGAAAATAATATGGTAAACAGTTGACGATTGAAATCATGTTTGTAACTGAATCATATGTGTAGTTGGTAACCTGTGTGTCTTCTTCAGAAAATAATACATATGGGATTTTATTCTTTTCAAAGACATAAATTTTCCCTTCCATTATCCCAAATAGAACACAATCATTTATAACTGCCAGATTAGTTACAGCCTTCAATTCAACATTGACATTTGTCAACCAATTTTCCTTATCAGAAGCGTTATCAGTAGGAACAGTAAATATATTGCATTCCCCAACTGAAAATACAACTTTTTCCTTTCCTAAGAAGCATATTGAATTAATTTTACTATCTTCTTTGATTAATCCTCTTTTATTTTGGATTCTAAGATTTTCATAAGGTGGAGAAAGTACCTCGGTCATAAGACATCCATCTTTAAAACCAACGCAAAATTCAATGGCATCCTCACGGAACTTGTTGAATGCAACAGCAGTAACAGGAACTGATCCAGAGTCTTCACTATAAAGAATGTTGGTACCTTTGAAAATTTGTATAAAATATTTGTGAAGACAAGTATCCCCATCATGATCGATATCCCCAACTCCGGAACAATAAAAAGCACTAATCAAAATATACCCGTCATGAACATCAAAAAATTTAATAAACTTTTTGTGCGTTCTTCCAATTCCTGTCTCTATAAAAAAAGTGCTTCCTTTTTTTAATCTTCCTGAAAGATAGTCTTTCACTATATCATTCTCGCTAAGGTGTTTGCCCTTAGAATTGCCAAATTTACTTTTTGATAACTAAAATACCAAGAATATTTTAAAAAAATGTATCTAAACCTACTTCTATTGGTGCATTAAAAATTGGGTGACAACCACTATAATTTAAATGCATACGGCATACAGGACATCGAAATCTATTTTCACGACTGCTTCTACGTATCCATTCCTCTAAACAAGATTTCCCAAATAAATGCCCACATTTAGTAGAATATAAAGCATGTTCTGTACCACTAGCGGTATAGCTTGTAGCACAAATATTACAATCAAACGACATCTGAAAAAAATTACTTGAGATTAAAAAAAGAATATTCATTGATAATAATTTTACAATTGACCGAATATCACTTTCAACTAAGCCTCAATAAACGATAATATGAATGACATTTATCGCGCAGATTTTTTTAAATACCTCTTAAACAAAGAAAAACATAAGTTTTTGGTGTTCTAAACATACCATTTAAATATTTTATGTCACTGTTGAATGTTAAAAGGTAAAACAAACTATTTCATAATCTTCTAACATGCCTTAAATCACATCTTACATCAAAGACTGTAACTTCGTTTGTAAACGTTGATGATCAATTTCTTTATTTTGAAATAACAGTTGATAACTTACACAGTATAGATAGAATATTGAACTTTTTTCTGTTATTCCAGGAATAAAGTAATTATTATGTAAATAAAAAGTAAAGAAGTAACAAAATCCTTTAAACAAAATTATATGTTAATTTAGATATTATTTTGACAACATAGTAAATATGAGGAATTATCTAATTTTTTTAAGTGTAAAAGAATATTTTTTACTAATTTACCAATATAAAAAAGTGTCAGTAGGTATGTTGACTTCGAGAAGCAGTTTTCCGTTTGTTTTTTATATGCATAAATCTAAAAGTTTTACAGAAATAATACACACATTTTATGAACAAATATTTTATTGAAAAATAATCATTCAATGTTAAAGTTGTGTAAATTCAAGTCCTTCTACAGAACTATAGAAAATTTATATTATAAATTCATTTTCAAATATTGTTATGGCTGGAATTTTTATCATTTCTGGTGTAAAAATTGTAGTTCATCAAGAGTGACAATAGTAATCCAATCACTTAAACAACTAATTTCTCACCATTTGAAAGTTCTATAAAACCATTATTTACAATTTACAGCATATCCTTGAAGTACACTTTTTTTCAAATACCGCACAAACGTATAAGTGAAATTTTTTCAACGGCTTCGTGTGACAATTGGAGATGATTCGAAAAAGGCTGGTAAATCACAACTATAATCTTGGAAATCTTTAATGCTACAGATGATGTGTTTTTCACTTCTCTGGCATTTATTATCATAAGTGCAATTTTTTTTATACCACCTTATATTTGTTTGAAATTACATAAATGAAATCTCTATCAGCAAGTTCTAAGGCATCTATTAATATTATATTTTTAACTGAATCATATTTATATCCAGTAGATATTATATTGTTTTCTGAATAGGCTGCATTTGGTATCCCATTCTTATCAAAAACATAAATTTTATCATTTATGACTCCAAATAAAGTATGGTTATTTGTGATTTTCAAACTAGTTACAGCATTAAATTTAATATTTTTAAACTATTTTTTAAAAATGAATATAATCAATGTGTATATTAAATATAATGGGTTTACAAAAATCTCTAACTGAATACACAATATATCTGTGCCCTAAATAACATATTAATAAAATATCTTATTTTTAGTAAACAATACAGTTTTATGAGTGATTCCATAAAATCCATTAGAAAAAGAAAATACTGTGTTGCGTATAACTCTATTTTTTAAACCGACAAAAAATTCAAGACATTCTTCACGGCATTTGTTGAGTGTTACAGCAGTAATATCAATCGATTCAAAATTTTTACTGTAGTAAACGTTGTCACCTTCAAAAATTTTTAGAAATTAGATTTTATTATAATCATCATTACTAAAATAAATAAGGACAAAACTGGTAATAAAAAAAAACCCATTTAAAGCATCAAAAAAGTTATTACCGCTTTTATGCAAATCATTGTTTTCTTTAATATCTTGTGTCGTATGAAAAAGTGATTCTTTTTTAATGTTCCTAGAACATATCGTCTCATTACATCATCTCCACTCTGGCATTTATCTTCAGTATCATATAATGCAAATTATAATAAAAGGATCAAAAATCTAAATTTTTGATAAATTAAATATATTTTATAACTATTTCTAAATTTAGCGTACGGAAAATCATAAAAATAGATTCTGATATTTATATTATCAATTCACCTGTTATGAAGGTAGTATTGTCATGGGCACTTAAATATCTTTGGCCTAAATTTCCTCCACTTTGGAGAAACTTTTGTGAAATTTTTTTTATTTTTTGATAGAGCACCTTGGATTTTATCTATATGCATAATTTCAGAATAAGATTCTGAAATCTAGGGAGTCAACAATGTATAACATTGGATTTTTTGTTGCATGCATACCTCAACTAGTAGTTGTAAAAATATATAAAAATTATTTAACATTTAAATGTGCTTAATTGTTGACTTGATAAAATTTGTCTAAAATTATTTACGAAAATTTCTAAAATATTGCAAAATTTACTTTTTTTATTATAAAAATTTAGGAACTTTTATTGGAATATTAAGGCAAAAGGCATACAATAGTTCAAGGAATATACTACAGTGGCTACTTTTTTATTTAATTAAAGTATTATTAAATCTTCACATACGTTTTACAATTATGACGACTATAACTAAGTAGCTGGGTAACATAAATGACAATAAGTTAAATTGTTTATTACATGAATTTAATGTATTTTTCATGTAAGTTTAACTCTTCTTACTATAAAAATTACTAGTCATAAAAAAAGATATTAAAATACCATCAATAAATGTCAATTTTATTAAAAACCAATAATTTATTCTAATTGAAACAGATGAAATTTAAGAAAGTTTGTGAGAAAACATAATAATATACCAAAAGTAAAAAAAACAGTACATAATAATTGAGATCAAAATATATTTATTATTAAAACTAAAATGTTTTCATAAAAATGACAAACAATTATTACAGAAATTATGTATAAAAATTTATAAAATTTTTTGTCCATAGTAGTATATCATATTTAATAGAAAGGATTTAATATATTCCCTTTTGATCAATTCATCCATTTCACGCAATTTGGTGCACCACACATACAAGGAATCTTATCTTCACAATCCTCAAGCTCAAATTGATAATTATATGTCAATTCTTCATGCATTTGTATTGGTCTACAACTTATAATTACTATTTTCTTTTCACCATTATATTCAATAATTGATGTTTTACAATTTGAGTCACAAGAATGATTGATGTATCTTGCTAATCCACCTTTTTCTGTTCCATCAACTATAGTATCATCATCAGCTCTAAACATGTAAATCCCTTTCCCTCTAGCGAGATAACAACGTTCACGAACATTTCCAAGTTCTGAACGAATTATTTCCCCCTTGTATTCTATGATCATTGTATTCATATCGATATTTCGTTTAGCAAATAAACCTAAACCAGCAATTGTTGATTTGGATAAATAAACAGTATCTTTCCAGTCTTTTTCCATTTTTTTAAATTGTGTAAAAATATGACTAATTGAACCTGGATCACACTTATATTTTCCATCACCAATCATATCATCAGTTAAACCTGAGGCTCTTAAGGCTCGTATTGTTGAATCACTCATACCTGGATAGAGTAAAGATATTCTATTTCTACTACTATTTCTTTTGGCATTATCAAGTGCCTTAACTTTACATGGAGATCCCATAAAATGTGATTTAATAGTATTTGATGTTTTTATAGGTCTTTTATAATTATTAATATCTTCACATTTAGCACATCCAGTAGGATTCTCGGGTAGTGGCATTTTAAGTAATTGCTTCTTGTCATATTTAAAGTAATAAGACAGTATTTGATCAACACCTGGTAAAGACTCAATTATTTTAACAATATGGGGTTCTGGTAATCCAAATAAGCTTTCTCCTTTAATAGAATCTCCAAATAATCTTAACAATTTACTAGAGGTACAATCCCGGATTTTTTGTATGTTTGTCATGATCTCTTTAAATGCCTCTGAACAGTTAAATGATTCCCATCTTTTATTATCACTAGTTCTCGTTACTGTAAACACAGGTAATCTGTCTCTCTCAATTATTTCTAAATCATACATTTGACAAACACCTATATCAGTGTCACTCCAAAAAAAACGACTAACTTTATATCCTATTGGATAAATAAAATCTTTAGTATAACAGTTTTTAAAATTATCATGATGTAATTCACCCGAAGATCTAAATATCATACTACCTATTCGTAATATTAATGTTTTAGAATGCCATTTTTGTTGAAAGAGTGTTGTTAACCAATAATTTTCATCTTTTTCTATGTATATTTTTCTGAGAACTTGCAAATTATCAACAATATCTACTGGTGGATTAGTGTGATTTGAACATTGAATTGTTTTATCTTTAACCAAGAATGCTTTGACCTTGATTGCACAAGGTAAATGATAGAAATTATTACACTCTGCTTTGTAGCAAAGTAATGAAGCTCCAACATTTCCACAAACACAACATTCAATTGTTTGAGCTTCATTTAAACATTTATCTACATTCTTTAAACAACCTGTTGGGGTCTCATAAACTCCAGAACTCCATAAAGCACAATTAACATGTACCCAAATAGAAGGAAATACATTAATAAGCCTTCCTAAAGAACGTTGTTCTCCATCTCCGACGTAAAAACAGAAAGCACAAAATCTTGTATCAGATACGTCATTATACTCATTAATAAAGTATTTCTTTTGAATCTTTTTAAATCTATCCTGAAGTTCAGAGGAAGGCCTTACAAATGTATCAAGATGTTCTTTGGTAACCATTTTCCATATTGTACCTCTCCATTTAAAATCTAAATCTTGGTCAACATTAGAATATGGATGTGTAAATAATGGAATATCTGTAACTCTCATTACTTGCTCCTTAACAGGTATAGTTATTAATGCCTTCTCTCCTATTGGTAAACTTGATAATGGGGTAACCGGAGTTTGTGCTACAGAAGATGATGACCTACTATTTAATTCTTGTTTAACAGAACATTCATAAATATTTAATTGCTCTTTTACTGGTGTTTGAGTATGTTCAAGTTTCACTTGTTGTTTGTTACCAGTATTCTTTATCTCATCTTTTGTTAATGTTGTAACAAAAACTTCTGTACAACTATCACGAAGAATAGCATAAGTATCTTTGTCAATATATTTTGCCAGTTTTTCTAATTGTGGAGTTCTAAGAGAAATAGCATTTGAAAGGAGTGCTTTGACATAACAACCAATACTGCAGTAATGTATATCTGGATCTGGAAAAGCAGTACGCAAACCAATGTCTAATAAAAATGGATCCATAGCCATTTTGTTAAAACTCTTCCTACAGTTACTACAAGAATCCAAAACACATTGCTCTTTCTGTTTTTCTCTTGTTTGTATTGGAGTAACTTGTTCTTGTGGTTGGTAACCATTAACTATTTGAGGTGGATGCTGATGTTGTTGTTTTTGTCGGTTCATCATATCTTCTATGTTATTTGGCTGAATGTTAACACGATTATCAAATTGAAGTGGTTTAATTGTGAAAGTAAATGGATCTTCATTTCTTACTTTTAGTATCTCTCTTAATTTATGCATAACATTTCTTACATTCTCAATAGAATCTTGTTCCATTTCTATTACAACATCCATTTTAGCGTTTGGATTCATTCTAAAGTTACTAATTCTTGGATCTAGTCTATTTCCATACATTGGTGGATATGTTGGTTTCCAATTTTTTGTATCTGGATGTTGGTGATTATTAATGTTATAATTATTGTCATTGTATTGAGATCTAGCTTTTTCCTGTGCCGCCATTGCTTTTTTATTTGCTTCTTCAACCTTTTTATACTCTATTTCTTTTTCTTCAACTTTTTCATTGGCTAATCTTTGTGCTCGTCTAACTATTTTCTCCAGAACTTTTTGATAATCATAAGGGTTGTTTTTTATGGTATCGAGGTGTTCATCAATTCCCTTTATCTTAAGATGGCTGAAATTGTCTTGACATTCAAAGCAATCTTCGCTATCTTTAAATTCCGTTGTGCCGTATCTATAGGTAAAATGCCAACTATAGTGTGGTTCTGGTTGTAGTGCAGTTTTAGACAATGGTTCAATATTATTTAAGGCTTCTTTAATCCTTGAGATTAGTGAATCACCTTCAGCCACTTTGTTTAATTCATTTAACATTGTATTAGCAGCTAATGTCTTTTTATTTGGAGCTCTCTTTCGTTTAGCTTTAACAAATTCTTCTATTTCTTCATAGACTGGTGGCCGTTCTTTTTCCTCGATTCTCCAAATCATTTCATCAACAACACAATATATATCTTTTTCAAAAGAAGTTCCTAGTGAATCAAACAAAATCCCACCTAATGATAAACTACGCCTATAAACAAATGGAATCTTTCGCTTTCTTATTCTCTTTGTCATTACAGGTTCTTCTTCTACTGGCGATTCAGAAAGTACAGTGTTTTTGTTATCAACAGGACCTTTGTTTGGAGTTAATTTCCCTTGAATAAGCATTTTATCTATACCATTTTTATGTTCAAATGATTTAATTGTATTCTCAATGTTCCTGGTGTCCTTTTTCGCTGCATCTAAATAAGATTGCTTCTCAGCAATTTGTATAACAAGAGCTTCCATTTGTTTTCTCTCTTTTAATGCTATCTCTTCTACAACAGCATGTTCATTCACCTCTTTAGCGCTTTTAACATGAGACCGAATCTTAGCACCTAAATTTTTCTTTGCTCTTTTTAATTTTGCTACCTCTTGATCTAACTTATTTTGTCTTGTTTTTGCACCACTAAGTGAATTTGTAAGATCCTCATATTCCTTTGCAACTGATGGTGTTAAGTATTGTAAAATTGGATTTATAGCTAACTGAACGTCTATTTGTGGAGTAGTTATATTAGAAACTGAATTATTAAAACCATTAGAATTGATACCTGAATTGTTACTTTCCATTTCTACTCCAGGTGTCATTGGAACTTTGAAGCTTTTCCCTTTGATACTTTGTCCTCCTCCAACAGTAGAAGCACGTGGTTTGGCAAGTTTTGTACGATTTTCTCGAGCTTTAGCTACCCATATACTCCTTGTTTCTTGATCTAACGCCCTCCATAAACGATGAATTTGTTTGGAACGATCACTCCATTTTGGATGCTCAACAATAAGATTAGGAAAATTAATATTGCAATATAAAACAGCAGCTTTTGTTGCTTTATCACCCAATGGTTCATCCTCTTCCCAATCTTTCATTTGACTATTAACCTTATTTTGTTGAGTAGGCTTACTAATACCTGAGATACTTGGATTTCCTAAAAATTCATTTGAAGGAGCATTAAACTGACCACCATTATTTTGAAAAGATGTATAGTTGTCTTCCATTTGTGTGGTTGCTATGGAATCAGTATTTGATACTTCATCATCTGAATTAAAGTCATCATCAAATTCTTCACCATCATCACCAAAAAGTTCGGCAAAATCAATATTCTCAACATTTGTGAAATCTGCATCGTTAATCCACTGGCCTACTTCTAAAGCTTCATTTTGATCTTGACGTAATTTCTCTGAAGATTCTTCACCTAATTTACAACAATCTTTATCACTAATATTTTCAATATCAATTTTCTCAGTTTCCTGAAATTCAACCTCAGGGAAATCCATTTCTAAAATATTTTTAGAATCAACGCTTTTACAACCAAAGAATGCTTCTTGTATTGGAGCAGTATAGATGTCTTCCATTGCAGGTCTTCTTGGTCTCCTCGGTTTTCTTTGTTTTTTCTTTTCAATATCACCACAATCTGTAGATAAATTTTTTACATCTGCAATATTACTTTTTAAATCATCAACATCTTCTTCCATTTTATCCATAGATAATTGTGTAGATTTCCCTCTCATTAATTTTGGGAAAAAACCACCAACACCTATCCTTCCTCCACGTTTCCCTGATCCAATTGAATATTGTTGCTTAAGTATTGGTTTTGAAGACATAATAGGAGAGTGTAGACCTTTAATACCGTTAATAATAGAGTTGATACCATTATTTACATTGTTAATATTATTAAAATGATCATTTTCATCAATCATATGATTACTATCATCATTCATTGTCATTGGATCAAACATCGTTGGACCAGTGACAACAGAGACCTGATCCGAATTAGACATACTACTTACACATCGAAAATGATCCTTATTTATAGAATTTATACCTTGTGCTTGAATAACAGAATTACTTAAAGCAACTAATTTTTGTGTTGATTTCCCATTCAACATTACATTATCTACACATACAATATTTGCTATATCTTCTTTTTGTTTTGGAATGCAAATAGAACACCTGAATAAATTTTCTGCCGCTGTTTCAAGTTGAATTTCAGTTACCAAGTCCTCGCATTTCCCATGAATCCATCTTGAACATTTACAACATTTAATTATAATTTCGTTTTCCTCATATAATTGATCGCATTTAGGACATTTTCTTAACGAATAACATATCTCACATAATGATTCCATTTTAGATAAATCATAACTTGATGGAACAGTCTTCAAACAACGTGAACATTTAGCACAATCACTACAACGCCAGGATCCTTTTGGTATTGATGTTAATGGTGGTGTTAGACAATAAATATGATAAGAAACATCACAACCATCACATAGTAGTAAATTTGGTTCATCTTCTCCTTTACCACAACCCTCACATACAGTACAATCTAAACATCGCCATCCTTTTTCAATTATTGTATCTCCTAATTTATCATGAATAGTCACACAATAAGTATGATAGGATTGAGCACATGTACAACAAGTTATCATAAATCCTTCCTGGTCCTTTCCAATAGATCCACAAATAAGACATAACGGTTTTGAGCAAATATATTGATCACGAGAATCAAAAACAACCATTGTTCGTAGGTATTCGTGTTCATCAGAGGAACGACCAGATATTAAGGAATGTTTAGAATTTGACTCAGCTGGATCGGGAACCGTAATTAATGAAGTAGGAGTTTGAGATACACTTTGTCTTGCATTGTTTTCTGCAGCCATAGCGGCTATTTGAGCTTTACTTCTCCTTCCACGTGTAGATTTTCCAGGAATTTTAGCACCTCTAGTACTGAGTTTATCGCATTTCACACCTCCACGTCCATTTTTTTTACCTCTCATTGGTTTTGATGCCTGTGTGGCTAGATCTTCTAATGAATTGGTGGAATTTGAAGTAACGAGTGTGGTATTAGGAACTCTAGTACCAACAATAACAGTTCCTCCACGACCACTACCACGTTTCCCTCTGCTACTATTTGTTGATCCCTTTTTTCTTCCTCTTTTTGAAGGGGCAGTAATAATTGGTTTAGTTTTTAGTTCTTCATTATCACTGGAAGCATTTGATATTAATGTTTCATTAAAGTAAGATGGACTTTCTCTGGCAGAGTTAGATCCTGTAGTATAAGTACCGGTGGTTGGAGATGACATTGCTGAAAAAATTTCAGGATCTAAATTGTCAGAAAATAGATTGGAATGTGAAGACATTTCTCCTAATGTTACAGAATTTTTATAACTAGTTGAAGGTAAAGTTAAAGAAGAAGTATAATTTAAGTCCGTTCCTACGTCTAATGGTTCATAAAAATCATTTATTAATTGAGCATTTAAATTATCCTGGCAATTTATGCATTTATAGCTTAAATTAGAATCCGAAAATGGATCTACTGTTGGATCACAATCAAAATGTACTGATCTAAAAATAAATTATAGTTAGGATTTATAAAATAAAACAATTAAAAATATTTCGACACTTAAAGCTTTATAAAAGAAAAACAAAACAATCATAATAATATTGTATCACTTTCCCAAAATAGGTATATATATGTTTGATAGAGATGCATAATAATAAACTTACCTATGGCAAATAGTGCATACATGGGCAGCTTCACCTTTAATTACAATATTCTCGCACTGAATACACGTTTTGTTAGCAGCTTTTAAAGTAGTTTTCCTTAATTGTGCTCGTTCACTTCTACGAATAGGTATTGTAGAGTTGATATCAAGATTTAAGGATGAACTTGGTGAATCATTCGATGATTCTTCAAAATCAAAGTTCATCTGATGTTATAATATTCCTGAAAAACACTTCTTTATAGAAGAAAAACTTCGATAAAATAAATTATGAAGAAATAATAAATAATTCAATGTACTAAAATAATATATTAAAATGTAAAAATATAAAAAAATTTCTTTACATATTCTCGAACAGCTATTTTTAGGAGCAAGCAATTTGTTTAACAATTAAGGTAAATATTTTTTACTATTTTTTTAGTTGTGGTGTAATCAAAATCGTAGTAATGTTCTAATAAATTTCAGAAATCCTATACTATAAACAAATTCTTATAAATGTAAAAAATAAGTAACTATTTAATGACTATTAATTATGCTAAACACTTTGGAAGAAAAATCCTCAAAATTATTATGTATCAAATACTTAATTAGAAAAAATTTATGTCAGAAAATATCGGATTATTGGTAATTATTTCCTTATAAAATAAAAGGATTAAGAAAATCAAATGTTGAATATTTTACAGAATTGTAAAGAAAAATATCGTATATGGTTATTGGATTACAATATGGCAGTATATTTCTTTTACAAAGAGAAAAGGCAAGTAATCAGTTATATTTATATAGAAATAAAATATAAGTTTTGTAAATATACGTATTGCATATCAGTTAAGAATAATTATCAATTCAACCATTGAATTGTTTTTATTATTCTAAATATTAGATGAAATATTTAACAGGCGGAAGATGGATAAAAGTAAGGCCTTTGGTATATTTTGGTTTACTAACATCCATTTTTCAGTAAATTTTCAAATGCCATAGAATGATAAAAAAAATCATTTAAAAAAACCACTTTTTTATTGTATTATAAGTATATCTAATAATAATTCAAAATTAGAAGTAAATATAACAAAAATAAAGGTATAATCAAGATGTTAGTAAACTTAAAATAGGCACAAACTTTTATATCTGAGCACACAACAATCCTAGTAAGTACTAACAATACTAACAAAATTGATTGTAGGATGCTTCTATCAGTATTGGAGAAATGCTTTGGTCCCGAACCGAAGATTGCCAGCTTCGTTATCGTCAATTTTGCTATATTTATAGATGTATCACCACTGATAAAAGACCAACCCGCTATACAGTGGTACAAGCGGGTGTAGTATAATTAAAAGCAATTAAAAATTTGAATAAAGTCTATATAGTATATATTTACTATTCTTGCACATCTTCAATAACACATCCTGTAGTTAATGGCAAATTAATAAAAAATTTATTGGTTATGAATGTTAGAACTAGTTTAAAGTAATTATTATTTATAAATAATTAAAAGACAAATTAATGAAATTACAAATATATTTCTTCTTTTTCTACATTTGACTTTAAAAATACATTTTTTAAAGCTGCTTCAAAGTCTTCCATCTTTACAATTTTACGGAGATTACGTAGTGCCAACATTCCAGCCTCAGTACATATAGATTTGATTTCAGCTCCACTCATATTTTTTTCTTTTAGTAGTATTTTTTCAAAAACAATGTTTTTATCTAAATTCATTTGACTTGTATGTATTTTAAAAATACGTAGTTTAGATTTTTGATCTGGTTTAGGTAATTCTATTTTTCTATCTATTCTTCCCGGTCTTATTAATGCAGGATCGAGAGATTCTATTCTATTAGTTGCCATGACTACTTTTACTTCTCCACGGTCATCGAAACCATCTAATTGATTTAGAAGTTCTAACATTGTACGTTGGATTTCTCTTTCACCTTTACAGGATGTGTCAAAACGCTTTGTTCCAATGGCATCAATCTCATCTAGAAATAAAATACATGGTGCATATTGTTTGGCCATCTCAAAAAGGTGTCTTATTTGTTTAGGTCCCTCACCAGAAGTTTTGCGTACAAGATCACTACCACAAGCACGTAAAAATGTTGCATTTGTAGAATTAGCTATAGCTTTAGCTAACAATGTTTTTCCCGTTCCTGGAGGACCATATAAGATAACACCTTTAGGATTACTAATTCCCATTTGAGTATATACTTCTGGATGAGTTAAAGGAAATTCTACAGCCTCTCTTAATTCTATAATTTGTTGATCTAATCCAGCAATCTCAGCAAAAGTTTCTTTTGGTTTTTTAGTTACTTTATAGGTGTTAATAGTTTCATCATCATTGTCCCTCAATATACCAACAACTGCAACAGGCACATTTTTTGAAGTACCACCTGCTTTAACCAGAACTGTAGCATTGATTTTCAGTAGAGATTTGTCAACAATTGATAATATCGGAACATAAAATTCTCTCTTTGAATGTGACATTGATACAATAGCATGTTTCTCATCCTCAAAAAGTTCTAATATTTTACCAATACCTACAACTTTTCCTCGAAGTTTATTAATGGTTTTTTTGTCTTCAATAGCATGCTTGTCAAATTTCTGATTTTTGGAGGTTACCTTAACATAGTCTTTTTCCATTTGTAAGTAATCATGAACTCGTTGCATGCGTTTCAATCTTAAATAACAACATTTCTGAGGGTATATTTTTGGAACTTTATTAAGGATGTCTTCTGATTTATCTACTTGAAGGATTTTTCTAGATACTTTGTTTGGTGCGTGTTTTGGTACATCTATATGTGCAGGAGGTTGTATATTTCCATTTTGAAGATTACCCATCGCAATAAATGAAAAAAATATAAAATAAATTAAAATTTATATATTTTTATTAATATTAAATTTGAATAATAAAAAAATTGAATAAATGAATTTATTATTTCATTAGATAACGAAAAACAGCAAAACACATTATTATTAAAAATATTGTTAATGTAATCCAAAATGAGACTCTATAAATTAATTTATTATAAATAATATATCAAAACATACATGAACCATGTTTCAAATTTCAGACAACACATGAAAGGATTTTCCTCACAACATGTCCAATAATGAAAAACACTTCCAGTCCCACATATTTCTCCAATACCTACATTGCCACCTAAAGATCCTTGAAATGATGGAAGAAAATTGTTTCTAAATCCCAGTAAATTCCCATTTCCAGGACATGAATAAACAGATGGCGTTCCTTCAACAAAGGCACTTAAATATGAGACAATTGGTATTAAAAGATTAACAATCATTTTGTTAAAAAATTTTCTTTGATGATAACAAATGAAATTGAAAAATTGTTAGAGGTTACCAATCTAATGGAAGTATATTTTGATATTTTATTGAGGTTTTTATTTAAATGCACATTTTTTGAAAGTGAGGGTAATGAAGTATTACATACTTTGTTTCATAAAAGTAATCATCCAGTTTTTGGTTTCTATTTTGTTTATCTGTATAAATCAGGAATTAACGTTATACATTATCAATTTTTAATTGCATAAAGTACAATTAATAAAATGTTTTTGTTGTTAAAATTATTACATCATATCAAGAATAGATTTAGTGATAATTATGCGCATAAAGTTATTAAAATTATTCTTTTTGCCTCCCATATATAATAGGAACTATAATATATTAATATCAATGCAAATTGGGTGCATAAATTTTGATCATGTAATGTATCATTATTTTATATCATAAAAAAATAATAAAAAATGCATATTATAAATTTAAAATAGTTGATAAAATTGATAATATCATAATAATTTCATAAAATTTAATTTTTATGGAAGCAATTTTTAGAAAAACATTTTTTCAACGGGGGTAAATGTTTTGAATGAAAAGATTATAAGGATTATTACTATTTGCAACATTATGACAGCATATATGTTATAATTTAAACAAACATTTTTGTCCATAATTTTTATTTCAATATAAAATATATAATAATAATATATTGATAGTTGTTTAAACATAAAAAGTCATAAAGATATTGTAAATGAAATAAGAAAGATCTTTACAAAACATTATAAATTTTTAATACAATATACAATTTTCCCAATAAGTAAACTTATTAGATTATGGATGTTATTATAAAAATTTTTCTTACATAAAAATTATATAAATAAACGTTAATTATAAGCAAATTACATTTTATATATTTTGTTGTCTTTCAGTGTATACATAAAAATCTAAAGTAGCATGAAAAATACATTGAAATGATAATTAAATAAATAATTAAATGTTAGCTAACTGTTGTAAATAATTCAATTTGTATTAATCAAATTTTATCTATCAAGTTTAAATTTATTTAAAATTAGCAAATATTTTAATAGGTTAATCGTGGATACTCTAAGTGGTCATTTTTAAAGGATATTTCAAAAAGTAACCTAAAATAATTTGTGAATTTCAAAAAGTAGATCATTTATACAACCCGATTTTTGTGATAAAATGTTTGATAAAATAAAATGTAGAAAATAACTACTAAACTTCATCCAGAAAAATAATTGCATAACAAAATATTTTTATATGACAGTGCATATGCCATTTTAATTTAATAAGTTTGCATGTAAAATCAACAAATCACGTTCAAATTTAAACAATGACGTACACTCTACATAAGACTACAAATAAAAGCTATTTTTTTAATAGAAATAAAATTTTAATAAACAGTATCACAGAATATATAAAAATTAAAGTGCAGAGCTTAGTATTTCAAGATAAAATTCCCAATACATCAACGTAATACATCAGAATTTTCATAATTCAAAAGCATAATTTATTATATTTAACTAAAAAATATACAACAAAAATATTATCTAACTTATCTCTACGAATTTTTTCCTTATGTTCCAAACATGGAAGAAAAAATTCATTAATTTATTTTTTATAATCTCTTTGTTTCGAAATTATATTATTTTTACCGTTCCATCACTTTCTTCTGGAAATTCTATTTCATCCATTGTTCTCAAAGGATATTTTTCATCATACAATTTTTTTACAATCTCTTGGAAATTGTTAAGTCTACCCTCCTTGGCACTAATTTTAATAATTGATTTAAATGTTATTGGATTACTGGGACGAATATTTTCAGGAACTTGTTCAAGCCATTTTTTGCTTTTAATATTATCTATAATACTATCAGCAATTTTATCTCCATCTTCGAGGTCAATTTTATTGAGAACTAAAACAACAGGTTTACGTAGTAACTTCTTGTCATATTTTTCTAGTTCTCGATTTAAAATTGAGATACATTCTAACGGATTACGAAAAGTGTTATCAGTATTGGTAGGTAAATAAAAACCAGAGATATCAACAATCATTGCAACTATATCACTATATTCTAAATGTTTTAAAAATTCATGTCCTCTTCCTCTATTAGCATGGGCACCTTCAATTAAACCTGGTAAATCAGCAAATGTCAAAGAAAATGGAAAGTCATATTGTTCATCGCTTGAATATTTATAATGGCAAACCTGTGGCTTTAATGTTGTAAAAGGATATGGAGCTATTTTTACAGGTTTTTTTGGTACTAATGCTTTTAATAAAGTACTTTTCCCAGCATTTGGTAAACCTAAAAATCCAACATTTGCTTTAATTTTCAGATGTAGAGTTACTAAAAGTTTATCTCCTTTTCTGCCTTGATAATTGTTTGCAGCACAACCTCCCCAACCACCTTTAGCTACTAAGTATCTAAAATTTTCCCTATCACAACGTGCCACTAAGATTTGATTCATTTCATTTATACATTCAACACCTAATGGTACTTCTAAAATCTAAAATAGTTTTAAAAATTTATAATTTATATTTACATACTGTATGTTTTCCATGTTTACCAACAAGATTCATTACTGTACTACTAACACCATTTTCAGATTTGATAACATGACCAGAATTAATAAATTTTTTTAAAAATGAATTAAATGTTAAGGAATATTTAGGAACAAATATTATATCTCCTCCGTTTCCTCCGACTCCATTGTACCTGGCTAAACCATTACCTCCACTACCTGCTTTAATTGATAAACGAATTTTATCATTTGCAAGAATACCAGTGACTTCGGATATTGATGCAAATCGAAGAAAGGACAGACGCATTTGAATAAAATTTGATTATTACCTAAAGAAATGCTGATTTATAAATAAAATATATGATTATAAATTATTTTATAGAAAAAAAATCAAAACCTTTCTTACTATTTTTCTACAATTTTCAAAATCTTATTTGGTACTTAAATTTTAAAAAGTTACAAATAAATATAATTCCAATTTGTTTCAAAGCGATTATTTAATTTTACAAAGAAGCGGCAGATAAATTTTATCAAATAATTTATACCTACATTCATGAATAATATACTTTTTTCCTTGTCACCTGAGCATCAGTTTGTGACGTCAAATTACGAAAACATTGATGAATACTGTGATGAACCAATTGTCCCTCAGTCAAAAAATAAAAAGAAGAAAAAAGTTTCCAAAATTGATGATTCTACCCGATTTTACATGAACATGTTACAGCTAGCTAAAAAGCTGTATACATGTAATTTATAAGCTATAATCTGTTTACAGGTAATTTTTTGTTGACTATAAGATAGAAGCTATTTACAAAGCTATGAAATAAGAATATTACCTGTATCCAGATTGTATATTGGAAAATAATAAAAACTTGAAGGTTCGTGAAGGCAAATTAACGGAGATAAAGAGGAAATCTCGTAAAAGACGGGCAATCGATGGACATTCTGATAGGAACAATATTAGAAATATCAATAAATGACTTTTTTATTTTAAAATTTTTTTATTTGCAAATTTGTTTTAGATAAAAACTTTATTCTAGTTCTACTCTAATTAAAAATACACTTAATTATATTAAGATTGTATATTGATTTACTGTTAAATCTATGAACGTATAGAAAATAGTATGGAAACATTATTAAACTATATATAGAGTATATTTCGTAAAAATACTTTGTAAACATTTAGTCTATACAGGCATTTAGTTTCCACACTAAACTTAACTGTAAAATACCTAAATCTAGTCTAGGAAAATCAAAATTTGTAAAACCGGGTATAGTTTCGACTAAATCGAGAAAATCAAAAAAAATTCTAAGAGAAGAAAATAAAAAGAAAGTTGAAGATTTTATGAAAGCTGTGAAAGAAAATGATTCTTTTAGAGATCAAATAGTGTCTGAAAATGAAAAAAAACAAATAGATGATGTGTATAAGGTCTGTTTATTTTTGTCAAATTTAATATATAATTGATATATTTTAGTCTTTTGATGTTTCTGATGTTAAACTAATATATGAGCCCGAATGTAAAGATGTTGAAATTATAAGCTCAGAAGTGACAATTCAAGAAAAACTTAGTGATTCACATAGTGAAATTGATAATTTAAAATCTGACGATAAGGACAATACAGTACAACAAGTTAGTTCAAACGATAGTCTAGATATGAAGTCTGTAAAATCAAAGGATTCATCTTTTTCTAATTCAATTTACCATACTAGTCTTACAGTTGACCAAAATCTGACTGATCCAATTAACGGATATTCAAATAAACTAGACAAGACGTTAGAAATATCAACGGAAAAGACAGATTTAATGAGGAACTCAATAATCTCACTAAATTCTACTACCCCGGTGCAAGATACAAGTAATCAAATTAGTCAAAATCTAAATGACGTTTGTGGATTACCAGAAATAAATAACCAAGCTATTTTTGAAGAACCGAAAAACGAAACCTACTCCTCATCCGACGATGAAGGATCACTCCGATTTGTAACAATTGAGAGGGGAAATACTGTAAAAGATAGTAAAATTTCTAGTAAATATAAAAATCAGAAGGACCAAGATAAACAGAGAAACTCAATATTTTATCATGGAAAGCCTAGAAGAAAAGTTCCTGTTAGATGTGTAATACCCATTGATGATGATTTTTATGACGGTACAGTATTTTTTAAAGAGTCTTTTCACATTGAAAATAAAATTGATGATGAAGAAAATGTTAAATGTAATCAACGTTTTTCTTTACCAAAAAAGAGGAAGTCTAATGAGAGAAAAAGTTGCATTAGTGCTTCAAAAAGAGAATTGACAGAAGTCCCAAGTTTAGAAATGAGTAGGTACTTTTTAGATATAACTCAAGAGGATTTAACAGCTTCTATAATGACGATTGACGATATGTTGAAATTAATGGGACAGGAAAAATTGGTCTCATTTCGTAAATTGCTTCCACAAAAAATTAAGAAAATTGGTGAAGGTTCATTTGGGGAAGTGTATTCTGCAAAAAATTCAAAAAACCAAAATGTCATCTATAAAGTTACACCATTTGAACCAGACGATAAGACAAAAACTATGGTTAATGGAGATATTCTAAAGGGTTGTCGAGAACTTTCAGTAGAATATGTTGTTACAAATGAAATGTCTAAACTAAGTGAAATGTCAAATTTTTGCTGCGATAATTTCGTCAAACTGTATAGAGGTATTGTTGTTAAAGGGATGTATCCTAAAATTCTATTAGACGCCTGGAAAGCTTATGAAAAAAACAATGAAATATTTAATGAAGATCCATTGGAATATAAAGATAAAGTTAACTACTATATGATTCTTGAATTAGAAGATGCTGGAATTGAGTTAGAAAAATTTGATGACATAAAGAGGCCTCAAGCATATTCTATAATCTTCCAACTTATTCATTGTTTGAGAATTGCTGAAACTGTGTTCTTATTTGAGCATCGTGATCTTCATGAATCAAATATTTTAATTCAAAAGGTTGATAAAGATGTTGATATTGAATACAAATACAACCTAAATGAATACAAGTTAAAATCGTTTGGAGTGAAAATTAAGATTATTGATTACACTCTTTCGAGGATGAATTTGAGAAATGAAGAATATTTTCTAGATTTGGACAAAGTTAATGGTCTTTACGATGAAAATTGTGATCCAGATACATTTCAAAGTGTTTACTTAAAGATGCGGAAAATCACAAATGGTGATTGGTCGAAATTTTATCCAAAGAATAATTTATTTTGGATAATATACCATGTCAAAAGGCTTTTTTCTTTTAAAGGTATAGAAGATCGTGAATTTGTGAATTTTTTCCTAAAAGATGTTTCTGAAATGGAATGCTTGGAGGAGCTTATTAATAACGATAAATTTATCAATTTTCAGAAGAAATTTATTGTCGAATGATAAAGTTCTCTATATTTTCCATTATTGTAAATAATTGTAGATATGTATATATTTAATTGTCTTAACTTTTAACTTGTACAATTGTATAAAAGAACTAAGCATTATTATTAAGATTTCAAAGTAATGTTATGATAAGAAATCAGTTTATAAGATGTAAATAACTTTTTGTTACTAAAGATATTTTAAACCATATTAAGCAATTTCTATTTTGTTAAATGATATACAATTTAAAACAGTTCTATATAATCCGCTTGATTTTTCGTTAAAATGACACTTTTTTCTTTATTGGTAAAGTAAAAAAATTGCGACCATTTGATGTGGACGATGTATGAACACATGCAATTTTAAAATAAACATTAAAAACAAAAATTATCTCCTACAAAAGAAATATTGGTATCATTTCTCACAACACTAATAATCCATTTACTGGTATTAAATTTTTCACAAAAATATAACATTCAATACTTAATTTTTTCTCAAATTTCAAACATATTATATGTAGACACTGCAAAAAACAAAATTAAATAATCACAAATTCCCACAAGCATTTATAAATTTTTTTGCAACTATAACAATAACGCTAAAACTGCTAAAAAACATCACTAAATATTGAATAATTGTATTTATTGTTAACTTTAACCAACAAAAAATAATGTGTGTAAACGTAAAATAACTTTATTAAAGTCTCTATAATAATATACTATTTATAATAACAATAACAAAACAATAACCTAAAATCTCATTTGTGATCCTTTTTTTTGACGGTACAAGGCAACAGACTTCTTATTTCTACCTGGAAAATATTGGTATACAAGAGTAGAAAAAATATATTGAAACATACCTCTTCTTCGTATTGCCTTAATTAACAAAATTTGTTCATCACTAAATTGGTATTTAGCAATAAAGCTCTTCAGTTGTTCATAAGTAAATTCAGCTATCTGCGTAGGAGTCGCTGGGATATTATTGTTCCTGGCTAGTTCAATATCCTTATTATTCTTTCTTCTGGGCTGTTTCTTTCTATTGGGGACATCTGGAGATGATGAATTACTTCTGTATCCGGATGATTTCCCTTGTGATTGTAAATATGATGGTACAGAAAATGATGATCCACTAACTTCTTCCTTTATGTCATCGGCTTCCTCAAGTAACATTCTATTATTATTATGAGTAGAGAGATCCGCAGCCAACAATTCATGACGTATTTCTGTACCAAAGTTATCAGGGAAATTTGAATGTCTTGTTGAAGGATTATCATCAGTAATCTCCTCTTTAACTTGAGCACTCATTTGACCTCCATTATGTTCCTGGTATCTATAGTATTCAGAAGAAGGAAAGATATTATCAAAATCAGCATAAAATCGGGATCCATCATCGTGATTCTGTTGTCCCATGTACTGATCCATTCCTGTAGAAGAATGATAAGAAGAATAATAACGGCCATCAATATCTGGTAGAAGGTAGTCGTCATACATATCGTGAGGTGAACGAGGAAGCATCTTATCAAAATTATTAAATAAAAAAAAACAATTTCTAGAACAGAAAATAATATTAAAATAAAAACAATATAACAAAAAAAACGAGAACAACCGATGGATTTACCTTAAATAAATGGAAAAGAAACTATTAACAATATAGCTATATGTTAATATAAATGATTATATTAACCTGCCATTGAGACAAACAAAAATTTAGTTTTCCTATAGTTGGTTTGCAGATAGAAGCAATCATGTTAATGAGTCGTTTTAAGATTTACCATTTTGTTGTATTCTTGTAAGTTACTTATTCACTAGAACTCCATCTATTCCATTCATAGGCAATAAAAGATTATGCTGGAAGGTATTTAGACGTTTTTTTATTAGTAAAAGATATATCAAGTGATCAAATTAGTGTATAGGTCTTTCTTTTATTAAGAGAGTTTTGGAATCCCATTTATGTTTTTTACGTATATAGTGTTAGTTGGAATTTGTTTGACTTGTAACACGTTTATCATTGTTTCAATAATGAAAGGTTTAACTTAAAGATAAAAAACATCTTTTGTTAGATGTAAGATTAATTTCGAAGGGTAAATGATTTATTTATTGGTATTTGATAAGTATTATGAAAATATTTGTCGTTTTAAAGATATAGATGTTTTATATTATTTCATTATATCAGAGAGTAAAATAATTTAAAAATGACTTAATATATTCATTATACTTATTTTTTAAATTTTCTAAATATTTTAAAAAAGTGTATGATGTTTCAATTTTATTTTTAAAATTACATTCTGCTTTTAAATATATATATTTTTTTGTATGTTGAATTGATTATGAGAATCGAATAAGATAATTAAATATTACTATATAATTACATAAAAATTTTTTTCTACTAAAACTGTTTAAATTTATCTAATTTTATGCACTTTAATAACTTAAAGATAAATTTGTTTAGAACTTTCTAAATTAACCGTTTTGTTATCAAGCATTTATAAATAAAAATAAATTTAATCTTTAATATCTTGGGTAAAAAAACTTTTTTTTATGTTAATAAATAAACGATATTTGCATTGTCATGCAATAAGTATTTTTAAAGTATTAAGGAAAATTTTTGCTTATTAATGTTCCTCATATTATTGGTATTATTGTTAGAATGTTGATATAACTAAATTCCATAACAAATGCATATAAAATAATAGAAAAATATAGTGTTTATCTACTATATTAATTTTAGAAGACTATATTTGACATGTATATTGTATGGTTGATTAAACATCAATTCAACATTTTTATGCTAAAAAATACACTAGAAATTTTAATGGAAATTTTGCTTGAATCTTTTACTGATGAATGGTTACAAATTAGATGACATTCCTTTACAATTGTGTTTTTTACTTGAAAATTGTAAAGTTATAAATATCTTAAATAATAATAACATCAAAAGTCGCTTCTTTTTTAGCAAAAATATGAAGATATATATCTAGAACATGGGTTTGTGTAATTTTTATTATAAAATGATGTATAAATGGATGAGATGGATTAGGTTTATATACTCATTTGTCATTGTAAAACAAGATGTGTTTTTGACAGTTTTTTGGAACCAATAATCCTTTGGTTTTCAAATTATTCTCCAAACTTTTAAAATAAGTATTTATTCTTTAACACATTTCATTAACAATTCCTATCTTATTTTGTAATCCTCTTTACTTAAAGATCTCATAAATAATACATGTTTTCATTTACTTATGGAATTTCTTCTGATATATCTCTTTATAATATAATATAATTTAAAGTTTTATTTTTTTACTATTTAGGACTATGCAAGTATATATTAGTGATATGAAAGAAAAAATTAATATAAAGGATAATTTTATATCAAAATTATTATCATATTTTAAAAGCTTAAATAATATAAAAGCAACCATAAAATTTCTACTAACTTTTTTCATTTTTATCTAAACCAATGCGCGACGTTTTAATTTATATATTTGTGTAAATTAAATTTATCAAAATTTTCAAGATTGATAAGTAAGTGAATAAGGAAGACCAGAATATGGAGTTATTTATGTAGTGATATTATAATAGTGTCAAAAGTTTTGCCAGTCTATTTATTATTTGAACTTATGAAGTCTAAGATTTATAAATATATATGCTAATTTTTTAAGATGTATAGTTGAATAAATCTTTTCTTATTTAAGCCATTTATAGAATTATATTTTTGATAAAATATGGCTTTACTTGAAAGTTATTAATTTTAATCTATAGACTTTTCTTAACTTTTTCTATATATATAATTATTTTATTTTGTCTTTAAAAATAAGGAAGCCAAATTTTAATTATCGAAAAATGAAATTATTTTTAGTTATCTTCTGAAATCAAAACAAAAATTATAGTTATTATTAAAATATCATTATTTTTTCTATTTAATAATTGAAAATTTTGTTTATCTATTACTGAAAAAGTTAATCGTTTTTAAAAAATATTCTCATTAAATCTTTATTATATGCAGTTTAGAATAAAAAAAGTGAATCTTTGAAGTTTATAGTACTTAATATATAATTAAATTACTTTTATAATCGAACAGAATGTAAAAAGCTTTCGTTTGCCATGTCTGTTCTAGAGTAGAGAGCTGAAAAAGTTAATTTATATTTAAAGTTAGAACACATTTTATAAAACTTTTTAAACTTGAGTGTTACAATTTTCTTTTTCTTTAAAAATCTTTTTGATAGATAAATTATTTCAACTATTTGTACATTTTTAGAATGAAGATTTATATTCTATTATTCTTTCTTCTTCCTTTAGTAAATGGAAAAGGACATTATGCTATTTCTAAAACACAGGTAAACTTTTTAAAAATTTTTATCTTTTCTAGTAAAAATAATTTATTAATTTGTAGGGAAATAAAATGTGGAATATTATTTATAGAAGAGATGTAGATATACAATTTGAGATATGGCATGACTCAGAAATGGAAGGGACTTTGATATCAATATATCATCAACCATATGATCACCAAGAGTTGGTATTTGATTGGTACCTATCTTCAATAACAAATGAGATGAAAGTTCGATGGTTGGTAAGTGGAAAAAATAATACTGAAGATGATATGAGTACTCCTCATATTAGAGAAATTAAGTTCCCAGTGAATATGGTTACCGATGACTGGCATAAACCAATGTTATCAATAAGAGATAACAAAATGATGATTGTTGATGATTGTAAAATTGTATGGGCGATGGAAGACTTCGATTTAATAAGTAAAAAATCAAATGGTATAAGAGTTTATATAGGTCATAATATACATAAAAGTAATAAGTTTCCTGGAAAAATCAGAGAATTTTCAATTGATCATGGATCACCAATTTCATTATTATGTCCATATCTTGATACATCTTTATTCACAAAGCATAATGATAATGAAAATGAAGTACATAATGAGAAAGAGGAGAAAGATATTGATGATACTGACAATGATAATAGAATAAATTTATTAGAAAATGAAGTTAATCATATTAGATATGTAGTTAAAGGTCTTGTAGAAAGAATTAAAAAAGTAGAACTTCATCAAAGGGGATGTTCTCTAGTTGGAGGACATATTTTATCTTTTGGTGAAAAACACCAAAATTTAGAAAATTGCACTGAATGTCAATGTTCAACTTCTGGGAATTTACAATGTGGGCCTATAGGCTGCCCAAAATTAGATTGCAAACATCCAATAACAGTAGAAGGAAAATGCTGTCCTATTTGTGGAAAAAAATGTTGGTATAGTAATATTGCTTATCACGATGGTGAAATTTTTTGGCCCAAAAATTGCGTCCAATGTCAATGTGAAGACGGAAAAATGAATTGTCAATTTAAGTAAGTTGTCAAAAATTAGATATTGATCTATTTTAAAACAGTAAACATTATTAAATAATATTTACTGATATAAGTATTATTTTTTAAGGGATTAATATTAAAAAATATTTTGTATGTATTTAAAAATACAAATATTGAAAGGAAAATAATATTTTATAAAATTTCTTTCCACCAACTTATATATGATTGAAACATCTAAATTATTAAAACAAAAATAAATGTTTTACACATCATTAATCACTTGATATTATAGAAATCCAGCATCCTGTCCATCGTTATCTTGTAGTGAAGATGAGCAAATAACTCCACCAAATGAATGTTGTCCTAGATGTAAAAAAGAAAATTGGTGTGAAAGAGAACACTATATAGAAAAAGAATATCCATGTGATGAGAATGCTATTTGTATTCACGAAGATCATGGTCCTAAATGTTTATGTAAAGAGGGTTTTTTTGGAAATGGAACAAAATGTTTTGATATTGATGAATGTCATATATCTGAAGGGCAGAATAGTTCTTGTAATCTAGGGACAGTGTGTATAAACATACCTGGTTCTTATAAATGTGATTGTCTTCCTGGTTTTACCAGAATTGATGACAAACGGTGTTTAGATACCATTCATTAAAATTATATGTATAGAACAATTCATTGATTTTGCATGTATTTAAAAATAAAAATATTTTTTAATGAATGTTTTACATATTTTTTCTTCTTAAAATTGATAAAATATTTTTTCCATGCACATATATTTTCAAAAATAATGTGATTTTATACCTATTGTTTTATAGTGATTCATTTTTTAGAAGAAAAAAAATTGTTGTTTTCAATTTAGAATAGATTTGTCTGTACTTTAATGTTAATTTTTTACATTATTTAAATTTTTTTAGCCTTATAAATGCTTATGTATTTCGAAAAAAATTGCATCAAATGTTGTCTGTTTTAGTTTATTTTCAACACATTAACGAAATATTTGATTTATTATTTATATGTTTACATTGAATTAGCTAATTGTGTGATTTTTATATACTTCTTCTTTTCAAAGTTTCTTTGGAGAATACAGAATTGTTTTTGGGAGAAATTAGAAAATATTTGTATTATTAACTTTAATTTGTTTACTGATATTATTGTATGATTTACTTATATATGCTTTATTTTATTAAGAAATACCAATTACTAATTTATCTTTTTATTTTTAATACTTGTCATAATGGAATATAAAAGGAAACAAGTATTATATCATTTGAAATTAGTCATCAAACATACCTTATTATTATTAATTTTTCTCATATTAAGACATCTCATTAACAAGTTATTGAAATTGTAATTAAAACAATTTTTGTTTTAACATTTATTTAAAAGTTGTTTTTAACTTTTCACTAGGCACTTCATTAAAGCATTTATTTATCAACCACCATTGCGTATTCCTTTACTTTTACTTACCTCATCTTTGTACTACATCAGATTAGATAAATTCATTTCAGATGTAAAATATATAAGAAAATCAACAATTTAATGTTTTTAAAATCGTTAGATGAGCAGTAGTAGTATTTATTTTATTCTAAAAGTACTTCGCTACAAGAGAATGAGTATATTATACTAATTTCTCTTATAAATAAATTGTTTATTTTTACAATAAATTATCATTAAATTACATATTTTTTTAATAGTTCATTGAAATATACTTTTCAACACAATTCAATACATTTATTTTTAGTTTTTCGAATCACACCACATGACTATCTATCTTTATGGATCATACATATTCTAAATATTTTTTTTATCTACCACGAGTTCTTTCCAAAATTAAACATAAAATATCAAAGTGACTTTAAGGTTTTGTAATAAAGTAACACTTTAACAAATATCATTCAAATTAAATAATAGTTATTATATTATATTAATAACAATTTTTTACTTGGATTTTTTTTTATAAATGTGAAATTTTATTTTTTTTATACAGAGATTTCGGAGTATTAATTATAAGAATTAACAAACATTTGGCCTTTTATAATATATAATTCTTCTATTAAACTGCTTACTTTTTCTTATCAAACTACCGATACATTTTTCAGACAGATTCTCTTATTTAATAGATTACTTCGAGTTAGTATTTTTAACTAATACATTAACTTTTATTTACTTAAATTTTTTTTGTTCCAACCTTATAACCACCTTATCAAGGATGTTTATAATCATGCTTATCTCTTTTAACAACACTTTTCAAGTATAAATTTTTCTATTTTTGAAAAAGTGTTTGTTGATAGAAAATTGCGGTAAAAAAAATTACAGTAATACAATTTACTTATTATACATTCACTTTTTTTAATTTGTTTCTCCTTCATACATTATTATCAACTTCTTTCTTATCATAAAGTAAAATTTTGTGAAAAAAAAATTAAAGCACTACTTATGATAAGGATTTCAATGAATTATATAAATTAATCGTAAGTGGATTACCACTTTGTGTTTTATTAGCTTAAAATAGTATAATTTTTATATGAAATTAAAATATATGTTCTTAACGCTTAAATTGATTTTAACGAATATAAATGTTTCTTTATTGCTTTCTTTAGTTTTTTTTTACAAAATTTGATCTGTAATAATTTTTAGTGCTATCTTTTTTTTATTCTTAATTGATTGCGTTGGTTGAATATATATCTTTTTACTAATTATAACCTATTATTTGTTCTAGAACAATATAAGTTAGTTATATTATTGTTAAATGACGACGAATACAATTCGTAAAGACAGTACAATTAATAGAACATCTTTTAAATTTTGGAGTATAAGACAAGGGAAATATGAAAAACAATTAAACAGATCTAAAATCTGTATTCTTGGTGATCCAGGTATATATGAAATATTTATGTATTGATCTTTTTTTTTTTAATTTTAGGCGTAGGAAAATCAAGTTTAATTTTAAGATATAATGGACAAGGATTTACTACTAAAGTAACAAATAATTTAGGAGTACCGTTTATAAAATCTTATCTGTAGGTTTTATTTTTTTTTAATAATTATCTATTTAAATTAGTAACATTTTCAATGAAAAATGTGAACTATTAATTTTAGATCCGTTAATATGTAAGAGTCGTGAGGAAGCTATAATAAATTATATTAATTTTATCACTAATATTATTTTTGTTTTTGACTTAACGAATAGAGAGTCGTTTAAGAATCTTAACAAATGGTTTCGACTGGTTGAAAAAAGAACCACTACATCAACAAGACTTTTTGTCATAGCAACAAAAAATGATAATGTTCTTAACAGAAGTGTTACAATGGAAGAAGGTATGGAATGGGCAAAAAATCACCAAGCAGAGTATTTTGAAGTGTCTTCATATACTGGATCAGGTGTTGTAAAGTCTATTAATAGCATTGCCCACACTATTTTCATTAATGAAGTTGAAAGTTTGAAATCAGCTTCCCACTCCGCTAGCCTTAAATCTCAAAATTCAGAGGATGTTGACAGTCCAACAGAAATCAAAGAACAGAAGGTATTTGTTAATGAACAAGGAGCGACGAAAAAAAGATCACTAATATGTTGCACAATAAGTTAATTTTAATAAGTATTAGAAATCAACTGTACATAGTTATTCGTAAAATTTATTTCTTTTTGATCTAGTATATACAAATTAATGATCATGTGTCTTTATAATATTTTATTATTTTTTAATTATTGGTAAAAATTATTTCTAAAACCTGAATTTTGAATTGAACTATTTCTTTTTTTTGTTTTTAGATGTTATTTCTTTTGTTATAATTTCCGTTTTTGGATTTATTTTTACTCCACTTTTCTTTAACATATTTTCTAAGTTGGAGAACAATTCTTCATCACGAGAAAGAAGACCTATAACAGATATGTTTGAGTAATTTAGTTTTTTTGATAAAGTACTTGATAAATTGGATATACAGTAGACGGGACATCTGTCTCTTGAAGACAAGTTTAATTTTATTCCAAGGACAGTACTAATAGCTTGATGACTGATTATGGAAGAATCAAGTAGTATGCAACTTAATTTATTGATATCTTCTAATTTCAACACTTGTTTTAACCCAAAAACAGCTTTTGATGACTTAAAATATAAAATTTATTTATTCACATTAATATAACTTACACGAATTTCATATGGTACTGTAAAATTTTTGTTTTCATTTGACCTTTCTTCATCCGACATATTTTTTTTATTTGATTTATTCTTTTTAAAACCATTCTCTTCAAAGTATTTTGCCAGTATGTCTAAAATTTCTGGATTGTCATTATACTGTTCGTTCCATTGAAAATTCAAAGAAGAATTTAGTGAAATTTTAAATCGATTTGATTTTTTTCCTTTACCCATCGAAAAGTACACCAAAAGAACAAATTCAAAATAGTCGAACGTTTCTCCATTTTATAAGCTAACTTTGTTTTGTAACGAAAAAGGTGGAGAAGTAAACCTCTTCCAACGAACAACTTTGATTGTTCCTAGGAATATTGTCCTGTTCATCGTTTACATTCCACATCCATAGTTTAATCTAAAATGGTTGAGAAAAAATTATCTGAACTTTTCAATCACATCATCCAGGAATATCCTAAAACTACCCCAAAAAAGCTCAAGATTATTGATGCTTACATGGTTTATATTTTGCTTACAGGAATTGTTCAATTTATTTATTGTGTCTTCTTAACATCATTTCCTTTTAACGCTTTTTTAGCTGGATTCATTTCAACTGTTGCCTCATTTGTTCTTGCAGGTATATCTAAGGTTTTTTTTTACGAAATTCATATATTTTTCTTTCAGCCTCTCTACGTTCTCAAGTCGATCCATTAAATAATGATGAATTTAAGAATATTTCTCCAGAAAGGGCATTCGCAGATTTTTGTCTTGCTCATGTGGTTCTTCACTTAGTTGTAGCAAATGTTTTAGGTTAAACTTGCTCTACAAGAAGGTGTATTCTGATGGTTTATTTATTTGTTATCATACTTTTCAGAATGATAAATTATTTTTAAACGTTATTAAAGTTATAATTATATACAAACATTTTTTTATTATCGTTTTGACGTTCTAATACATTAACTTTTTTTATTAAATCATAAATAGTCATCACTTTTATAGGCAAAATGATATATATGAGACCACTTAGATACCTCAAAGCAGCTGTAACTAAGCCACAATATTACCCAACATATGGAGCACTTGGTGGATCTGCATTCTTTTTAGCCGTCTACTTCTGCGATTGGAAAGCTTTCGGACAATATATTCCTCTTTGGAACCAACGTTATATTACTGACAAAAAATAAGCAGTAGTTCCAGTTGAATAATAAGTAGAATGAAGAAATATTTTTAAACATGATCTTTGTGATGACTCATTTTTCCATAGGACATAAATAAAATTTTTTTAACAGAGATTGTGTACTTAGTTGGTTGTTAGTGTTAAGTAAAAGTATAATTTATGGTAATATGGTGTAAGTACTTTTAATCAGACATACATAGACCTTTGGTTTGATATTGTAAAATTATTTCAATTTTAGTAGAAATGTTTTAAAATATGTTTAAGTGTATTATATAATAAATATACATATAAAAATCATTTGTTATATATATGTCGTATTTTATATTGATTGCCTTTGTGTTTATATCAAAATATCTATATATTTTACTTACTATATATTAAATTTTAGACGGCATAATGGATCCCAATGTTGTTGAAAGTTTTCTTACAGAAGTTATGGTTTTTTTCGAACAAGGCATTTGTTATGACAACGATGGAGATGAGGTATTTTTAGTATAAAATATACATTTAATAATTGTTTTTTAGATTTATGCCATTAATATGTACAAAGAAGGTTTGAATCTATTTGAAGAAGCAATAAAAATACCAGAAACAAAAAACCACGAGTTGTTTGATGGTATATGTAAAACTAAAGAAAAAGTTATTTTAAGACTTCAAACTTTAGAAAAAAAATATAATAGTAATGTTGCGAAAGAAAGCAATCTAAAAGATACTCCAGATGATGAAACAATGAAAGTATGTAAGATTTCTGAAAGTGAATCGTCAAATGAAAATTCATTGGAGGCAAAACAACCGGAAAAACTAGCCGATAATGAAGCAGAAGTTATTTTTTTTATACCTGATGGTGTTCAATTATTTATAATTGATGGTGAATCGGCATCTGTTCCTACATATCCAACATCCCTTCAAATATTGAAATTTAAAGAAAATACAGAAAAAGTAAATGAAAATGAGGGTACGTTTAAGCCAGTGGCTGTTATTCAAGTTGGACCATGGGTATATCCCTTAATACCTGGTAAAACTCCTGTTTTGAAAAATGAATTTAACCTTTATGTTGTTCCAAATCCAACAGAAAGACAACCTAATATGTGTGTAGGCATTATGATCCCGGATGCATTAGAAGACGAAGTTAAAAAAAATTTTGAAGATCTATTAAATACCTTAACAGAAATGAGAACAAATGATAATGATGAAATGAAGGATATGTCAAAAAATGAAAGAAAAAGATTTAGTGAAAAGATTGCAAAATATTTAATTAAAGGAGGTGATAAAATTGCTGGTGGTATATATTCAACTACACAGAAAGCATCATCTATAATTCAAAAGACTGGTGAAAAACATAGAAGTACTCTTCACCCAAAAAATAATCCCACTAATATTAACCCTGTTCTTAAACATTCTATTTTTTATATACACAAAGGAAGTAAAATGTTTGCTAAAGTAACAAGAGGTTTACGTAAGTTAATTTTAAATAATTTGACGAAGTATTTTTTTAGTTGACACTATTGGAAATATGGGCATGAAAATAGGAGGTGGAATTGCAAATACCATAAGTGGTAGTAATCCTTCTCGTATAACATCTGGAACATTTAATATTATTGGTGGTGGAGTAACTGGAGTTTCAACAGTATGGATATCATTAGAAAATGCTAGTAAAATTTTATTCAGAAGTATAGCAGATGAGACAGTTGAAAGCGTAAGGCATAAATACGGAGAAGAAGCAGCTACAACCACTCATAATGCAATGTACGCCGCAGGTCATACAACAATTGCAGGAATGCAATTATGGGACTTAGGACCAAGGAGTGTAGCTGGAAGAATGGCAAGAAAAGCAGGAGTCCAATTTGTTCATAATTTAAGCGATGGAACGGTAAATTCAGAACTAGAAGTACCTCTAGAAGTTAAGAAAAAAAAAGAAAAACAATAATAAATTTTATATAATTACGAAAAATGTTTTTGTCTAATAAATAATTTTGTTAAATTTTTAATAGGGCTTATTGATATATTAAAAATTCTATGCAATTGCTGCACCCAAAACTTGACTTACACCTTCATCTTCACTTCTAACAACAATATTAATAAGTACAGTGTTATCTTGAGGATCTAAAGCCAATCTAACTTTAGCTAACGCTTCCAAGCCACCTCTAAATACTCCTGCTAATAATAGTTGATGATTATTTTTGCCTGGAGGGATTCTGTCGCTTTTCTCGCAAACACCCATTCCAAGAACATTTTGAAGATTTTTAATGGCCTCTGGTAAAGAAGATAAATTTTGTAAAGAATATGTCTCCTCGAATTCGTTTTCTTCACCCAATTCATCCCAATTACTTGAAAAGTTTGCTTTCACAACTGGTTGGACATGGTCATGGACCCCTATCTCAATTTCCTCTAAACAGAATGAATCATCATACCTTTCATCACTCTCTGGCTCTCCAGTTGTTGGATCAACATCAGCAACTTGGAATGTTAAAATAGCTGAGAAACTTCCTGTTATAGCACCACTTTCAGGTAATGATAAAACTGTATATGTGGTTCCTGGTTCATTATATGGTAATTTTGATAAAGGTAAACGATGATCAATTGTCCACCCCTCATCATCTAACGGTTCAATCTCCACAGAGACATTTTCAAGTAGTTGATCATTTAATGTATTTTTACAATCAAATTGAAAAACAATATGTTCTGAAAAAGTGTGCTTAATCAATGTTACTGTATACTCTGCTACAGATTCTGTAAGCTCAATAGGTTGTGATGAACGGAATAGTGGGCCAAGATTAGAAAGTTGTGGTATACTTGAAAGTTGTTCCATAAACATTTCTTGTCTGCTAACTTTTGGTTTCTCTTCTTTTGCAGAAACATCTTCCATAGCAAGAGATGGCCTTCTATGTTCTTCAACTGTAATAGGCTTCTCTGATAATGGAACAGATTTCAAATCGAATGGAGATGAGAAATCACCATTGGCTATATAATTTTGGAGGGCATGTTCCAAACCAATAACGGAAACTTGAAGAACATTGAGGATGTATGCTGTAAGGTTAGCTGAATCTCCTTGTTCAAGAATTGAAATATAGAAAGTAGCACGATCTCTAACTTCATCGTCAGTATCGAGAAGACATCTCTTCAACAAAACAATAATTGAATCACGAAGATCTTCACATAGTGCGCCAAACTTGGCAAGTGCTGTTACAGCAGCAGCACGAACTTGTGTAGCTTCAAGGATCATGCGATTATAGATATAACGAATATATCTTCTTGGATTTTTAAGCTTTGGACATTCACATCCTAAGACATGAAGGACTTTTGTGGCAAGTTGTGTGTGTTCACAGTCTTCAATGAATTCACACAAGTGAGCAAGACCAATCTCCTTAGCATCACTATTTTCTTCTATAATTGCAATTATTGTATCAACAATAGCTTTTTTATAAGCAAAACCTCCTTCACTTCTAAGCATTGGAGTTAAAAATTGCATCATCACAACATGCTTTCTTGGATATCTAACACACAAACTTCTAATTGCTTCAATAACAACAATTTTAAATTCATCACTAATTTCTGAGACAAATGAAGATATTTGCTTCATAAGTCTGTCAACCGAAGTTTCTGCTCCTGTTTTCAAAAGAGTTGTTATAGCTAATGTGGCAATACTTCTGTTTGAATCAGTAATTAGCTGTTCAAGATCAACGTTACATGTCGAGACAATTTCTGGGTGATCAGTGGAAAGTTTATTTAAAGTTCTGACAGCAGCAAATCTAAATGTTGGCTTTGGAGATGAACACATAAGTTGGAGGACTGAAATAGCAGAAGAAAGCTGTGAAGAATCAGTACTTTCCATGTTAGCAATTGCTGTAGCTGCTTCAAAGATAACAATCTCGCACTTGTGATGTAAACAGGAAACAATAAATTTATGCATTGGTGAATCTGAAGTTGCTCCTTCAGCAACAATAAGTTGAGCAGCTATTCTAATGAGATAACATAAAGCAAGTGGAGACTTCATTCCGCTTTTTCCATATTTTTGTATCATTTTTGTAATTGCAATTCTATCTCCACTTCTTATATGATATAACAAGGCTAAAGCATGGTATTGAACCATATGGTTGTCAGAAGCAACGACTTCTTGTATTTCATTAGACCATCTTCTGACGACATCCGGAGACTTTTTCAATAGATGAAGAGATGATACAAGTGCAGCTGAAGATACTGCGGGTGTTCTATCAACAATAGCTTGTTTCATATATCTTTCAATGGCTTGAAGCATTCCTGAGTCAGTGATTTTACACAATGCTCTTATGGCAGCAGCACGATACATATCAACTTTTCCAGTCATATCTTTTGTAAGAGAAGAAGTGACGATAATAACATCATCGGCTACAGAAGATAAATCTTTAACGGCTATATAAACTAATCTTCTAAGACTGGTATCCTTTGATTGCCAAAGTTTAGTAATAGCAAAAAAGATGTCTGTAGCTTCAGTTTTACCAACTGTTTCTCCATTCATCAAAAGGTAAAGTAATTTTGAGAGAATGAGTGTGCATTTCCTTGCGTTTATAGGAGTATCGTTGAAAGCACGACCCTAGAAATTTGTTTTAAAAAATAAACAATTAACAAATAGAAATGTTACCTCTTGAAGAACAGCAGCTTTATCAAGATGGGCGTAAGGATTGCCTGATCCAGACTCATCATCTTTTTTATCTTTACGCATTTTCTAACAATACAAATGTGGAAATGTATATTTGTTAAACTTTAATAATATGAACCGACGTGGCAGGATAACGTCTTGTTTGGAAAATAGTCAACATATTACAAAATAGTAGTAAACATTTAAATAGTAAAATTAACATAAAGAAATCTTGTCTGAAGTAGTTTTTATTACTTTTGGAAGTGATATCAATAATATTTAACTTAAATATATACAGAATTGCAATATGGATAAAAGAAAACGATAAGAACTTTTTGTTATCAGTACTATCTCACTTTATACCAATTTCTGATGTATTTGATTTCCAACAATTTTTTATACCATGAAGAAAGAAATAGTATTTAATTAGGGTTTATTTTTATTTGTAAAAAATATCAGTATTAAGATAATAAAGTAATTGTTGTTCATTATTTGAAAGATAAATCTTTAAAAATAAGCTTTTTTCAATACTTAAACTTTTACTGCTTTTAAGATTTTTAGACTGTTGAAATATTCCTTTTAAAGAAATGAAAAACAATTCGAAACTAAGGTAAACTAAAGTTAAAATTATTGAATTGGAATAGTACACTAAATTATTATTAAATAAATAAGCTGAATTTTAGTTTAGGGCCCCACTTTTAATAATCAAATGAAGTATTTAGTTTGCTTAAATAAGGTTTTTATAATGTATAGTGGAAAATAACCGTATTTAGAAATAGTTTATAGCATTTGAAGATTTTTGTTGCTTGAATTTCGGACAAACGTTTTATTAAATTAAACTGTAGTCGTTAAATAAGGAACCAATTGATAAAATAATGAATTTTTCATAGACGATTGGTAACATTAAATCATATATTAACGTAAAAAGAGAAAGCATTTCTTTATGTTCAACAAAAGCAAAATTAATAACTGTTAGTTTAACTTATTTTTTTAGCTTAAAATTTTTTTTTAAATCTACTAAATTGTTATTTATTTTATTAAGTACATTACATACATATATATATCAAAAAATTGTTCCAACAAATAAATCAGCAGGTATATGATTCATTATATTCTTCCAGTCTAATTCTTTGAAAATTTGAAGTTTGAAATAATCTGGTAGAAATAAGAAATCCGTTGTAGACTTCTTGAATAAAATAAACAGATAATAAGAAACCTTTTTTTATTAAAATTAAAAGAAAAACAGTAGAAGAAATGGAATAACTACAAAAAATTTAGAAATAAAATCGTTACAATAAACAAAAAACACCCTTTTTGATATCATTTTAAAACCACCCATTCTCTTCAAGGTGTTGTCTAGCCAACATAACAATGACACCTTGAATATTTTTTCCCATAGATATTGTTGGAAAAATTTGAAGTTTACTAAAATCACTAGTAATTGGAATTTTGACAACTTTATTAATGTTTTCTTGAAGCCACGTCTGGAGATTTTCAATGTTTCCACAGGCATCGTAGTTATCCTCACCATGAACATGTAAAATTAGTTTGTTTCTATCCTCCTTCATTATTTCAAAAAGACCAGGATTTTGGATAAATTTCTGGACTGTAAGTTCTAATAAAATATTCAATCCTTTTTCTTCTCTCCATTTTACAACATCAACTCTTGTCTTGTTATGCTCAGCAAGGCACCTTTTGACATAACGACGTTGAATAGATGTTCTTGAGTTACGTGGAAATGTAAAAGGTTCGTTACAGATATCAAGTAACTTATAGTATTGGTATCCTTCATCTACGGAACGAAAGTAGATATCATTGTATCTTAGTTTCTTAACACTATAAACAGATGAGTAGATACTTGAAGCATCTTCGATACAGACTACATTTGATGGTTCAATTTTAATATTAATAGTTCTAATATTTCCTGGGACAGGTAATTCTTTTAAATTTTCATCATCTTCCTCGTCCCAACGATTGTTGTATGTGATTTGTCTTCGGTGAAATCTTCTCTTAGGTTGACGCTTTACTTTGAAGGTTGGTTTTCTTATGATATCGAATCTTCTTTCGGTCCTTGTGGTAGAAGATGGTGGTACATTAACAGCATTTATAGTAGAACTATTCAATTGTTGTCCGTCATCCGATATGTTAGATATATTCATATAGTCATTATTAATAATAGTATCATTTCCCATTGGTCCAGTTCTTGTAAAATTACTATTATAGACGTTTCTATAGAACGGCATATTGGTAAATTTGAGAATTGTACGCTTTCAACAATCAAACGATTAATGAAAGGAAAAGAAGAAGAACATGGAAGTTCAATAAATTATAAAATGATAAATTAAACATCCTAACAGCAATCGTTTCATATTTATACTTTGAACTTCTATTGATAATATCTTTATTTCTTATTTGAGGCTATATAATGTATATTTCTTCCTTATTCTGTGATATTAAGAAGATTACTAAGTGTTGAAATTTTGTTTTATGATACCTGAGAATGTAATGAAGAGTATCGAATTATAATTTAAAAAATATTAAAATATAAAATCGAAAAATTAATTAATAAAATGGCTCAAAATATTCTTTCGAAACTACACCAGCATTACTTCCAAAACAACAATTGCTACACCTTTTTTTGTGTAGAAAAATTCTTCTTTATTGGAAACATCAACTTTTTCTAAATCAAATCTATTTAAGTGTTATCGTTTTCTACCAAAAAGATTGACGAACGTCTTTCACCAAAATAAATGTTATCATATTAAATTAGTCTTACTTGGTATCAACTTTAATTTTTGACTCTCAACTAGAATGTTTAAAATGTACATTACATTTATCTTTGACTATAACTTTAAATTTTGGCGCTATTATTGTCTCTTTGAATATTGATGAATTTAGAAATGATACAGCAAAATGGTGATTACGTTGTATAAAAAAAGAAAGGTATTTTATATATTTCATTCATCATAACATAATCATTGTTTTGTCGTATCAATTTTGAGTGTTATCATTTTACATTAAATTAATTTTTTTTCATCTAAATTTGTTTTTAGAAAGTATGGCTACTAGTGAGAAATTGATTGTTTCTTGTAGGATTCGCCCATCTTTGGTGAATCAAGGAAATGATGACAAATCTGTCAATGTTGATCCCTTAAACAGTACAGTTACGATCTACGATGGAGAGAATGACTATACAAAGTATACGTTTGACTATGTATTTGATAAAAATTCGACTCAGGTAAGTATTATACAATTTAACACATAAAACGATGTATTTAGGTTGAAGTTTTTGAAAAGTTAGGAAAAAGGATTGTTGATGGATGTGTAACAGGTGTTAATGGAACAATATTTGTATATGGACAAACTGGTTCTGGTAAGACATGGACAATGTTAGGGCCAATCGAGGGACATGACAGTAACTTCGAAAATCAGGGTTTACTACAAAGATCTATTAACTATCTTCTACTTAAGCTGGATAACATTAAGTCATTAAATCACTCAGTAACTTACTCTATCAATGCTCAATGTATTCAATTGTATAAAGAGACACTGTATGATCTTCAAACTTCACAATTGCACAAAATTACATTAAAAACGCGTCCACAAGGAACTGTTGTTGAAGGAGCTACTAACACATACATTAAAACAACATCAGATTTACAAAAAATGCTAAGGCATGCGTGGACTAATAGGATTGTCTCAGAAACGTCTATTAATGCAGAATCATCTAGATCTCATGCAATTTTTACATTCGATATTGAGATTAAAGAAACAGTCGAGGATGTTGTTTATGTACGCAGATCTTTCCTTAATTTAGTTGATTTGGCAGGTTCAGAACGTATAAATACATCAAGTATTGATGCTGAACGTATTCCTGAAACGGCTGCCATTAATAAGTCACTTCTTCAATTGGGCCGGGTTATTCGTTCTTTGTCAGTCTCAGGAAATTCTTATGTTGGTTACAGAGACTCTCTTTTGACGCAACTTCTTCGCGATTCATTGGGTGGAAATGCTAGGACCTCAGTTATCGTTAATTGTCATCCAGATAGAAGATTTAAAGAAGAGTCTATTTCTACTTTGAATTTTGCAATGAGTTGTATGAAAGTTGTAAATAAAGCAAGAGTAAATGAAGATCTACGCGCTAAGAATGTTGATGTCTATAAGAATCTCCTAGCGAAGTCGAAAGGAGAAATATATTTATTGACTCAGGAGCTTGAAAATCTACGAAACAAAAAAGATATCTCAAATAAGGAACTCGACGCCCTTCATGCAACCATTCATAGTCTTGAGAAACAACTTTTAAAGAAAACTGAGGATTTGGATAAGTTACATGCACAACTTTTAAAACGTGATGAGGAACACGATAGAGCTTTAATGGAATATCAAATAAGTATTACTGATTTAAAAACCCAACTATCTGAATTAGTTAACATCAGAAATAAACAACCAACAGATAGTAGAAAGAACCGACGAAGAGCAATACATGTTCCAGTAAATTTGAACCGACTTATTGAGGAAACAAAATTGGACGTTGAAAAAGAGGATGATCAAGCAATTATGACATGTAGCACTGGTGACCAACGATCTTCTGACGTTGAAGCATTAAAAGTTGAAAAGCTCCGCCTTGAAGTAGAGTTAAATAATTTACTTAATACTGTAAAGAATAAAGAAATGATTATTGCGAAGTATGAAAATTTAGAAAATGAAAAGATTCAACAATATATGCACAAAGTTGCCGAACTTGAGATGGTGATAGATGAATTAAAGGAAAAGATTTCTAGCTCTGAAATAAGAGAATCTAAGAATGAATCTGAAATCCTACACTTAAGGAAAATAATAAATGATAACGCTGAAACATTGAAAGGATCTGTTGAAAATGCTGAATTACTTCAAAAGAAACTCTTAACTACTGAGCAGGAATGTGATGATCTAAAACAACAATTATCTAAAAAATATGCTGAATTAGAAAATGCACTTTATGAAATTGATCATCTAAAATCTTTTAATAAAAAAGAGTTGAAGCAGAAGCTTGAAGAACAAAAAATTAAACTATGTGAAGAATTTAATACTGATCAAGTCATTGAGGAACTAAAGAATGAACATTCTAGAATAGTTAATGAACTTAACAGTAAGCTAGTTGAAAGCAATCAAGTAAATTCAGATTTAAAAAATGCCCTTTCTGAGATGACATCTCAACTAAATGAATACAATACAATAAAGGAAAATTTGGCAGAAAAAGAAAATATAATACTTAAACAGGAAGTAGAAGAACTTACAACCCAAGTAGATTCACTTCTTGTCAAGTTAAACGAAATAGAAAATTCTAATAAACTTGAAAAAGACAAGGCCATTAAGCAAATTGAGGAAGTTAATCAAATATTATCAAAAACAAAGAAAGAAAAAGAGAATTTAGAGATGCAAATTAAATCTATGGTTGAATCTGTACTTAACCAATGCTTTGCACCAAGTGATTTTAGAATGTCCATTCTATCTACATTCAATTCATCTTCTTCTATTTATGATGCCGTTGTATCAAAAGTGAAAGAAATGAAGGATCAAATAGTAAGTGAGAAATGCCAAAGAGAGTTTAGTGAAGAAATTCTTCAAAGGGCACAAGTTGAAAGAGATGAATGGGAAGAAAAGTACTACCAGTTACAAAAGGAGTTCGATGAATTGGATCTAAAATCAAAAATTTCTGAGGAAAATAAATTGAAGACACCAATAAAACCAGATGGTAGAAAGCGTGCGGAATCAAGTAAAAATGTACTAAAAAGCCAAGAGCAATCAATTACTAATGAGTCACTAAGAAGGTCAACAAGAAGAAAAAGAACTGATAAATAATGTTTTTTAATATTATTTTATTAATGTATATATTTTGAACATTCTACTGTATAAATTTTTTTAAAAATCAAATTTTTTTCATTTATTATATTATATAATAAAAGAAACATTAGTATCGTCAAAATATGACATTTTTGTTTATTGCATTAATTTTTATTGTAAAAAATGTTTCACCATTAATGTATGGAAAAGAGGTGAATCTACTAGATCCCCAAGTTCGCCATTTCACAACAGCATTTTTTAGAGTAAATGGAACTACATCAACTTTCCTTTGCCAAGGTCACATCATAAATACAACATTTATTATTACCACTGCAAGGTGTGGAAAAAAATTGTTGAAGCCACACAAAGATGGAGGTGCTGTTTATATTACTGAATATGGAAGTGACTTATCAATAATTGGAAAACCTGAAAAATTATTAAATTATAATAATCAAATAAAAAAAGTAATTTTTAATCCAATGACATATGAACTGGTAAGTTGTATATATTTAAAATGTATTTTTATTTTTTAGGACACATTAAATGATATTGCTTTTATAATTACAACAAAAAGCATTAATTATTGTCAAAATATGAATACGTATCATCCAATACTAATTATGACATCAGATCATTTTAAACAAATGAGTAGAGATTACTATCTTCTTGGGCATGATGAATTCCAAAGAGAATCTAAATGTTTTATACGATCGTGGGGAAGAGATGAGACAAATAAGTTTAACACGAAGTTACGTGAAATACCAGTTCATTTGTTAGAGACAACGGAACATTATATATTACTTGAATCAGAGATTACTGGAAACGATGGATTTGTTTGTTGGGGTGATATTGGTGCATCTGTTTTTTGTGAAATTGAAGAAGCTATTTACATTTATGGGATTGTTTCATTCTCTGACGAGATTCTTAAAAGGTCTCCAAATGATTGTAGAAAATTAAAGGTATCAAAAATTCCTTTTTTGCATAGTAAACATAATAGAGATTTCATCGATAGTCTCTTTTATAACCATACCTTAGAGCTTGATTTGATCTTTGGAGATTGTGATACTAGTTACAGGTCAAGATTTAAGAAGCACAAAATAAAACATTACATGAAGAAAACAAGAAAAAGTCACCATATTTAGTTATATTTTTCTACCACATCCTTATTAACAACATTATTAAATACAATATCTTAACATTTAATAATCACTAATAGTTACTTTTAATATCTTTTATAAAATCGTCTTTCAAATAAATTAAACAATTTAAAAAATTAATTAATTTAATTGAGGAAATAATACAATGAAGATCATACAAAAATAATAGTAAAAATGAATATTCGAAACGTTATTAACAAATTTAATGACAAAAAAATCAAAAATGTTAATAACAGTAATAATTTACTTAAAAAAGCTTTGATCATTGGTAGAGTGTAAAAGAAATTTAATTAATTTGATTTTCCAGGGTAGTTGTGGTTGATTCATTTGATGTCTCCATTGCCTGGTCTTTAGAAGCCTCACCAACTGGAGCATTTTCAATATTAGCGTAAGAAATGTCAGTTCCAGATCTTTCTCCTTCTTTTTCAGTATCATATAACTCCGCAGGGTGTTCAACTATTTTGTCTGTAATGTGATTCGCAAGTCGTACATCTGTATCCATCATGTCTTCAGTACAACTTTCATCATATTTAAGATAAGAAGATGGTTTTTCGTGGAATTGTACAGATGGAGCTACATCCACGTGACGTAAATTTTCAAAAATTTGCAAAGAAGTTTTTTGTAAATACTCCCTAGTATTGTTATTCGGAACATTACTCGGGGAAATGTGGAGCTTAAAATCAGGTCCAAAATATTCAAAGTAATCATTGTATGGGAGATCATTTGAAAGTTCAGTATCTAAGGCAACCCCTGTTTCATATGTCCAACATCTAGAAACATTCCTAACTGTATATCCACCGCCACCTAACATCATTAAAGGAATTCCTTGTTTCTTCATAAATTCCACACACTTTCCATGACCTTTCAGTGTGAGGTTAAAACATCCAAGACGGTCACCAGTTAATGAATCAGCACCAAGTTGAAGCACAATAGCTTCAGGGCGGAATTGTTGGAGAACACGTTCCATAACCGGAACAAAGATGGCTTCATAGGTCAGGTCATCAATACCATCTCTTAAAGGAAAATTAACATCATAATTTAAACCCTCTCCAGCTCCAATATCACTCAAGTCTCCAGTTCCAGGGAAGAAATCACCATATTTGTGAAATGAAACAGTCATAACTCGATTAGAAGTAAGGAAAGCCTCAGCAATTCCATCACCATGATGGAGATCACAATCTACATAAAGAACACGTTGGTACTCATTAAGAAGTTCCAATATTCCAATAACAATATCATTAGTGTAACAAAATCCGGATGCTTCAGATTTCTTTGCGTGATGGAGACCACCCATCCAATTTATTGCAATGTCACATTGCTTTTCAGTTAATTTTTTTGCTGCTGCAATTGATCCACCACAGGAAATGGTACAAAATTCATACAAACCATCAAAGACAGGACAATCTTCACCAACATTAAATAAACTCATTTGCTTCTCAAAATTTGACATGTTATCGGGTCTTATAGTATTAAGAAAAGTGAGATAATCATCAGAATGGAACTTAGCCATTTCTTCAAACGTAGCAACAATAGGTCTATAAATTTCCATCTTCCTGTACAACCCATAGTTTAGACAAAGATTGTGTGTCATACGAACACGTTGTGGTTTCATTGGATGTCCTTGTCCATAGTAAAAATTCCCAACGTCGCCTGAAATATGGAGAAAAAAAAGTAGAAATATTAATTTTTAAAACTCACTGTCATAATAGTAAGCAACACGTTTTGGTTGTCCAGAAGTCATATCTAAAAATGGCTGTTAAAAAATATACTTAGTACAAACTATTGTAATGATGCAGATAAACTAGTCACTATTCCAATATACTTGCACTTTGTAAACTTTAGGAAAAAAGCGCCTGTTATTGGTTTGGAATAATACTCTTATGAAAAGGAACGGTTTTTTTATCTATAAAACTATAATTAAAACATTTGGTCAGGCTCTATAATTCTATATCCGGCTTTATTGGGCGGAGAAATTTTTATAGTGACCTAAAATATTTTCTTTTTCAAAATCAATAGTTAATGTCTTAGTGAGAGACAAAGGTGCCAAATTGAAAAAATAAAAATGGAGTTTGAAAAATGAGTAGACATTTTGTCTCGAGACAAATAAAAATCACTGTCAGTTAACAACTGGACTATCAAAAAGTTTACTTTAGAATACATTCAAAGTAAAATGGTCCGTTAGTAATGTAATAAGTATTTGAGCTACACAGGCTTACACTACTTTACTATCGTGTTACTTATTCACATTGTTAATAACAACAATCCGACATTAGTGTTTTTTGGTTTGTGTAGAAAAAATTGGATACAATGTGAATTGGAAAAAATTTTGGGTAAGGTGTCTCAAAAATGTTACAGAGTAAACATTTAAGTCTCTTGTTTTGAAATTTAAAAAATTTACGAAATTTTGTCTCATTATTTGAAATCTCCGTGGGACACTATATGTTTTTAAAAAAGGTTGTTTTTGTTTAAAGAATTTTGATGGTAGATAACTATTCATAAACAAAAAGAAATTTAATGTTTAGTATAATGACCATGGATAAATGTTTACCCCCTAAATGTTCTTGTATTTTTTTTACTTGTGTGAGATGGACTTTTTGTTCCATACGTCATTGAAGGTAATCTGTAGTTTAAATTTACGAAGTTAGTTTAATATTTGTTAAATAGTTTTAAAGTTTACATTAATAAAAGTTTATTAAGACAAACTAATATGATTATTATATTCCAAAGAACTGTTAAAATTTTTATCATTGTGTTCTAAAAATCCGAATAAATATTCGAGCAATTCAATTAAGTGACATTGTCTTCAAATTTATTCGTATTAAGCATAAGTAAAAGAAAATTTCAAAATATTCATGAAAATGGATTAAAATTGTATTAAAGAATTTATTTAGAAGAAATTATGGTAAATCAAAAGGAAAATTTTAATGTAAATAATTCAGGAGGATAGATAAAAAACATTTATTTATGCTTGCAATTTTATATCTTCTGCATAATGCATTTTTATATCTTTCATATTAGTGTATTTTTATTCAATATACATATTTTATTTAAATCACAATTACAGTATTATTAAAAGAGAGAGTATTTATGAAATCGTTCTTACCCTTGATTTGGATTCAACAGTTTATTATTCTTGGCGTAGATAGTAATGTTATGATAATAGTCATTAAAATTTAAATAGATATATTTCTGATTCTATGTTGGCAAATTTTGTCATATAAAACTTTGCCCTTTCTGAATGAATTCAAAAAATGTTTCATAAATAAGTAGTTAACGTTATTGTATATTACTTGCATTTTAATTGAATATTAATAAAATTATAGTGAAAATTACTGGCTTTTCTATTTTTGTTACTAATTTAAATGAAGAAAAATGCTGCATTGAAAATAAATTTCTCCACTAATTAGCGTTTGTTAAAACAATAAAATTTTATGTGCCATTAGATTTTCTTATCTTGATAATACTTGAATTATGCAATTTATTTTAATTTTGTTCTTTTTGTCATTGCATTTTAATTTAAAATATCATGTGCATTTAGTGAAATCATTTTTTCAAACTTTTGACGAAATTAGAATTATTTTAAAATTATTTTGTAGTTGGAAATTATTTATATTACAACAAGACTCTTCATTTTTCATATATCTTTAATACTTTATTTTGATTATTTTTTTAAAGTTTCTAAAAAACGATTGCATGGCAAATAAGACAATGCAAACACGGAATGAATAGTTGTTGGCATTTCCATGTTAGATATATTAACTTCTCTATTATCAGCAATCCAAAAATATACTTTAATTGAACAAATAGAAAAAGTATAAATTAAATATAATAACATATAATATTATTTGACATTTCATAAATTATTTAACAATACCATTAAAAAAACTATTATCATTTATTGTTTAAACATGTTAAAAATATGTGTGATATATATCTATAAAAGACTGAAAATAAATTGATAAGAAATGTTATATTCTTATCATTTAGGAAAATAGCATTTTTCCAAGAAATTTGTTATTTCTAATATGAATAAAATAAATATTACAATTTAATTCAAAATTATATTTTTTCATCCTATAAAGTGTTATAATTTTATGATAAATATATTACTGAGTCTTTATTAGTTTATTTATCTTATTATTCTTAATTAGATATATTCTTCCTAGTATATGTTCACTTCATATATATAAACAATAATTTACCATGTGATGACATTAAAATGATAAGTATCTCAAATATTGTAGAATTTTTGTTAAATATATGGAATTTTAAAACACACTAGTTATTTTTGAAGTTTTGCAAAATAACATTATTATTAATTTATCTAGATGACTAATGAATGTGGTATTGTAATGAATAATTAATTAATGCTAAATTTCTTATATAATGAAAAAAGTACGACATAACACCATTTACTCTTATCATTTAAATGTTCATTATATTATAAAATTATTTTTATAAATGCTTTCCTTTTTTATTATTTATTTTTTCGTTGAGGCTAAAATAAAAATTTTATGGTTTTTAATAAGTATCCTTTATAAATAGAATAGGCCCATGTTTCCAGTCATCACTTTCCCTTTCAACTATTCAATGAGTAGAGGAAGAAAACTGAAATAGAGAAATTTATTTTAATTTTATTTTACTTAAAAGAAAGACTTTTTAACCAATGAAAAATGAAGAAGAATTTTATTAATGGTTGTTTGTAGATATTTAATATAGTTATATTATTGTACAACAAATGTTAAAAAGATATGATCGATTGCTTAGATTCTTTTTAAATATAAGGTATTTTTAGGATATAATTATTTTGCTATTAATTGAATAAAATGCTTCATTGAGAAAATAACAATTATTTGTAATATTATCAACTATACTTTTTTTTATTTAGTATTTTTTATCCATGATAACACTTTCAGTTTAAATTTATCTTTAATCCCTATTTTGTACCTTTTCTTACCATTTTATTAAATGTCCCTTTATAGATGTTATGCATATATATTTATGTGTATGCAAGTTAAAATATATGGATATGTGTTATTAGTACTTTGTAATACTAACCATTAACTTTAAAAATTGCTTATATTCTTAAAAATATATTTTAAAGAAATTTACCAGAAATAAGTTGCAATAGTGTTTATTATGTTTAGTTACTTTTAAAACAATTTTAATTTGATACATTATTCTGTATCCATATTATTGTTCATTACAAAAATTAGTCTTCCTTCCAAATAACAGGCCAATAAATTTTGCCATACACCACTCACTCTTATTTTAATATTTTTAATTTTTCTTTTATTTTAAAAATTTTATTTTATCCTCTCAATTAATGGTATCTCCATATTTCTCAAATTAAAATTAATAATAGCACAATTTTTAGCACTTGAAAACATATCAAGTATGTCAGATTATGATTATTTAATAAAATTTCTTGCATTGGGAGATTCGGGAGTAGGAAAAACTTCTTTCCTTCATCGATACACAGATAATACTTTTACAGGACAATTCATTTCTACTGTTGGAATTGATTTTAAGGAAAAAAAAGTTGTCTACAAGTCTGCGCGTGGGGGTTTTAATACTAGAGGACAACGTGTTCTTCTTCAATTATGGGATACAGCAGGTCAAGAGAGATTTAGGTCTCTTACAACAGCTTTTTTCCGTGATGCTATGGGATTTATTCTAATTTTTGACATCACGAATGAACAAAGTTTTTTAAATATTAGAGATTGGCTTTCACAACTAAAAGTTCATGCTTATTGTGAAACTCCTGATATTATTCTTTGCGGAAATAAAGCTGATTTAGAGAACAGAAGACAAGTTTCCACGGCCAGAGCTAAGCAATTAGCAGACCAATTAAAGTAAGTAAATTTTTCATTTTTCATCATTTACCTATAGTCTTCCGTACTTTGAAACATCCTCCTCCATGGCAACAAATGTTGATAAGGCAGTAGAATGTTTGTTAGACATGGTTATGCATCGTATTCAAGCTACAGCTGATGGTGAATTTTTGCCAACGGAATATGTAGGTGGTAATGGTAGAATAACAATAGATGAGACTTCAGCACCCAGTCTGAATAATTATTGCGCCAATTGTTGAAATGAAAAGTCCATGGATGCTTTATCAAATTCAATATATATTGAATTAGTATTTACACTCAAAATTTAATATTATAGAAAGACTTTTTTTATAAGAATCCAACTAATTAATTCTTTATATCAAAATTGTAATAAATATAAGAAGAAGTCTTTCTAAATTTTTTTTCAACCTGTATATATATTTTTATAAATTGATTTAAATCCTTAGAAAAATATTATGACATAAGTTATTTTTTGTTAAAAGTATGAATAAGTAGAAATCTCTGGACAAAATTAATAGTTTTAAATTATTATGATTAAAAAAATATAACAAATGAATATATAAATATATTTTAAGCTTTAGACAATAAAACATAACCCGTCTCGTAAAAACTATTTAAAATAAAATTAACATTAAAATTTGACTGTTCTGGGTTCTTTTAATTTGATACATTTGTAAACAATATATGAAATAGTCTTGATAAATTTAGATTTTTATTGGCGAAGACTAATTTTAAAGACTTGACAATATATAAAAAAACGTAGTAAATTTGCTAACAATTTAAGGAACAGTATACTCAAGATGTTGTTGTGTTTTCGTGTAACAATCATTAAGTGACCAATGCACAATATCGTTAATTGTTTTCAGAGGAAATCCATAAAAACTTTGTGTTGAATTTAAATCTAATTTATTTACTTACGAAATTGTTTTAGTAAATATATCTGCTTGCTTTTTTTAATTAATTTTAAATCCTTATTATAATAAATTTCCATAATATTATTTTAAATGTTCGAGGTTATTAAGAAATATAGAAAAACATTTTAAATAATTTTTATTAATTTATACAATTTTAAAAAATCTATAAATATACCGAACTTTCGAAAAATAATATTTGACTTTTAAGCAGAAGTAATCTTTGCATTCGTATTCTTTAGATAATTTTATAAATGTTTGGGATACTTTTAAAAAGCATTAAATTATAGTTATTTGATTCAAGTTCGAAATTTTCAATAAAAATAATTAATGAATTAAAAGTAGATTATTTTTCAAGAATAAATCTTTTATACTTTGCTTATTTTATCAATTTTAAAAATTCTTTTTTCAATTCTACTGACATTTATGTTAACATTGGTTTTTTCAATTTTAAAAATAGTAAAACACATTAATAATTCAATGCTTAAGCAAATAAAATAAACTTGAGTTATAAATTTGTTTAAATTATAAAGACTAATAAATGATCTAATATTATCTGGCTGTCTTTTTTAAAATTTGACCTTAAATGTCCTCCAATGTCCTTAAAACTTATATTTTAAATATATTAGAGTTTTCCATTTACAATCATTTCTTTATAATAAATTATACAAATATTCATTTTTTTTATAATAGGTCATATTTTTATTAGATAGTTCAAGATCTTTATAATTTAAGATTATACTTATATCGTAAGGTAGATAATTGTTCCTATAAAAGTGCTCCCAAAAAGTTTTGTAATCACTGATTTACTATCTTTAGTTGAAAATTGCTCTTTTCTAAAAACTATTATTTATCAAGAAATAGGCATCCAAATTTTGCATTTTAAAGTATATGCATTTTAGTTAAATTTAATTTTTCTTTGGGCTAAAAAAAGTTAGTGAGACATATACAGTAGTGATATAGAATGGAAAATGGCAAATATAATTTCTCTTAAATTTTCCGCTCTAGAAAATAAACCATTAAAAAACGAAAATTCTAATTTAAGCACTTTAGTATTCTAAATTAAAAAAAGTAAAACTTAATATAAAGTAACTAAAAATGTACATAAAAATTAAAACCATATTCACAAGTTAATTCCATTAAAACGTTAATAATCATCTCCAAGGTTATCATCAGAACCTGCTTCGTAAGCTTCTCCGTTATCAAAATATGTAGTAGCATAATCATTATCCTCCTCCAAGTAATCATCGTCACTATATACATTTTCATCATCGTCTTTTTGTTCCTCTTCCTCATCTTCATATCCTGAAGGTTTTGCTTTTTTCTCAACTCCATTTCCTTGTGTTTCCATAGCCTCAAGATTAGCAATACGACTACTTAACTCAATTTCGTATTTGCGCTTCCTTGCAGCGATTAATTCCTCCTTAGTCTTCTTTGGATGCAATTCTATTGGAACTCTATTAAGATAAGGAATAAATATATCTTTCTCCTGTTCAAGATATTTATCAGAATAACTTTTATCCATATCACTAACTAAACTTTCGCTTCGATAAAATTCAGATGCTTCAAAATTCCGAATAACCGCTTGCTTCATGTCAACCATAAATTGTAGATCATTGGACATTTCAATTTGTGCACCACTACGCGCCAATGGGGTATAAAGTTTTGGTTCTTCTCGTTTTCGATTGACTAAAGTTCCGATGTCTCCCCTTTGAATCCCTAAAGCTGAAGCTAATTGAGCCATTGACCCTCCACGCCCTCCTTTCTTAGACATCTTATTAAAAGAAATATATCTAAATAAAATATTTTATCATCATAACGAGGAAAAATCACAAACATGAATAATTTTGGTTGATAAACCATATAAAAAAAATTATTGAAGTTATTATCATATTACTCACAAAAAACAGAACAATAAAATTATACTACATAGAGAAATAATATTTAAAATACGACCTAAAAATAACTTTTAAAATTAGAGTACTATTTTTCATTTCTTGATTTGTTCCATGAGTCTAATCCTTTCGGTAATTCGGTATTTTCATCTATTCCACCAGTTCCTTCAACGAACTCTTCGTACGTATGCTTTTCTGGGAATGGTCGTTTACCTAATATTTCGATCATATCATCTCTTTTAAGCACCTCTTTTTCAAGTAATCTTTGTGCTACTTTTTCAATTTCATTTTTCTTTTCCAAAAGTAAATCTCTTGTTCTTTTTAAAGCATCATTTACCACGTCTCGAACTTCATTATCAATTAACTGTGCTGTTGATTCACTATAGGGCTTGTCAAATGCCATTTCTCCAGGTCCTGGAGTATCAAATGATAATGGTCCTACATTCTTAGACATTCCGTATTTAACAACTTGAGAATATGCCATTTGAGTTATCTTCTGTAAATCGTCTTGAGCTCCAGTTGTAATGCGACCAAAGAATATCTCTTCAGAAACCCTACCTCCTAGCGACATACACATTCTATCCATAATTTGTTCTTTTGTATACAAATATTGTTCTTTCGGTAAATATTGAGCATAACCAAGACCTTTACCTCTGGGAATAATTGATACTTTAAGAAGTGGATCTGCATATTGTAAGAACCATCCCGCAACTGCATGACCAGCTTCATGATATGCAACTGTTTTTTTCTCTTCCGGTTGTAAAACTTGAGATTTCTTTTCCATACCAGCAACTACTCTTTCAATTGCTGCTTCGAAATGTTTTAATATTATTTCTTCATTTGCATCTCTTGCAGCAATCAAAGCTGCTTCATTACAAACGTTAGCAATATCAGCTCCAGAAAAACCAGGAGTATGTGCGGCTAATTTTCTAGCTAATTCAACTTTATCTAAAGATGTTTTTAAGGGACCTAAGTGTACTTTGAAGATAGAAGCTCTTCCTTTAATATCAGGGACAGATACATTAATTTGTCTATCAAATCTTCCAGGCCTAAGAAGTGCCTGATCTAATATATCTGGGCGATTTGTTGCAGCTATTACAATAACTGAAGATTTATCAGTGGTAAAACCATCCATTTCAACAAGCAATTGATTAAGAGTATTTTCTTGTTCTGAATGACCACCAGCACTTCCCTTACCATGTCTTTTTCTTCCAACAGCATCTATTTCATCAATAAACAAAATACATGGAGAATTTTTTCTTGCCATAGAAAACATATCACGTACTCTAGATGGACCAACACCAACAAACATTTCAAGAAACTCCGATCCAGAAACTGTTATAAAAGGTACATTTGCTTCACCAGCAGTTGCTTTTGCAAGTAATGTTTTACCAGTACCAGGTGGTCCTGTGAGAAGTGCTCCCTTAGGAATTTTGGCACCGAGATTCTTGTATTGGTCAGGATTTTTAAGGAAATTAACAAATTCCATAATTTCTATTTTTGCTTCCTCACATCCAGCAACATCTTTAAAAGTTACTTTGATATCTTCTTTGTTAATTAGTCTAGCAGTACTACTTCCAAAATTACCAAAAAGACCTCCTCCAAATCCTTTTGGTCCTTTGCTACCACCTATAAATTAATTAATTGTAAATTAAAATACAATAAAACATGCCTGTTATTTTTCCAAAACCTCTAAAAATAAAAGCCAAAATTGCAACATTAATAAGTATCGTCATTACAGTACTTAATGTGCTTGCACCATCTTTTGAAAAATCATATTCATTTTTATACACTACAGGAACTCTTTCTTCTGGAGGAATGTTTAAATAATATTGTGCAGCATCAAGACTTCTTTCAAATGAATCAACAGATCCTACCTGAAAGTATGGAAATACTTCTGTATTCTCACTTGTCTTTGTTATAACTCTAACCCATTGTTTATTGACAACTTCTAATCTTATCAAATCACTTTTTCCAAGATAATTTGTGGTGAACTCTTTCCAAGATATTTCCTTATAACTATTTGCATGACCAAGGTAGTAGAAAAATCCACCTCCTGCAATAAGAGAGAGTAAATAAGCCACTTTTACGGCATCGCTGTACTTTTTCTCGGGTCCTGGTTTTTTGTCATCATTTTTATTCGAAGGCTCCTCATTTTTTATTTTATTTTCCTCTTCCTTTTTTGTCTCATTAAATTTTTGTGCGAGTTTCATAAGACGATCCACAATATCATCTCCTTTCCCATCTTTTTTATCACCGTTACTCCTAGTCCATAATTGAAATGTTTTATGAAATTTATCTTGTATATTTGGAAATTGAAAAACTTTGTGCCTAAGAAAGATACTGTCCAATTCTCCACTACTTAGAATTGAATTTTCTTTATTTAACGATGATGTTTGGTTTGGTAACGATGTGCAGATACCTCTCGAGGCATTGGAAAATAAGATACATTTAGATACAACATTTTTGCTTCTTGTACTATGTGATGTTATTAAACGTAGCATTTTTTTAAATATTGAGACATACGAAGATTTCCTGGAAAAAATAAATTTAGTAATGTTTATAGTAGAAAATAATTTCTAGCAAAATAAATTAATTTTACATTACGAAATAACGGGGTGAAGAAGTAGTACTATTCCAATGATCGGTATAAGATAAGAAGTGAAAAGGTCATTTGAAAGATGTGTAATTTCTTTTTGAAAAAGTTTATGAAATGAATTTGATAGCAATATTTTCTATTGGTATCTGAACTAAGATTTTTATTGTTGTAATTAAAAAGTTTTTACCATCTTCAATACACCAAAAATATAAAAGGAATTTCTAGATTTTATATACTGTTCAAATGATTTGGACAAAGTGTTAAAAATTTGATTCTTATTGTGACTTTTTCACATTAATTTGCTTAATATTTATGTATAATAAACAAACTAAATAACCTTATGACGTTTTCTATAATTACGGATAATTAATCAAATATTAATATTTTATAAAACTCTTACAAATATACAGGCATTTTGAAAAGCAGTCCTACACCTCAATTACATATAACTTTTTTTGTCCAATCGATTTTGATATTTATTTATTAATTAGTAGATAAATTTTGGAAATTATTTTCTATGAAATTTTGTTCATTCAAAAGTTTCGGTAAGTAAGAGATTAAATAACCATCGAAGACAAAGAAAAAAACTATATCAAGTAAAATTCATAGTCTTTGTCCTTTAATAAAGAAATGAATTTTTGTAAATTAATAAAAAAAGTGGTGGTAATTTTAAATCTGGAACTGTTATTTGAAAAGCTTACATGCAAAAACCAGTATTAGTACATAAACGTAGTTGTATTATTTTTTTTTACTTTATTACCACCGGTATATTTATGAATAAAGGTACTAATAAAGTTTATCGATACTTTATAAATGTTGGAAAATTCAATTTATATTTAAAGCTATTATAAATGTTTTACTTCATCTATGTTGCTTCAGATGACTTTATCAAAAAGTGATGAGAAATTTAAAGGTAAATATTTAAAATATGAGTCTATTTTTCCAGTATGAACACATCTAATGCTTAATGAAAAATATATAAGCATTTTTAACATACAGATTCAAGAGTACATTAAGAATTATTAAAAAAAATATATGTCGAATAAATCTATTTAGAAAAGTTGTTGTAGAGGATTCACACCAATTTGCTAATATTCATTAATATAGAGATCAAACATTAAACAATATAGCCAACTCCCGTACGCTATCTTATTATAAAGTTTACACATAAATTTCATATATGAATACTATAAATGTATGCAAAATTCCATCTATTGAAATGAAATTTATGTAAACGTTTTTAGGAACGATGAAGATTAAATAGACATTTATATTTTAAATAAATTAAAAGAAAAGGAATACATGAAAAAAAATTTTTAATTCTAATTGAAGGAGGAAGACTAATCTTTTAAAGTGGTGATATTTCCTTTGTTGGTATCTGTAAGCTATAAGTGATTTAGTATCATAATAAACTGTGATAAACATAAGTTACATAATAAAAAGAACATATGGCCGAAAAATGTTTATTGTTTTTTAACCGAAAAATGACAAAAAAATTTTTAAATCTCCATATTTACATTGTGCACGTTGTTACATCCTCACAAAAATTAATTGAATTTTGACATAGTTTTAAAATTGGCTAAAAATTAAGTTGATAAAAGTTGTGTGATTTGAATTGAAATTTTCATTAAATATTGGCTTGAAAGATCTACAAAAAGAAATTTTTCTATATATATTTTATATTTAATCCTATACGGTCTCAAAAATATCAAAACTACACAAATTAATTTGGCAAAAAATTTAAAAAAGTTTTTTCCTAAAAAAAGTAAAAATTACTAGAACATTTTTCTTAATTTGGCTACAAATATTGGCGAAAAAATTATGTAATTGTTAAATTGGCATTTTTGTACATTGATTTGGCAACGGACTCCTTAAAAGTATTTTTTAGTAATAACTTATGGTAGTTGTTTTATATATACATATTTTGGCAACGAACTCCTTAAAAAAATTTTTTTAGTAATAACTTATGATAGTTGTTTTCTATATACATGTTTTGGCATCGAACTCCTTTTTGTAAAGTTATAGTAAGAGATAAAAAGCATTCATTTTTCTAACATAATAAAGTAAAACTTATGGTTAAAATAAAAAGTTTAAAAATTTGTTAATAAATATCTAACTAGTAGTACTAAATGTTGTCTTAAAATATTTTTTTTTATAATTTCTAAAATTTGATAAATCTATGTTTGTAGTCTTAAAATAATTTTTAAGACCTAACTTTCAAGCCTAGTAAAAGTTTTTAACTTAATTTGTAAAATTTGGCAACATTTTCTGAAAAGAAAAGATTATAAAACCTGAAAATTAAAAAGTAAAAATTTTTTCAATATCACGTGCATTGGAAGCAGTCATAAAACTTGGGAGATGTCTATTAACCAAAACTCTGAAATGAGAAATTTTAGATAATATTCTTGGCCATCTAGAAAGTTGAGGTGAGTAAGAAGGATTATGTTCTGTGAGGCATTGTAGACAACTCCAAAATTTATTGTGCCATTCCATTGCAATGTCATTATATTCTATGATATCAGGATTAATAATAAATATTGCTGATATCATGGCTAATTGTGCGTTATCAAATTGAAGCTTATTAAATGCTTCTGCTAAATTTAGCATATCGCGCATAAATGTTTCATTTATTTGAATTTCACTTGGATATATTTTCTTTCCTGTTTCAATTGATACAAAGCACCTTTTTTCCGAATCATATTGATGTAAAAAACGAAGAAGTTGAATTTCAAGCCATGACTCTTTACTTAAAAGAAGTTGTTGTTCATCTGTTGTCAGTGATGTGAAAGCATCTAAGCTTCTAGCGAAGGCAAGTGTTCTTCTAATAATAGGTGCCATTATACATTGCCATTTTATATTTTCATCATCACTTCTATGATGATGATCTGCCTTCAAAGGAACATCAATAATATTGCAATAACTATAAGTAATTGTCTTGTATAAAGGTTCAAAACTTTCTAGATCTGTTAAAGAACTCTTTTTTTGAAAAATTTCATAAATTTGTTCCAATTTTTTTCTTTCCCTATTTTCTTTTATCAATTGTCTTTTTGCTGTTCGTTCATTATCATTTAAGACTGACTCAGTACTCATTCCACTAGAGATACATTTTAAAAAGCGACATCTTTGACAGATATTTCTTGTATTCTTATTTATTTCACAATTTTCTTTTTCTTTACAAATGTATATGAGTTTTCTTTGGACTGTCCTTCTAAAAAATCCTTTACAGCCTTCGCAAGTAATGGCACGATAATGAAGACCTGTTGCTTCATCTCCACAGACATTACAAAGTTGTCCTTTTTCAAGATAACTAGGAATGTACGGTGTACCTAAAATTTATTAGTATAAAATTTGCCGATATTTCTATTGATGTTTATTAACCATCTCTTTTATTAATACCGCTACATATTCAGTAGCATAATTTTCCTCTTAACTTGTTGCGTGGAACCTTATTTCAATTTTTACTTATTATTAACGGAGTTATGGAAATGAACGATTGTGATGCAATATCATATGATTATGAGTTACGTAACCTGTTACTTAATCTTTATGAATAATAATAAATAGGGTCACTACTCTTATGCAACATTTTTTGATTCAGGTCATGGGAAGTGTATGTAGTAGGACAAAAGTTTATTTATATTTTATTCTTTAAGCTTTTAAGGTCATTATCTCAGTTGATTTCCTACAAACTAAATATCAAGAAGTTCATGAATAAAGATGTGTGAAGGGGAACAGTTTTTTTGACAAGTTCAAAAAGACAAAATTGTTTTACTTGTAATATTTTTACTTACCTTTATTACGATTTTTTGGGGAATTCCCATTTGGACTACTATTGTTAGATGAAGATGAGCTCATTTTAGAAAAAATAAATAAAATATCTCTGAAATAGAAATTTTTCATATTAAAATAAAAAAAAATAATGATATGAGAAGAAGAATGTAGAATTAGAAAATAATGAGAAATGTTCAATTAATAATGAATTTATTATATTTCCCTATCAAATGGAAGCACCTGCCCATCCTATAAAATGTCCTTAAATTTATAACTTTTATCTTACCAAACATTCTCCTCCTATTTAGCTATTACAGTAAAATTGCGTCACACTCTTACAAAATAAAATGAGGTTGATTGTGCAATATGATTCCGAGCAGAGAAAAATTCTAAAACAACTGCTCCCATTAGAAATTGTATACCTCGCCGACATATCCTTCTAATTATTTGAACAGTTAGTATAGGGTCAGGTAGAAGTAAGCCATAAACTTGATCAACAAACAAACGGAAGGAAATTTCCTTAAAATTGGTGATGATGATGAGGACAATTGTTTATATAAAAGTTTCTGGCAAAGAATGTAGTTTTATGGTCTTTCCTTATAAAATTACAAACAGATGATTTCTTTATTGAAACTATCAATTTAATCAACACTCACATTAAAAAAGTTATAAAATATTTTAATATAAAAGAAAACCGAAATTGAAACTTTTTATTTATTTTGTGTCAAAACGATTGTTCTTGAGATAACAAGTTTATAGCATTTTCAAGGTGTCAAAATCTTTTATTTTACCGCAATTTAAATTTAATTATGTATAACAATTACATCGGATCATTCGGGATATTTTGTTCTAGTAATAAAAATTTGTCGAAAATTAATGTCCTTATCAGTAATCTTAAAGCGAATATTATTTATATACACTTGGAATATAGATGCATATTTTAAATAAATTAACGAACTTGTTTGAAATAAATTTTTTATCTTTTTAATGAATTCTAATGCGAATATTAATGAAAAATTAGTTTGTTGTGTATGTATGGGTGTTCTTACTCTCCCTAAAACACTTACATGCGGGCATACGTTGTGTAGCACTTGTCTTCAACATTTATATGATGCATCAATAGAAGCGAATCAAGATTCAGTCACTGAATTCCAACTTAGTTATTCTTGTCCGATTTGCCGTATTGAAATAAATTTAGTACCCGATTCAATTGCTGTCAATGTGACCTTAAAAAGTGAGAAAAATTAGTTTTATTTATTTTATTTTTAGAAATTATTGACGATTTCTCTGCTAACAGCCTAGAAACAGATACTTTAGATTGCAAAGATTTTAGTTTTAGAAGTAATGGAAATTTATGTGCTTCATGTAAAAGAAAAATAGATAATCTTTCAACATATGCATGTAATACATGTGATAATGAGAGTGAAATTAAATTTTATTGTGCTAGTTGTGGATGGAAATACCATTCAGGTCATGAGTTTGATAAATTTAATCCACAAATATTGATAAATAACATTAATGTTGAACTGAGTGAACTTCAGAGAAATGACCCTTTGAAATTATTGGATGAAAAAGTTAAGGAACAAAATCTCAACAGAATTAACAATCTAGCGAAAAATTACCAACACCTATTGATTGTTGTAAGAAATCTTCAAACACTAGTTATGAACCAAAATCACGTAACAACCGATATAGCAAATGAGATTGGCATAATTTTGAAAGACATTAACAACTTAATGGTACATAGTAATGAGAAAATTAGTGACATAAAGGAAAAAGTAAACAATGGCATTTTTAATGAAGAAATTTACTACAATTTGAAAGTAAATTTTGAAGCAATTGAAGAATTAAAAAGAAAATTACTAACTTATGATGATGTAAGGGATGAAAGCTGTAATATTGATATAGAATTGAAGCTAGGAAGAAAGAGAAAAAAAACCTAATTTTATACATTGATAAAGTATATAAAAGATTTCAGAAAGTTTTCTGACTAAATTAGGACTATCCTATATAGGGGATAGTACAATTTTATAGTGGAAATTTTAAAAGTTGTTTTGCTTTTGAAATTTACTAATCAGTCATACTTCAAATTTAACTTAACAAAAAAAATTAACAAATAGAACCAACTTATGTGTAGAATTATCTGCCAATATTATTTTTTTTTATTTCCGGATAAAAAAGTGTAGAATTCCAAAAAAGGCGATAGCAGCGAGTGGTTTCGATCCACCGACCTCTGGGTTATGGGCCCAGCACGCTTCCACTGCGCCACGCTGCTTGTCTCCGCCCCAGATTCCTCCAGAGAACATTTAGAAAAAATATTGGTGATAAAATGATTTAATTTTCTCAATTTTCTTTAAAAATAATACATGTTTCATTTTCTGTAAATAAAATATGCTATTTAAATAGTTTTTATTAGTTTTGATAACCAGCTCATATAAAATTATTTATATCATCTAAATGTTGAAATTTTCACTTTTATAACATGACCAAAATTTAACAATTAATGGGATTTATTAAATTAATAGTAGGCAAATGAAGTAATAGTGTAAAAACTACTTAGAATTCTGTTACTCAAACTTTCCATTCTAAAGTGAATTTTTGTTTACTCCCATTTCAGGTTGTCTACAGTGCACTATTTAAAAATATTATTTTAAAAATGTGTTTAGCTAATTCAGATTTACAAGCATGTAAATCTTTAAAGCATAGAGATCGTTTTAAAAATTTCATTAAAAAACTATGTCAGGTTACTAAATATATTTTCTACATTTCTTTATGTTTCCACTGTTTTTGTAAGTTAAATACCATTTAATTGACTAAATATTGATAGTATTTTAACATATTTTAAAAAATTGTTTGTTTAAGAGCATAATTTCTGTAATAATCTTATAGAGTTGTGGATATGATTAGATAAGCAAAAATAATCTATGCCGATAACTGAACAATACTAGCTTTAAATTGCTTTAAAATGTAAGAAAAAACACACACATATAAAACAATTTTTCAACAACAATAATAAAATCGTTTTTAAACAAGAGCACAGTAAAAAGCATATTGATGCTTACTTGTTTAGGCAAATTCCCATGGAGATTCCCGAGAACAGATGTGTATCCACCTTAATCACGAAACAATAAAGTTAAATTCAGTAAGAATAAGGTAATGACCAAAACTAAAGAAAAGATGAATCAACATACAAAAACATTTATTTTATTTTGTTGATACAGAAAAATATAAATATACACAAATAAATACACATTTAAAAAATACAATAAAAAGATAAAACACTTTAAAGCTCCAGCTTCAGAAAGTCTATACAATAACTTTCGGCAACCTTCTTGATCTTCAACTGGAATTCTTCCATCTCAAGTTCAGTCAGAGGGCGACCTTTTTCCTTCTCCTCCATCTTAGTTGCCTCATAAACCTCCTTAATCCGCTCAAACAAAACTTCCTTGGCGATGTTGATGTCCTGAGAAAGAAAACCAGGATCCTCCTTTCGACTGTTCCTCTGCTTACATGAATTTTCACTGACAGTTACCTCGGTATCGGTGACTTCAGTGTCATTAAAAGTCGCCGAATTTGAGGAACCAAGTGCCGACTTCCACGATCCATTAGACTTCTTCGACCTCCGTTCACTTGACTTAGTGGTCACTTCATCGACTTCTTCTATCACATACAGACTTCTACAGGAAAGATCGCCTATAGAGCTCCTTGAACTTGCGTAGGAATTCCCACCAATTCTCGTAGACTCAGCTAACGGTGCCGACAAGGGATTATTTTCCTCAATATCCTCCTCCTTAGGCTTTACCACATAGGTTGCGTCGACATCATTCGTTGTAACATCCCCCTCTTCTCCTCCGCTTTCTCCATCTTCAACTAAAGTATCTGTGAGGGAGAAGAGATCACTTGAGTCATCTGGGATAAAAGTGCCTGTGCGGCTATTGCACCGTCGACTTCTAGAATGTACCTTATACTTTAGTGAATTGGTACTGACGGAAGTTTTTGACGATGAATGCTTACAGCCAAGTACTGTGGAATCAACATTTCCAGATTCCCCTCCGAGATATCCACTATCATCAATCAAGACGCTGTCAATGTCCGAAAAGGTTGTGGTATCGTATGTTGGCTCTAAAAAAAAGTTGCATTAATCATATTCACATGTACGAAAAAGTTACCTTCGTGAATAGGGGAAATATCCCTGCTTGAATTCCTTCCACTCTTTTTTGTCGTGGATGTTGAATCAGAGGATTCACAATTAAGGAGTCTTCTTACGGTGCGAGCCATAGAGTTAGTTGTAAAATTTAAATGATGACACAAATGAAAAATTATATCATTTTATAAGGTGAAAAACGATGACATAGAATCTTGTCACAAAAACAATGTTTGATTGATGAATGAAGTAACATTTTGTCTTTAATCATTTAAATTTACAGTTCAAAGATTATCATAGCTTACATTCCACATATCACCAATAGTTGAATGGTTCGAGATTCGGAAATTATTTAAGTTTCAAATGTTATTTGATGTTTTCATTAGTAAAAAAAGATTTAGAAGTCGTGGTATTCATAGTATCTAGGAAGATTTAATTTGTTAAAAGAAAGTTGGATTTCTTTCGTCATTACCATACTCGTTTCAGCCAGATATTTCGTTATATTAAAAGCGTAAGATAATCTGGCCGACTTTCTACACCGGAAAATGATATATTTATTTACGATATTACGATATCATGACCAACAACCTGACATAGAATCATATAAAATTCATAAAAAGATCATTATCTCCTAGAACTTTTACAAATATATAAATTTTAACATGATGAATCTATTTTTAAAATGATATTTTTTAAAAGTCCGCTAAAAACAACCCAAAGTGGGATAACAAAAATTTACTTCAAAGTGAAAAGTTGTAGTAACCAGAATGTTGCTCCAAATGCTACATAATTATAGTAAAGATATTAATATATTTAATTTTTAATACATGTTTTCTGCCCGATTTAAAAACCTTTTTCATTTTGTTTTATGTAATTTTTGATACAATAAAACTAGTGTTGAAAAGTCAAATTTTCATAATTAAATAAATAAAAAAGTTTTCTTCTACTTTAGTTTTAATAACAATGTTGAAAAAGCTGTCTTGTTACGAAAAGTTGGAATATGGTAGAATGTCTATTCAAGAGACAAATAAATTTTAAACTATTTTTAATGTTTAACTTTTTTATTTTTACTTTCATTAGGATTGCAAAGTGTAATGTTGTAAATGAAAGTAATTATTATTAAATTATCAGAATATTTTCTAGCTATTAGATTGAAATAAAATTTGTGTTTTTTAGTTATGAGTATACGTGAGAATGATTCTATTGAGGAAAACATGTATGAGGTTCTTTTTTCTAATACTGGGGTGTCAAACGTAATAACTTGTGCAAAATGTGGTTGTTCTTTTACAAGTAGATATGCTTTAAATGAACATTTACAAATTGAGCACCAGCAGATAACAGCATATGTTGGTTCTTTTGAACAAGAGTGGAGTGATTCACAAGGATTTCATTATAGCAAAGTCGAGACGTTTGATGATGAGGGAGGAAGATTTTGTGAGGATGTGCGAAAGTATAATGATGATGTTATGTTTGAGGAAGAGGTTGTTAATAGTTATGAGTCTTTTTCACCAGACATGCAAAATGAAGATGACGTAGAATATGATGAAATTTATGAGGATGAGAGTGAAAAGATAAATATTGTTCATATTCGACCAGTGACGACTGAATCAAAAAGTATGTCATGTCTAGCTGATGCTGCCCCACCTACAAAGGGTCGGAAAAAGAAAAGAGTTGAAAATGAAGTCGTTGAAAGTGTACTTGTTAGCCCAGAGATTGTTAAACAAGTTGCTCCGCAAAAAATGTACAGGCCAGAAGTTAGGCGTCCAGTGAAAGTCAATTCACATAACTTAGATTGGATAATTGATGCAGTTGCAAAAGGTAAAAATATTGACGAGTCTTCCCCACATATTCGTAAAAAGCCAATGATAGGGAAATGCACATATTGTAATAAAGTTTTCAAATATCCTTCAAAGCTGGCGGCACACGAAAGAGTTCATACTGGAGAAAAACCATACAAATGTACAATTTGTCATAAGGGCTTCAGTCAGAGTACCCCAATGAGAATGCACATGAGAAGACATTTAAATCAAAAATTGTTTGTTTGTTGTTTCATTGATTGTAAATCGTCTTTTATCAGTGGTGCTTTACTAAATCAGCATTACAAGAAACGTCATTCCTTAAAACAATGGGTATGTGCATGTTCTAAAAGTTTTAAAAATCAAAGAGAATTTGTGAATCATGAGATGTCTTGTGATTGGGAACATAAGAATGATGAAATGATTGGTGAAGAGTATTTTTTTGAAGAGGAAGAAAGTAATAACTTTGAGTTGCATCACATTCCTGGAACAATTAATGATAAATAAGTTATATAAAAGTTTTGTTTGTTAATATTTTATTAAAACGTCTATTAAATAAAAAGTAGTAGTAAAAATTTTTTATACATCAGTAGATATTGATTTGAGAATTTTTTGGTTCTTTCTTTCTAGACTGAAACGTCCTGTTGTTGACATTTCAATGGAATTAAAAGCAGAAGATGATGGTATATTTAACTGTGAAATGCTTTCTTGAGATTTATTTCTTCTTAGTCGTGTTGAGTTGTTTATCTGTACATGTGATAATAATATAGAACTTTTATTGTCATTTGTATTCCTAGTTTGATTTTCTTTACTCCAACAATAGAAGTCAGGGTGATAAATGATTGTAATAATAGGAAAACTTAGCAAATAAATAATCATTAATCCATCAAAAACAAATGTTAAGACTCGGCTTACATTTAAATCTAAGGAATCATTAATTACTAATAAATAATAACTTATAAGTAATATAATAACAGAACAAATAATGTAAATTCCAAATGTTGGATACATTGTGTCATTCGCCACCTTCAAAACCAATAGCTTTAAATTTAAAAATTCTTGTTGTTTAGGTGTCAATTTTTGTCTTAAATTAATTATGGGTTCTTTTTTAAAAAAGGGATCCGACAATGTAAGTAGAAAAAAACATAATACTTTAAATATAGCTACAACAATAAATAATAAAATAGCTATAGAGTAATGCCAAGCATTCTTTCCAATAATAGCTTCATTTTTATGGCATACTTTTTGATGCCACTTGAAATGTTCTGGTATCAATAATGAAGTTAGTCTTAGATATAGATATTCACAAAAGCATATAAGATACTAAAATTAAAATTAACTAAAATAATGTAATTAGAAACTTACAGTAGATAAAACAATTATGTATGCCAAAAGTTGGTATTTATCAAAAATTTTATCTTGTAATGAAGGCACACCTTCTTCGTTTCTTTCACTGTTACTACTCATATATATATTTAATATATATATATAAAATAGTGATAACTATAAAAACAAGACTACCTCTGATTATATTTCATTTAAGGAAATAGTACTAGTTGACATAGAAAACTAAATATAGGTGCTTATTGGTATATTAACTTTAAAACAATATTTCACTCTATAAATGAAAAATATAACGTTATGGCATATGCAGACAATATAATTATAAGGTAGTAAAATATTTTATAGGCTTTTTGATTTTAATACGTTATTTAAAGATTGGAAGTTAAAACAAAATTCAATAAAGGAATAATTCCAGAAAAAATAAATTAACAAAAATTAAAATTAAATATACTGGTGATTAATAATTTAAACGATAACAAAAGCATATTTATAAATTAGTCATAATATTTTATATATTATTTATAATGAGGCTCTTTACATGATGACAAACTATTAGTAAAGAGTTATTTCTACTAAGCCTTTACCTTTTATCATTAAATTTTATATGTATTTTATTATAATAACAGCAAAGAAAATATTCATAACTCTATAACACTCTTTAATACTATTTTTATGATAAAACTATAATATAAATGTATAATAAAAAAAAGTTTGAGCACTTTTTTCTATCGTCAACAACATAATTACAAATTGGAATTTTTCTCCATCATCCAAAGATAAAATTTAATTATTATAATGATAAATGGAAATAATGTAAAGTTGTATATAGTTTATATGTTCTTTCCATCTTTGTTTATTATGTCCTGTATAATCATCTATAATAGTAGTTCCAGCAGTAGCTAAACCAGCTACCAGTACAAAGACTGTTCAAAATTATGCACTTATACAATATCTATAAATGAATATTATATTCGGGTCAAAGTTAGTATAATAGTTTACCTCATAAACTTTTGTATTGACGCTTTATTTCCGGTTAAAGAAAAGTTTGAATACTTTTAATAATGGTAAAGTAGTTAATCTCATATCAATTGGAATAAAAAGATTTATAATTATTTTGTTAATAGTATTATTTTTTAAATTTCACCTTAGTTATTTTAAAAACAAAATCTAATGAAAATATACGTATCTGAAATTTCCTTATAAATCTACCTCTTATATCATTATTCGTTTCAAAATGTTAAATAATTGAAAAATATTATATATAACATGTTAAATTACTCTTTCGCCTTGTTTGTTTAGATAATTAACTATTTGTTTATATATAAGGAAATTCTACAGCAAAAATAATTCTGTGTACTTATAAAGTTAATTTTATTATTTTGACTAAACTTTCATTCACATTTATAAAATCAAATAATATGAATAACAAAAATATCACGATAGTTTTTCTTTTAAAATAATATTATAAAAAAAGATATTCAAAAAATTTAGTAAATATATCATAGAATTTTTTTTAAAATCACTTTATTTTGAAATAATAGAATAAAATGCAAACATCTTTCAAAATAATAATGTTTATATTTGTATTTTCTATTCATATTATCATTTTTACAATTCCATAGTGTTTTTTTAAATTGTACAATTTGTTTTAAAATTAAAAAGATATTGAGTTCCTTTTTGTAAATTTTCAAACTTAGTATTGTTCATATTGCATTGGTATAATAGATAATATGAATTAACATGTTTATCTCAAAAAGTAAGATATGTTTTGAATAATTAAAAAACGTTATATTTAACTAATTTTTTGAAATATATACTTTCCAAGTGTATCCAAATTGTTAATTTTTAGTATATTTCAAAAAATTGAATTGTTAGTTAAAAGGAAAATATTGAATTAGTGACTAAGAACATTAAGCATTAACCAATTACTACATCATTATACATAAAAATTTTTATTTATTTTGTAGAACAGCATTGACTCCTACTATATTATCATATAGAAATATGAAGATGTCTTCCTTATTATCATACGTCTATCATTCAATGAACAAAGTTAAAATATTTTAATCTTGAAACGATTATTAGTATATGGTTCATTCACTTTTAATACTTTTTTATCAAGTAATTTGTTAACATCTTTTTTTATTTGTTGTTTTTTGATCAAATCAATTATGTCAGATGGTATTGAAAATTCTAAAAATTCTACTATAGTTAAGGAAGATGATGAATTGTCAGAACTAATGAATTCTGCTATGGCTGATTTGGGTAAAAATGAAACTAAAAAATCACAAGGGTGTAGTGATGAAGATTTAGATGCTTTTATGGAACAACTCGACAGACAGGCAATTCAAGATGCATCAAAAAATTTTGAAACAATGCTTGATGCTATCATGAAGGTTTGTTTTTAATCACAAACAATTTATCGTTGTATATATTTTTGTAGAAGGTAGAATCTGAAAAAGATACTAATGATGGAAATTTTTCAGAGGAGGATAAGAATTTTTTCAACGATATGAAAAAGTTTATGGAAACAGCAAATACTATAAATAATGGATGTAGTGAAGAAGAAATGAATAGAATAATGAGTGAATTTGAAAATCCAAATAGTTTTATGAAAAATTTCACAGAAATGTTAATGGAGGAAATGACAAATAAAGAGACAATGTACCCACCAATAAAGGAGATGAGGGATAAATTTCCACAGTTTTTGGAGGAAAAAAATTCCACATTAAGTGAGGAAGAACTCAAAAAATACAAAAAACAACAAGAAATTGTAGAAAAGATTTGTGTTGAATTTGAAAGAGAAAATTATGATGAAAACGATGAAGATCAAAAAGGAGAGAGAATTATTTTCTTGACAAAAATGTTTAACGAATTACATTCTTACGGATTTGTGCCACAAGAACTATCTCCAAATATTGAGAATTTAGGTGATCCAAGTAACTGTGCAATTATGTGAGATGTTTCTATTTTTTAGTATATCGACTTTTATATTAATTTCTATGAAAATGAAATTATAGATTAGGATTCAATTAGTATATTAATAAAATTTCGATTTTTTCTAAATATTTGTAATGTTGTAAGGTATAATCCTTTATATATTATAAGTGAATAATAATTACAGCCTTTATTTCAGTAGTATTATTATGGTTGATCTCCGCTATGAGACGGTTCTTGATAGAAATTACCAACGTCACGAAATAGAAGGATATAATGATTTGTGTTACATAAGACATAATAGTGGTGTTATTGTTATCACACTTAATAAGAATCACGAAGCGATGAATGAAGAAATTACTGGAGTTGATTGGGATATTAAGAAAAAGGGTGGTGATAAGATTCAAAATAATGTATCTGGAAAGGGAAAAAGGGTAAATACAAAAATCACCAAACATATATAATTTAATTTTTAGGGAGCGAGAACACTTTTTCCAGATACGAAATTGTGTATAATAAAAACTAAAAGTGGTAAACAATATCCATTAAAATTTGGTATGAAAGCTAATTGCATAGAAACTAATGAAAGATTAGAGAGTGATCCCGATTTGGTTAGAAGATATCCGGAAAACCATGGGTATTTGGCTATAGTAATGCCAATGAACGATGATAAGCGTTATCTACCAAAAGTTTTTAAATCTGAGTAGTTTATTTTATTTTTTTTTTATTCCTTGCATAAAACAGAACCATTATTTTTTAAAATTACTTCAATATTTTATTTTACTTTTATAAATAGACATGGAAATGTTATATAATTAATATTTTTAATAGTTATTTAATAACAAGAAAAAAAAGTGGGTTACCAAAATGATTTATGACATTACATTCATATAATTTATGATATTTAGCATAATATTTAATTGAATTACGAATAATATCATTTAAATAATTCTAATAGGATTTTTTTTATTATTTAATGGAATCAATGGGTGATAAATGTACATTCTTAGTGAGGTTTTACTAAAATTTAATATTTTATAAAACGAATACTTTAAATTTATTCAGAAATATTTTTATTTTAAATAAGTATAATTTACACATGGTTTCAGTTGTAATTTTAATTTTTTATACTCTACTGCATAAGTTTTATTTTTTAGCTACTTTTTTCTTAATACTTTTGTCGTGTTATGTTAAAGTTTATTTTTTACAACTTGAAATAAGAGAATCTAAAAAGTGTTCTATTAAGTTATATGCCATTAGTTTGTTTTAAAAAACCTACAAAAAAATGATTTTCATAATCAAATATACGTCAATTCGAGTTTGAGCTAGCTTAAATAACTTAAGAAAATTAAATTGATTGTCTAAAATTTAAAAAAAATTTTATGGAATTCAAACTATCTGCTTAGTTGAAATATTTCTATGTTGCCCAAAAAAAATTTATAAGTAATATGATAAGTGTTGGGTTTTAATAAGATTAACATTTTTCTGCTGATTATAATAATAATTATTATTAAATCAAAAAATTAAGTTACTTTGCCTTTTTTATAGAGATAATATGATATTATAAATTAACCTTTAATAGTATTATTAAAACAAAATCTATTAATACATGTTCGAGAATATAATGAAGTAGTTTAAAAATGTAGATTTATCATTCAAAATTACTTGTATACGATTGGTTGTCAACTCTTTTTTATTTATAAGCTCTTTTTTTAATTTAAACTAATTTATTTAAAAGTATACTAATTTAACTATTCTAAAGTTGATGTTTAATCATGTTAATTAAACTATTATTAAAGTTACATTTCTAACTTTATATAATAGTATTAATTTTTGCTGTATAATATTTATTGTTCTTTTTAATATAGTAGTTTCATCGTTGAAGAGTACATTGCAGAAGTTTGATAATCACATTAAACTTAGCCTTATCGTAATTATTCCTTTCATTTTTTATTTTTACAACGCCGAACTCTCTTTGTACCTAAGTATCCATAAGCTTTTTCCTAATATTTAATGATATTATATATATCAAAAAGCTAGAAGGGAAAACAAAAATATCAAATAAAATAAATTATTTAAAGTTGTTTAAGAAGTAATAATAATAACTTTATATCAAGAAAATGACTCAAAATTTTGTTTTTTGATAAGTAATGTTTTATCAATATGTTTATTATCTTTTTACAACAATTGTTCAATGGTAAAATGTACCTTTAAATAAAATTAAAAAGATATGTGGCAAAAAGTAACACAAAATTGATCATTTATCGTCTAATGAGCATAAGTTTTATGACATTTTCTTAATTTTGTTGAAATAGAATATTATAAAAATAATATAAATTTTCTTTTTTATTATTTAAAACTTTTTTATATTAGTAAATTTTGCAAATGTGATTTTTTCTTATAATCATACTGCAATTATTTTAAATGTTTTTAAAAAATTGTCCTAAAGATATATTTTCGTCCTTTTCTAAAAATGCAAGTTTTCTTTGCATCTAATCTTACTATGACAAGAGTAATAAAAATTGCAAAGTAGAAATAAAATTAAGTAAGATATTATCCTTTATTTTATTTAAAATTATAAGCAAAGATCAATATGTTTTAAAAGAACAAAAATGTTCATTTTGTAAATTTTTTTAACTTTTGAACAATTAATTAAAATGGATTAATTAATTTTCCACTTAATTTCTATTTGATTTTTTAAAATGCATATAAACAAAAAATTTTACAATTTATTTAAAATAATTTAATATAATTATATTCTCATTATTATAAGATAATAAAATAATGCAAATATATTAAAAACTTTTTTCCTTATAAAAAAATAACCAAATTATTTTTTTGTAAATATTCACATCTATATGTTATATTTTTTATAATCATTATACGATAAATATTTTTAAATTTGTTATTATTGATAAAATCAAAATATCTACTAACTTTTTTGAATCCCTAACTATTTTTCTAAATTGTCTTTTTTAAAATAATCTGAAAATTTATAAAATAAAAAATTAGGTTACAAATGGTAACGATGAAAATAAACATAAACGATAGTTGTGAAAAAATAACGTCCTATTTCTAAAATATTTAAGTTGAATGTTACTTTATGTTACAAAATAAAAATTTTATTTGTAACGTATTATTTTTAAATCTCACAACTTTTCCTAATTTGATTTATTACAACTAGGAATATTATACAAATAACATTCCGTCAATAATAACAAAGTGTTTTTAAAATTACCCTTTTTTCTTATAGAATAATAATAACAAAATATTTCAAAATAAATTCAAAAAATATTTATACATATTTTATAGAAATTTTTTCAAAGTTCAACACACCAAATTTTTCTATTCATAATTTTTTAAATATCATATTTTCTACTTTATGTTAAAATATTACTTAAAATTGTATTAAATAGGAATGTTAGTTTTTAGTATATAAAGTTACAGTCACATAATATTTATTTGCATATTCAACATTAAAAAACTTCAATAAATGCTGTTTTCTTTAATTATATCTATTGTTATTGTGTATAAAAGATTGAATAACTTTTTTACTTTTATATTAAATATAAACTGGTACATTTTTAGTTATATGTCGTGAAAAATATTTTATTGAACTTTGTTTAAATGACAGTATTAATTAATATTTGTCATTTTCAAAATATTATTAAGTTATATTATTTAAAAATGCTTTTTTATTAAAATTTTTTTCTCAAACATATTCCTGCTAGTATGGGTATTTTTCTAAAATATTTAAATAAATTAGCATTTTCTTAATTTATAATTAATACAAGAGTAAATATCAGAGATGGATACTTTTTGATGTTATATCAAATATAGATGTTTTAAAAAATTATTTAATATTTTTTTTAATAAATTTTACACGTTTATCAAACCATTTCGTTTGTTTATGATAAAAATGTGATATTTTTAATATTAAACCATTATCGTATTGCATTCTGAAAACATTTATATTATAACTGAATTGGAACTTTTATCTATTAGATAATGGTATTCACAAACAATTTTCTAATCATTCGCTTGAAAAAATATAACAAAGCATTAGTATGCAATATTCGCTTTTTATTTTTGTCTATGTTTTCTTTCTTTTCCACTTGGTAAACACATTAATTTGTGTATTTTTAATACAATGATAGTTATAAAATATTCTAGTAATTACTAGAATATTAAATAGTGATAGTAAAGGTAGTAAGTAAAAACTTCCGTATTAGAACTATTTATATCCTATTATATTCTACAATTCAATCATTGTAAATATATAATTTTAACAATTATTTATATGTTTAATTATGATATTTAATTCATATTTGTTGGTTGATTTAAAATTATGCTTAGATTATAAAAAGTGTTCTACGATATTCATATTTTTTAATTTAAACTTTTTTACCATTACTTTCGTCACTTTCGTCACCTTTTATTACGTAATTTTTTTAAAAACTGGAGGGGGTAAAAATTTTTTCTATATTTATAGGAGGCACTTATTCCATCATTGATATCAACTAGTTTTATTGTACTTTTGCTATTTATAAGCATATGGCAGATGGATGGTTTGTGTTCATATAGTTTTTAGGAAACTAATTTTAAAAGAATCTACCAATTAAATTTTTAATGTTTCTCTTTGTATACACAAAGAGTGATACTTTATCTTCTTGCAGCTTTATATCTTCGGAAGTTCACCACTTCAGTTTACTGTCATTTTTCTTCCACAACTATTAATTTATACATTCGACCATCTTTTTATTTTTCTAGAATAGTATCATTTAACAATATTTGGGATAACTATCTTCCACTAGAGAAAACATAATATCTTTATAGTAATAATTGAACGAAACTACTCCAGTATAATATCTAACAATATTTTATTTTAAATTAAATATATAATATTAGGATGAAATATTTTAATAAAGTAATTCGATATCATATCAAATTAGATAGTTAAATATCTCACATTATAAGCATAACAAATATTGATTAATAGAATCTTTTATGCGATTTTGCTATGCGATTTTTATAGTATTCTAACCCGTAATAGATGGCAAAGCCCATTATTGAGATCATTATAAAAAATAGAATAAATATCTTTACGCCGCTAGAAAAATTGTCCTCTCTTATGCTTTTTATTTCATTTTCTTTTTCATCTAAATACTGAGGAATTATATCATAAGATGATATCTCATTTCCTTTATCTGGTCTAACAAAGTCTAACTCATACATTCTAAAACTTAATATATCGTGTGTATCATGCAAATCTCCAGTATGGCCTGATATTGCAAAATGATAACCAATTGGTAGAAGTACATTATCAACATTAAAACATTTTTTCCACTTTCCTTCACCATCAATATCAGTATAAATAGATATTGTATTATTAAAATATCTCAATAATAGATTAGTTGAACCTTTCTTTTTATTTCTAAAGTATGCTGAACATGATTTATATCCAAGTCTTGTGGACGATCCATCATTATCAATGTTGTATTCTTTTGTTCCATCATTTACCATTCCATAGATAAGAGGAAATTGGTAATCACTCCCTTTATTACCATTATGATAAGTATCTAGGAAAATACCGAGTCCTTTGAATTTACTATTTAATCCATAGGCAGAACCTCGTTTAATCTCCTTTACATACCAAATAGCCATACCATCACCATATAATTTTCCATTTGTTCCAGTAACAGAAAATGATAAAGTTATTTCCCAATCACGGGATAAAACCGGAGATTTATTATAAATAACGCCTGATTTTCCCTGTTCATTGTGAGTTAGTCTAATTTCACCATTATTTACTTCCGTGTCCCCCATTAATTCCCAGTAAGGAACATGAAAAGACGACGAATGATAAGGTTTTATTAATGAATGTTCTCTCCTATAATAACCACGATATTCATGAATACTTGTATCCACTATTTCATCACTATAACCATTACATTTGATAAGGAGAAAAAGATAACATTTTATGAGTGAAAATATCAATAAATTTCTCATCCTAGAAATATAGGGGGTTATTAGATGTAAAAAGACATGATAAATAAATTCATAGATTAAGTAATGAAGTAAAAAAAAAAAGATATATATAAACAAAAATTATTTATTGAAATAAAAATTTGTGTGAATTTTAAGTACATTAAAAAATTATTTTATTCTCACCATATTTGAATATATCAATGAGGCAATATTAATGAGCGACATTTAGACGTGATAAGTAGAAATTTACCGTATAAAAAATACTTTTGATTACCAATTAGAAATAATTTCTATTCTTTCATGCTGTTCCTTTAAAATTATTACATATTTTGACGCGAATTTATATCTTGACTATTGGTGACAGGTAGCTTTTTTTCTTTTCATCATTTTGTCATTAAAATCAGATATGTTTTTGTCTAATTGTTAGTTTTATCTTCTCTTTGATTGTTCTCCTAAGTTTACATTCCCACTGTTACGAAATTTCTTGAGTACTTTATTTATAGTATTATTCCTTTTCATGGTAAAAATAAGAAAAAGCAGGAAATTTTGATATATTTAATTTTACAATTCATATTATTTTCTTTCTATATTCATATATTCTTCATATATGAATGCAAAATAATATATTGGAGATTTTATTTCTATTTTTTTTTAGAATAACTCACATTTATACTAACAATTTTATATCATGGAGATTATTTTCTTAAGAGAAATAAACTGTCTTTTACAAATTTATTTTTGCATTTTCTTAACTATTTTAATGATAAGAGGAATAGAAGTTAACTGACTTCTAGACAAATAACTTATTATTCATAGCAATTCATTATAGATTACATATATATATTATTAACTGTCTGTTAAAAAAGTACCTTTTTAATTGTTGGCTTTATTTACCAATGAAATATAAGTTTTTATGTGTTATTATTAAATGAAGAGATATATGACATATGTGTATATAAATTTTTAAGTGTGCCGTTTTTCTAGCCTTGTTCTTTCTTAAATAGCAATGTATATTATTTTGTCCCTATTTTACAAAGTAACTTTAAATGTGTAGGAAAATTTATTGTGAGGCTAACTTTAACTAGAAAAAAAATATTTATATACACTATGTAATAATTGTACATATTTTGTGCTCTTGGAGCGACCTTTGTCTACCCCTCTATAGCCATACCCCATCAACAGGAATATTTATAGTGAGTGACAACAATAGGTACAAACTTTTTCTATTTTGAATATTTAGTTTTGAAGATACTTTTAATTACACTTCTAGTATTATAAATATAAAAGTTTACACAATAATTTACTTTATTTAAGATATTTTTTATTCAAAAGCGTATGAGAAGTAACTTTTATCATTATTTATATTTCTTTTTCTCAGTCTTTCTATTATCTTGATAATAGTATACCATTAGTCATAAGTCACATTCTATAATCACTTTTCTCTTAAATATGTAGTAGTAAAGTTATTTATTTAATATTTTATTTATTTCCTGACCCTAACAAATTCAATTCCTTATTAGAATCATAATCTATAATAATTTCGTATAATAAAAATTCGTTTGTATTTTCCTTTTATGTTTATAAAAAAAAATTTCCTTCATTCCTCATACTTTTTATTTGATGTGGTGGTTTTCATATAAATATGTTTTGAAAATGATATAAACATTATATTTATTTAAATTTAAGAAAAACAAATTTATAAAAAATCATCCAAACATCGCAATTTAGTCATTTTTTAAATATAAGGATACTTTCGGTAATTATTTTTCATTTACCGTGTATATATTATGATAAATAATTTAGGGATTACATATCAGAAGTGTATAATTTGTTTGGCATAATAATTTGTAAATATAAATGTTTAATAGTTCGTCCCATTGATTTTACCGACACAATGATAGTTTTTTTTAAATATTAATTAAGATGAGCATTCATTTTTGTATCAATATTCCTTTAATTTTTCGTTGCATTTTTGCTTAGAAAATGTGATTTATCATTTGATTATCAAAAAGTTATTTTTGGGTATAATAATAATTAAAACTCTATTTTTCATTACTGTGAAAATGTATGTTTCATATAAATGTATACTATTGATCATGAGTACTTTTCAGTACTGTTTTCCGCATTTGGAATTATAATAGATAGTTAAGTTTGCGTTTATTAATAGTAACAGTTTTAGATAAATAATAAGTAAATTTTTTTTATATAAAATGAGGAAATAATTAATTCTATGCTTCATCTTTTTTTTTTATATATAATATTTACATTTGATTATTATTATTATAATAACAAATATACACCTTATTCCATATTTTTTTTATTACACATTGTCTATAAAATTTTAATATGTAAAATGAGGGAACTATATTATTTTTTATATATGGAAATGTATTATTTTCATAAATGTCTATTTTTTCATTTGAATATCAAATAAAAAAAGCTTTGAAATGGAATAAACTTTAATATTGTTCTCAAAAAGAAGAGTAATAGTATATACTGGTTCTATTGAGATTGTTGTTAAATTACTTGGAATGTATGTATGTAGATAGAAAATAAAAATAATTATATTTTCGTCGCTTTATAACTTGGAATATTTGTTTTTAAATGTAAAGATTTTTATTATCTTAACTTTTTTTCATCATATTTAATCTTCCTTTTCTTTCAAGGGTGTATTATTATATGTTTTTATACACTTTTAATCATTCATTTTCGATATTATTTATTTTTATTAGTCTTAGTACATATTATATAATATTTTTCTTTTTCTAGATATTATCTTGTTTTTCTACTTTCTTTAAACATACATCACTTTAATATTAGTATTTTTTGGATATTTTAACAAGAAAAAAAAACAAAAATGGAATCTATGGATACAAATGTTGAAGTACACGATCCAACAGAATGCTTAAAACTTAGACCAAAAAAATCTATACTTAAAAATAAACAAATTTCAATTGATGAAGAATCTACACGTAAAAAGTCTAATGCTGATGAGAGAGCTCATTTTGATGAGATGAATATACTAGCCACACTTCACCCTGAAGGCAAGGACTATGGTCATATGAAAATCGATGAACCAAAAACACCCTACCATGGATATTCTGACTCCGAAGAAGATGCATCATCATCCAGTGGACATGGTAAAAGACGTGTTAGTTTAGTTGGAGCTATTGATCCAGAAAAATTAAGAGAAGGCATTTATGCTGCTCAAATTAATGGTTCCAGCGGTTCCTTAAGTGCAGGTGATGTTGAAGATTTGGATGATGATGAATATTTAACGGAAGAACAACGAGGTATATTTGATTCTTATAGATATTTATTTATACTCTAAAATCTTTTTACTTTTAGCACATAAAAAAGAATTCGAAGTAAAGAGGCGTCAACATTACGATGAAGGAGCAGCACTTCGTAGAGCAAAAGAAATTTTGGCAAAAGATGAGGAGGAGGAAGAGGATGAATCGTGAACATGTATCCATTATAGAAATATCTTTTTCACATAAATAACTTTTTATCATTGTTTTTGTGTGCTTAAAATGGATATCAATATTATTTCTATCTATCTATATTAGAAAACATCACTACATCAAATTTCCTCACATCTCTCTTAAATACATCAAAATTCTTTTATTTGATCATGACTTTTTAAAATTTTTTTGTCATAATTATTTCATAAACTAGAAGATATGTATAATATTAATTTTTAAGTAACTATCACAAGTTGTGTAGATAGATATGTTATTATTTCTTCTTTTTATTAGTACATAAAATCATGACTAAATTAAATTTTGATGTGCCCTTTTTATAATTTCTATTAATTCTTCTAAATTTATTCTATGATTTATAATTATTATATGTAATTGAATTATTTTATAAAAACGATAATTTTATTTTAAATTTATTTTATGAATGTTTGCAAGTCCTAGATTCATCACATATGTGATATTTAAATAAAAAAGAACAGAAAATATTATTATAAAAGTTTGACATAAACCAATAAATAGTATAGTATTTGAGGATGACATTACATATTATTGTGGTAACAAATATAATCACAAGATTTGAAATTATACTATTGATGGTTTTTTTACAAAATACAACGAAACATGATAAAATGAAATGTGATTCTCATTGAGTGTACTCTTGAAAAATTGTTTTATTTTCCCAAAAAAATTATTCTAATCATCATTGCTATACAATTCCAAGAACTCTGAACAACGATGTTTAATCATTAAAATTTCTTGACTGTAACGTTGATGGAGATCTCCAAATAGGCCATCACTTTCTGAAATAAATCGTTAGTGTTTTAACATTACATAGTATAAATTATAATACATACCCGGAAGTTTCGAAAGAATAAAATTTATTCCAGAAATTATAACTTCACGGTTACTTTCATCAGCGTACTCTTCCAAATTAATAAGAGAATTTTCAATGTAACTATAAAATAAATATTTACAAAAATTAGTACTAAAAAAACATACCTTAATTTATCCTCAGTATTTGTATATAAATCTTGGGCACAACCACAAATAAGATTCATAATACGATGAGTATTAAGTTGTGTTTTAAATTGTTCAAAAATATCCGAAGCTTTATATTTAGTTACTAACATATTGATAGCAGTCGAAGTAGTGTTTGTTGGTATCATATCAATAACATTACCAATGGCTTTTTGATTCAAGTATCTAACAATAGTTTCTTCTGTTTGATCATTCTCTAAGATACTGCATCTTCCTCCACCAGAAGGAATTGATCTGGAAGTTGAACCTCTATCAAAAATTTCTCCAGTACCATTATAGTTATCAAAAAGAGATGACGTGTCTTTTGGTAAAATTGGAGAATCTTCTGTGTATAAGTTTCTATAATTAATATTATTATGATTTGAACTAACTGCTATTTGAGAACATTGTTCTCCAATAACTTTTTCTATTCTACATTCCATTTCTTTCGTACATTTTTGAATAGTAGGAATAATTACTTCTTCAATAATCTTCCTTGATTCATTTACTGCTAACCTTGTATTTTGTTCATAAACATTTTGAGATAAAATTGACATATTATTTTGAATACTTTCATCAATATTCATCAAAATGTTTGTTTCAAGGTTACTGATAGACTCATTAACTATATCTTTCATTGTTCTACTCATATTCTTAAGGGTATCTTCGATTTTTTCCATTCTAATACTTAATGAAGACATCATTTCAAGAAGAGATGTTTGATCACCTAATGATCCTGTTAAAGGTGAACTTTTTGTTGATGGCTCCTTTTCACTATCTTGTGATACTGAATTTGTCTTCGATAAAGATTGTTTAATGTTTGAAATTTCCAATAGATCAAAATTGCCTTTATAACTGTCGGTCTCTGAGAATATTCTAGTAATTTGCTGATGTAAGCTTTCTTCTTCTTTATCTTCTTCTAATTTATGTTTATCATCCAAAGTTGTTGACTCCAAACTATCAATAATTTTTTGGTCATCACCATGAAATGAAAATGCGTTGCCTGTTCCAGATGTGCAAGGTGTTATTGATGTCTTTACATCAGATGAACAACTTTCCTTTGAAGATGATTTTCTTGAATCAGTACTACATGATCTAGAAACTGTAAGATCTAATTGAATATCGATTTCAGTGACAAGACGTTTAGATAGAGCATAAAATTTACAAATAACAGGTTCAGTTAATCCAATTTCCTCATTATCTTCATCGTCACTTAAATTATCATCATTTGTACATGAAAGATCACAATTATTGTCATCCTTTGAAGTAACAGAAATTGGTGCAAGAGCAAGTATTGGATATGGAAGATAAACGGCTGTAACAGAACTAAACCTAGGATTTGTAGGTATGTCCAGAATTTCAACGGCTAACAATGTTTTTGAAAAAGGATCTGTTATAAAAATAAGATTACTAAAATCAGGACTTTTTGAAACTAAAAGTTTATAATTTGGTTTCGTTGTCGTTAATCTCATAGTGGCATCATTCTTCCATGTTATTGTATTGTAAATGGAAAGTTTAGTCCCATTATGTGAGACAACAAGAATATTATCACAAAGAGAAACTGAATCTGGACCAGGATAATCAAGATAGATAAAGGAATTAACTCCGCCAGTATTACAAACTTGAATAGTTTCAAGGAGTAATAATTCACTATTATCAACAATACAAAATACTTTAAAAGCACCGCTTAACAATCCAACTAAAATGGTATTACCATCTCTACTAAACTTAATGGCAGTAATTTCACACTCCATTTTATGTTGAAGGTAAGCCTTATCGATTTTCTTAACATAATCAAAATTTGTATCAGGAATCTCAAGATCAAAGTGAATTTTATCCATAAAGTACATTTCTAACATGCTCCCATGAGAATATGCCATAGTGCAGATAAATTTCTCATTCTCAAAATCCGTGTACAAATCCATATTTTTCGGGTTCATATATTCACCATGCTCCATTCTAAGATATAAATCAATAATGTTGTCAGATAGAACCCTAAAGGCATATATATTACATCTTGAATCAATGATCACCAATAAAGCATCAGCCTTAGCCCATCTCATATCACAAGATGGAGCCAAAAAACTTCCAATTGTAATTCTTTCATTTGTATTTACTTCCAAAATTCTAATCGTATCTGTTTTATTTGGGGTCGTTGATGCAATAGCTAAACGATTGTGTTTAAAGTCCAGTAAAGTTCCGTCAGTGAAGACTCTCTCAAACTTTGATTCAATAAGTTTTTTGGTGTTATTAATTTTTGAACTATCACGAAAACCATTAATGTCTTCATCAGCGAAAACAATATTAGAAATATTAAGAAGTACTTTTTTACCAGTTTCAAATGTTTTTCGTGATTGATCATAACCAAGATGACTATAAAAAAGGTTAAATGTAGAGAAATTTGTTAAAAAGAAATCATATTATAATAGACATACCTACACTCTAAATCAACTTTCATAGTTGTATTGTGTTCATTTTCAGTGTCCGAATTAGAACCTGAATTCATTTTATCAAGATAAATTACACTTTAAATATTAAAACAAAATTTTATATTTTTAGCACTATTAAATATAAACTTTAAAGTTATAAAAAATAGTAGCTTTAAAAAAATAATAACAAAAATAAATAGAGGTAGAAATAATTTTGAAACAATCTCCTATATTGTTTATGAAAAATGCATTACTTTGGAAAAATGATACTCATATTTTTTGTCATTACAAATCTGTACAGGATGGCATTACAAAAAAAATTTTTTATATTTTTTGTTATTTAAATAAAAGTATTTTTTTCAACGTTATTTTTGTTTGAACAGTAATTTCAGTTAGTATTTCTTAGTAAAATTATATCTTTATCTTTTCTCAAATTATATAGTAAAAAATGTGCATATCATTTTTTTTCTAATGTAAAACTTTAAAAGATTGATAAAAAAATAAAAATTATTAATTTTGATATTAATTATTGCGTTTTATATACTTACGTAATATAAAATAAACATAAATATTTGCAATGACTTTTACATTTCAGCTGTTTATTATAAAAAAAAAGTGTAAAGTTTCTTGTCAAAGTTAAAAATGATTAATGATTCTAATTTGTTGTATGATATTGATGGTAGAATCTATAGAAAGAATCCTTTTTACACACATAAAGAAAATGAAAATATGAGAGAAAAAAATTTATTATTTTTGGATGATGAGACAAAGTACGATGCAAATAGAGAATGTTGGTATTTAAAGTAAGTGTTTTGGTTTTTTATAGGAATAAGTTTAAAAAAATTATAATAGATTTCTAGTTCCAGTCTTCTTTCACGGTAAGATAATCGGAAACAAAGGAGTTAATAGATCAAAAATGGAAAGGAAATTTGGCTGCAAAATTTTTATACCTGAAAAAGACACGACAAACAGTGAAATCGAAGTTATCTCTAAAGTATCGTATGAAAATGTCGAGAGATGTAAAGAAGCTATTGATGAAATTGTAACTGAAACAAGAAATAAAATGCCCTTCTCACATTTTGTTTCTTTTTCCTTTTCAAAAGATGATAAATTACAAAAAAAATTTTTAACATTTGTTGATAAAGCTAGAGATATATCAGGATTGGGAAGTGAGTATTTTCAGTTACCAAATAAATTACATATCACAATATGTATGGCAACATTGATTGATAAGACAGAAGAAGACATAACAATAAATTGTTTAAAGAATATTGTTGACGAAATGATAAAACCTTCACTAGGAGGAAATGCTATAAAGATAAAAATCAAAGGTCTCTGTACAATGAACGATGATCCAAAACAGGCTAATGTACTTTATGGAAAAATTGATTGTCCCGTCCTCCAAAACATCGGTGAAGAGATAAATAATACATTAAAAAAAACAGGCCTTTGTATAGATGATAAAGATGGCTTAAAGTTACATTTAACACTGATTAATACATCATTTCTGAAGGGGAAAGAAAATAGAAAGAAAACATTTGATGGCAGTAGAATTATAGAAAAGTTGAATGATTTCGACTTCGGAGAGATAGATTTATCACATGTGACTTTAAATAAAAGATTTGCTGCTGAAGATGATGGAAGCTATTCTATAGTACACGAAGAATCATTTGTTTAAACATAAAATATATACAAATTTTATTTTGTTATTTATGTTAAAAAAAATATTTATCATTACAGATTATACACAATATATATAAATTATACTTAAGAAAACGATGGTGCAAAGATAAAGTCTAAATCTACTATATTAAAGCTATTCATGTTGAGGTATTTGTTTACAATATTTAATAGAAATGAGTAAAATTCCCTGCACTCCGGCAAAGCAGCGTCACTTTCTAGTTGCTTTCTGACTTCTAAACTCATGCGCTCTTTCGACATTGCATGTTCAAGATCAAAAATATTTCTGAAGAAACACTGTTGATCATACAGTTTTCTAATAGTGTACTTTTTCTTCATTATTCCATTCTCACATTTCAAACACAATGGACCAAGTCTAGACATCTTAATTGGTGGTCTTCTTGATTGATAAGCACAAATCTCATCGTCGCAAACATACAAACTGGCACAATACTCTTTAACTTGATTTCTAAGTTGCTCAGTCAGACAATTAGCTATGTATCCCTTATTTTCATTAAAGGGGCATTCGCATTTACTACATCGTTCAAGAGCCAATTTACATGTATTTCCAAACATAAGTATTGGAGACCGCATCTCGATATTGTACATGCACTCGGGATTAGGGCACTCAAAAGCAAATGATTTACATGCCTCAAAATCTTGTTCAAATGTAGCATCAACGTCATTGTTGTCAATTTGATTGTCGTTTTCATACATTTTCCTTCTCAAACCAGTTGTATCTAAACCCAGTGCTTCGGCTATTTGTATTTGACTGGTTTCCTCAATCGGCTCACATAATCTTGTGATAACAGGTAATATTTGCTGTTTTAAGTAGTAATCAATATCCACTTTCAACGCTGGATTCCTCTCTATCTCACTTTTATGATAAGCTCGTTGTGTAGCTGAGTTTCCAGTACCATCGTTACAAATCATATACTTAATAACATCTCCAGCTTTGTAGTGGTTTTTTCCGGCATTGTTTAATCTTAACGCAACAGAAACATGTGGTTGACTCTTAACATCATTATATTCAGTAGGATTCTTGGTTAGTTGTTTAAAAATTTCAAACTTCTCTAATGGAATTTCGTTGTTAACCAATTTATTCTTCAATGACCCTAGCATGGAATGGATTTCAAAACCTAACTCATCACGGTTCTTCGAAAATATCAGGTCCACAACGGTATTACCTGTCTCTTTGGCTACAACTGACCAATCTCTTCTGACGATATCAAGGCCTTTCAGTTCAAATTTCTCTTCTTTTTCATTATTCGGATTGACAGAAAGTCCAGCATACTTCTTTTTTTTCAAAAGCAACAACTTCTTGTAAATTCCATCTAAATCAATTTCTAAACTGTTGTAGCATTTATTAACCATGTTTTTGACAGTTTCAGCAATGTCCTTCGCTTGTTGCAATGAACGTGAGTTACTATTAATCATAATTGAATCAGTATCTCCATAAATAACTTTGTAATTAGATCTTTCAACTAAACTCTTGGTACTTTCTAAAATATCTCTTCCTTTCTTAGTAACGAGTGCAGCAAGACTTTTAGCACAAAATCTTGACGCATTAAATCCTAAACAACCGTACATACTGTTTGCTGTTAACTTTAAGGCCATTTGCTTTATTTCCAATTTTTTCTTTTCTGAAATTCCTATGTTTCGATTTTTGAGTTGACGCTTTACAGAACGCCTACTTTCGACAAGCTTTCTAATTTCAATTGGAAGAACACCTAACTCTTTTTTACTTCCAGGAGCATTAGGCAAGTCGTCCTCGTTGTTCGGTTCTTTTGTACAATTAGCAATTGTAGTGAAACAGATATTGTATTCCTGAATAATGCTTGGATACAAAGAATTAAAATCAAGAAGTATAACATATGTATCGTATAGGCCTTTCAACGGTTCAAGTACCATGCCACCCGAAAAAGCCGCTTTTCTTGAACTACTAGTATTTTCATTTTCATTATTAATTGCTCTCGGAGAAACTTTTGTGTGTTTGTCAGGTGCTATATAGTTTCTGTCGTAAAAAGCATGTAGAAGGAGATATTCATTTCTTTCGGAACGACCTCCGAGTAATGTTCTTGAAAAAACTCCACCAACGGTCCTAGTAATCTGAGCAAATAACGGGATAGCGTCCAATCTAGAAATAATTTTAACCGAATACCATGAGTGTGATATTTGTCTTTCAACAAAACAAGCTAACTTCATTCCATTACTATAGTGTTCTCTAATATTTCCATCAGATAGTCCTTCATCTATCTTTTCGCCAAACAATTGTTCCACCAAATCGTCTAAATCATATGACTTAGCTTTCAGTAATTCCATAGCTGCTGTTCTCGAATCAGCTACCAGTCTTCCACCAGTTAACTCCCACTGAGCAGCCTTAGAGAACCCCACCTTGTGAATATCAATAGTTCTTTTAAGTCTCGAAATCCTAGACCACTGAGGAATCTTTAGTTTATCTAATCTTGAAACTAGTTTAGCTAGTTGCTCTGTAAAATCATGCCCAATATACAGATCGAAGTCATGCCTTTCAAGAAATTCAAGGAACCTGATGATAACTTCATTTTCGGTTTTTAACATATCTACATTTTTAATTCCTTTCCGACTACATTTATCCTTCCAATCATAAGGATATGAAGTTTTAGTTGGTGTGGTCATGTAGCAAAATTTATTAAGATTATTAGAAGATGCAGGTGTCTTATCCACGTTACTGGATTTTAAATCATATACTCCATTTATCATAACTATTCGATTTTCATTTTTCTGATTCAATTCTGTTACTACATTGAAGGAGATCAATTTTGTTACTGTCGGCGGGCCTTTGAAATACTCCAAATTTTTAATATTATTCATTTTCTCCATATTACACAAATACTCGAGCTCACAGTAACTAATTTTCGAGTCTGCAGGAACGACATTTTCTATCTCTATTAATGATGGTCCCATGATTTTACATTCAAGTAGTACCCTCTCTAAAGCACTTGACGTAGTGTTACAAGTTTTAAAGAAAGTCTCCCCGGACAAAGTTTTGGGAAGACGAGCAAACTTGGCTTCGTAACGCACTTCAAGACATTCCACTTCCTTGTTGTTCCACTCTTCATCTTCAAATGCCAATTTCTTTTTGATAAGTCTACTTTTGAAGTTCAAAATATTATAATCTCGCAGCAGTATATTTTTTACCTCCTCATGTACGTCGTCTATTTTTACCGGAATATCAGTTACATTTTGATCCACAACTCGTTTTGTTCTGGGTATGAAAAAGACCTGTCTCTCAATATTATGCAGCTTAACACACACTGACTTGTTGTAGTTTCCGCTCTTTTGCACTCTTCCAAACAAAAAAACTGTTGATGGATGTTTAATTGGGTCTTCAAAAGCATCTAACAAATGTATGACAATAGAATTTGAATCGTCATTTCCTGGTTCATTAAAACCAACACTTCCATTAAAATTCTCAGACAATTGGATGTCTTCGTCAGATCCAAAATCATCTTCGTTCATTAAATCATGATTTTGCACAGGTAAACTTTCGGTTGTTTGTTCCTGTTTTAAAGTGTTAGCAACAACCCCAATACATCGCTCTTGCTTAATTTTTTCATTTTCAAAGGCTGTCGTATCGAGAGAATCGTCAAAATCATCCACTAAAGCATCTTCTGTTTTCAATGGAACCTCCTCCATCACAACATCCTCAGTACTATCCTTCTTGACATTAGCATCAATAGGTCTGACTGGCGTGGTGAATTCTTCCTTGACGACGGGCACTTTTTCAGAAGTAGTGGAATCACCAGCCACAGGAGTAGAGGAAATTCTAGCCGACTTAATAGGTTTTCCACATGCCACAGGACTTTCCAAATGCCTTTTAAAAGGGTTCCTAGAAGGCTGTTCAACAACAACTTCATTTACACTTTCTCCATCACCATCGAGTTCTTTTAGTAAGTCCTTCAACACCTCATCCTCATCAAGTTTTACTGCCTTGTCATCCTTAACTTTTTCTTTCGTGGCAGCACTAAAATAATTCTTTATACTACCCTTGACAATTTTGTCATTCTTCCTTTTTTTGCCTTTAGTGGGCTTCTTTTCACCTCCTGCATCGTCATACTCATCAAGGAATTCCTCCTCTTCATCGTCATAGTATCCATCACCTTCATCATCCACAACAAAAGCATTTCTTCGCTTCTCATTAACGATTCGTTGATACTCCTCCTCATCGACTGTTTCATAGACATCTTTGACTTCAATCTAATAAATTTTAAATAGAATCAATAGCTTAAAAATCTAATCGAAACTTACCTCTGGTTTATATTTCAAACCACTGGCCCTGGCTTCCCGCATCTTGGCTAAAGTCTCCTCTCTTTCACTATTTTTAGGTACATTCCTACTAGAACGCTTCGCTGAACGATTGATGACAATCTCTTCATCAGAAGACGACATTCTCCAGTAAATTTAGTTCTGAAAAAAATAGGGTTACAAAGTAAAATGTAGACAATGTCGAATAAACGTATGTCATATTTCAAAAACGTCTTTGTTAGAAATGCGCGCGTCCACATGAACTCATCAAAAATTAACTTGCTTTTTTACTAGATCTTATAGCGGTCTTTAAAATACTTTTGGGAAGATGTTACCGGGTTGTTACATAGAGTAGGAAATATTTTCGATTGGTAACAGAAGTGGCTTGTCATCACAATTTTACCTATTTATACTAAATTAATCATCAAAATATGAGGTCAAGCGAGAATTATCTTACAAAGGAAATAATCAAATACCAATTTATTCATTATAGCTATCAGCAAAAAGATAAGATATTCCACATGTATTAGAGTTGTTTTTCACTTTTGGGGGTTGTCAAGAGTCTATTTATGGTAGAGTTTGGACATACGCAGTAGTTTTATCTACTTCAGGATGCCTTAACGTTTGATGAAATATTAAATGCAGATTAGTTACTGACGTCCACATATTTTCATTTGTTTCCAAAGAAATATACAATTTTTTAACTTGTTATTTATGTAAATGGGTTTTTTTTAATAGTGCTTCACTTAAAGTCAACATTTGAAGGGTACTAAATTATAGCACTGGTAAAAAGTGTTCATCTTTCATGGGTTATTTTAAAATCATTATTGTGGTTTTATTATAATTAAAATCGGTTAATAAAGAAGAAAACTTTGTATTGTAATGTTGAGAATTTTCTCGATATTTTAAACGAGTCACAGTCAATTTGAAATACTGTCTTATTGAATAGTATTCTCAGTCATATTTATTTCAAATTTTTTACACAGAGTATTAATTGTTAAAAATATATTTTTGAAGACTAGTAAAATCAATTATACTTGTTCTTTTTATGAATATTTTTGAATAAACCTGATTATTGAAATTTTAGTATAGTAATATTATAGAAAAGTTTTCTATACAGTTAATGGAGTTGCAATCATGTAAAGTCTATAATATTTTAATTATTCTTAAGGTGATGTTATTATAAATTATTGTTATAAACGGTAGTAGATCGTATTGAACTTTCAAATCTGCGGCAGATAACGAAAAAGCATAGATAAACTTTTGTAATGCAATAAAAATGCGAAAAGATTCATTGGACTTAAAATCACTAAATCATGGTTAATTATCTTCAATGGTATGTATTACAAATTCAGCATATATCAGTCCATAAAAAATTTTTTTATATCGCTAAGGTGAAACAATTTATCGATCATTGCTGGTATTTCAAATTTCCAAAATTTCATTTATATTTTTGAAAAATCGCTTATAAATCTACAACGTAAAAGTATCAGAACATTAATAATCTATGTTGTCCTGAAAAGAAAAATTGCGAAGATATGGTAGTGCTATTTTACCAAAGTGATATCTTTTGTTAGGAATGATTGTCAACTATTTTGGAGTATAGTAATTACAACGTTTCAATTTGATCTCATTTTTTGTACCAATGTCCATTTGAGGTGTTTTTATCCTTTGCCTTTAGTTATTTGTTTCTAAGTCAGTTAATTTTTTTTATGTATTTTAGTCTTTAAAACTACCGAGGAGATCCTTAATACACCACGATGGTTAGGGAAGACAGAAATGCATGGAAGGCTAAATATTTCGCCAGAATTGTTGTAAGTTTATTTTATTTAAATCTACATAAATAAGAATATCATTTAAGAAACTTTTCGATGAATACCCAAAACTTCTTGTTGTAGGAGTTGACAATGTTGGTTCCAAACAAATGCAAGAAATCCGTATTGCCATGAGAGGTCATGCTGAAATTCTTATGGGAAAAAATACCATGATCCGTAAGGCTATGAGACCAGTTATCCAACAAAAACCAGAACTCGAAAGACTTCTTCCACTTATTGTTGGAAATGTTGGATTTGTCTTCACTCACGAAGATCTTGGAGAAACAAGAAAGAAGCTCTTGGAAAACAAGAGAGGTGCTCCAGCTAAGGCCGGTGCTATTGCTCCATGTGATGTCAAATTGCCACCACAAAATACTGGTATGGGACCTGAAAAGACTTCATTCTTCCAAGCTCTTCAAATTCCAACCAAAATTTCTCGTGGTACAATTGAAATCTTGAACGAAGTTCATCTTATTAAGACCGGAGACAAAGTCGGAGCTTCTGAAGCTGCTCTTCTTAACATGTTGAACATCACTCCATTCTCATATGGTTTGGAAGTTAAACACGTTTTCGATAACGGTACAATCTACTCTCCAGCTGTCTTGGATATGACTGATGAAGATCTTCGTGAGAAATTCATGGAAGGAGTTACCAGAATTGCTGCACTTTCTCTTGGACTTGGATATCCAACTCGTGCTTCTGCTCCACACTCTATTGCCAATGGATTCAAGAACTTGTTGTCTATTGCTGCCGTTACAGATGTTACATTCAAACAAGCTGAGACTCTTAAGGAATATCTTGCTGACCCATCTAAGTTCGCTGCTGCTGCACCAGCTGCTTCTAGCGCTCCTGCTGCCGCTGCATCTGCTCCAGCTAAGAAAGAAGAAGTTAAGGAGGAATCTGAAGATGAGGATATGGGATTCGGGCTCTTTGATTAATTCACCTAAATTTTATGGTAATTGGTCTTTACCCGTAGATGCCTCGGTCATCACTTTGGTATCACATAGAGTTACGAAAGCCTTCCTCTATTTTGTTATTGTTGTAAAATAAAACTTGTTTTCAATTTTTATTTTTAAAAAAATTCTAATTATACAGTAATTTAATTAGTGGTATTTTACCGTTTTTTATCTGTTTTTTTGTGTGTAGTAATTTTATAGTTATTTTATTCTATTACAGGGTCAATTCTACTTTCGATTCAGGATGCTTATCTACAAAGATGCTTTCACAGGTAGGTAATTATTTATTCAGAAAGTATTCCCGCACTCCTTAAATTGTCCATCCTGTATGTTATTAGGTTTATTTTAATTAATGTTTTATTAATTGATATAAGCTTTCTAATGTCACAATGGGAGGCCGATGAGTATAGTGTGGAAAATAAAGTTGGAATTAAATATCTTTAAATCTTGTACTTACTTCTTTATGGAGTTTGTTCACATAAAAATTCCAAACAATCGAAATATAGAAGTAATAGTTTTTTTAATATTTTTTTTACAGATGATGAACTTTGTTCTGATTCATTCCCAATGAAACTCGTTGATGACTTTGTTTATGAGTTTAAAGGTAAACATGTCGTTCGTAAGGAAGGAGAAATTGTTCTTGCTGGTGCTAATCCTTCAGCTGAAAATGAAGAAATGGAAGATGGTGGTTGTGAAGAACATGTTGAACGTGGTATTGATTTTGTTCTCAACCATCGTCTTGTTGAAATGAATTGTTATGAAGATGCCAGCACCTTCAAATCATATGCTAAAAGTTTTATGAAGAAGACTCTTGACCTTATGCAAAAAAATGGTAAATCTGAAGAAGAAATTAATACCTGGAAGAAGAAAGCCCAAACTTGGATTACATCTCTTATCGCCAAGGATCGTTTCAAGAATCTTGCTTTCTTCATTGGAGAAAACATGGCTGAAGGAAGTGGCGAAGGGCAAGTTGCTATTGTCGAATATAGAGATGAAAATGGCTCTGAAGTCCCAACTCTTATGTTGGTCAAGGAAGCTATTGTTACAGAAAAAATTTAAGAGGAGTTGTTTAATGCTGTGAAGTTGTTAAGTTTAACTTGATCATCCATTAAGTTTTTTTTGCTCTTTTACCATTATTATTTAAGAAAATATTAATGCTAATTTCACAAGTGACATTTAATATTTCACTCCTATATTGTCTATAAAAAAAGTTTGTACTTGTTATCTTATTATTCATAAGTGTGTCTATTTAGTTCGTGTATAACATTTTAAAAATCTTCTACTCAAAAACATATAACGTTATTTATGTGCATAATATCTTTTTTTACACATCATTTTTTATTTGATTTTTGAACAAGATATTATTTTGTATGTATGTTGATGAGTGAAATAAAAAAATTTCGAGTAAAAAAAAGTTAATCATAGGTTTTATATAGTATGTATACTTGTTTTATTTAATTATGATGAACGTATTTTTCTTCATTTTTTTTAGTAGTTGAAAAAGTGTATATGAATATCTTTAGCTTTTTCATTATTTACAAGATATTTTAAGAATGTAAAAGATCTTAATTACTTATAAATATCATAAATCGATTTTACTTTTTCTCTTAAAAATTAGTAAAAGTTCTTTTTTTTTGATAAAACAAAGAAATATACTTCTATAGAAGTAGATTAGTGATTAAAAATTATAATGTAATATTTAAAATTTCTTTTTTTTTAGAAATATTTAGTATTAGTTTGAAAATGTTCGAGAGAATAATTTTACATCCATTTTTATATATATATTAAGTTTATACGCATCGTACATAGATGGTATTTGATGAAGAGGTGAAAGTTAGTCTAACTTCATCACTTATCTAAAATACCTTTTAATAATTTCCTTGAAAATCTTTCGTTAATCCGCCACATTATAATAATAATGTAATTGACTATATCAGTATTTAATATTATGAAATAATATGAATTTATAAATATATTCATATATATATATATATATCAATCTGTTAATGTAATGTTTATCAATTTATTTCTTTTTCTTTTTATATACTTTTTGAATGATATTGGTAAACTTTTTGACAAAATGAATTTTTACTAAAATATGTATAGATGAAATAAAATGATATATTGTTAAATATAGAAATACAAAATTTATTTTTACTATATATTAGAATATTATTATTGTCTTTGAAATATATTTTTTAACAAAATATTGTTTTATTTTTTATGATGACAAAAGCTTTATTAAGTATTCTATATGATACAATTGAATATATCTTCTCCTTTTATTGTTCGCCAAATACATACACATCTCCTTGGTATTTCTTTTAATATTATATATTTAGACGCAATTAAATATAGTTGATTGTCTTAAAACAAAAAAAAAGTTATCGACATGTAATTTAATTTATTGTTTCTATAAAAAACTCTCTCTTTAAATCTTTTGTGCACATCATGTTTCTAATATTTTTTTATTGTAAATATCGGTAGTTATTAGTTTTTGGGTTTGTGTTTTAAATTTATTAAAGTTTATAACGATAAATTGTTATATAACATTTTTGTTTAAAGATACATATATAAAATTATGTTACAAAACGCTGCTGCCTCGAGAAATTGTAAACCAATTGTTGAAGTGTTAAAAAATTATATTTCTCCAGAGGACAATTTTAAAGTAAGTTAAAATTCCCCTAAAATTTTACTTTTTTTTAAAGGTTCTTGAAATTGCCTCTGGAACTGGGCAACATATTTTATCATTTGCTAAAAATTTCCCAAATTCAACATTTCAACCATCAGAAGTTTCTCATAGATATTTACATTCTATTGTAGCATATTTGGATATGTTACGTAATGCACATTCTATGATTAGTAAAAAAGAAATAAATATTAGAGTACCGTTGTATATAGATGTTTCAAAGGCTCCAACCAAATGGGCAATGCCACAAGATTATGGTCCTAATGAAATTGATGTTATGATTAGTATTAATTTATTGCATATTTGCTCACAAGATGCTGTTATAGGTCTCTTTAGGGTAAGTTAAAAGAATTTCATTTATCATAACAAGTACAAATTAAATTCTTTTAAATTTATGTAGGCAGCGGGAGCATTTTTAAAACAAAACACCGGAAAATTATTTACTTATGGACCATATGCAATTGATGGAATAATTAGTCCTCAAAGTAATGTTGAATTTGACATAAGTTTAAAAGAAAAAAATTCAGAATGGGGTTTGCGTGATATAACAGATCTTAATGCAATTGCCGAGAAGTTTGGTTTGAAACTAATTAATACTCATCAAATGCCAGCTAACAATTATATTCTTGTGTTTGGAAAACAATAATTTATACATTTCAAATATAGTGATTTTTTCTATTCGTTTTAGAATATAAAAAAAATTGAAAAAAAATTTAATCTCCGATGTAGTAACATTATTAATAGAAGAAAAAAAGTTCAAGAGAAATATGTGGAACAAAACAAAAAAGTGTTGCATCATTGTAACAATACAAATAAAAAATTCTTGTTTATTTGTGGATAATAACTTTATAATTTTTTTTTATTAGATTGCTTTATATTAGATATATTTTACATAATTATTAATATTTTTATTTGTGATTTATAAAACATAACACTATTTTTTATAGAAAATACCCCAAAATTTTACAAGCAATTACATTATTTGCTAAATAATATTTGTGAATTATGTTGAAAAATAGTTAATTTAATTAACCGATAATTTTTTTCACCTTGTTTATGATAAATTTTTACATATTTTTATAGGGGAAATGACAAAGAAACAGGTTATGAAAGTTACCTTGCCATCAAATCAAACATTTTTAGCAAAATTTTTTGAATTATTAAAAAATGTCTATTCAATTATATATATTTATATGATAGGTTTATACTATACATTCGATGAGTTAATTGTTGATTTATCACAAAACGCGTATGATAATAATGAAATGAAAAGTGGAATGAATGATATTCTTGTATATTTAAATAAATATTGTGATAAAAAAAAGACATCTGGTAGTAATGGTGTTGCCTTAGTTACAGGAACTGAGGGGACTATTGGTAAAGAAGTATGTAAAAATTTACTATCGTTAAATATGAAAATTATATGTTTAACTAATTTTGAAGAAAATGAAAAAAGAAAATTGCTTTTTAGTGATAACTCTTCTGTCACATACGTCAGTTGTGACTTAGCTAATTTAAAAAGTGTTAAGAATGCATGTAAAATTGTCAAAGGAATGATTGATTCATTAGATCTTGTTTTATGCAACGCAGGTGTTATGTGTATAAAAGATAAAAGGGATTTTAATGAAAGTGATGATAATAAAATTGAAAAATTTTATCAAGCAAATATAGAAAGTCATTCTTTAATTAATTTTATTAGTCATGCTGGAATTGTAAAAGAGATGAAAGAACTTCTTAGAAATAGTTCCCTTCCACAAGGAGGAAAAGTTATTTTTGTTTCTTCATCAACATGTCATGCTGGGAAAATACCTACGTTAAATGAAATTAATGAAGGTAATTGAAAACCCCCCTTTCTTTCTAGTGACTTATATTATTAATGATTTATTTATTTGCATATACTTATATTTGTTACAGGAAGGTTTTTGACAGAATACTTAAATGGATATCAAGCATATGCCAACTCCAAACTTTATCTTTCAATGTATTCTTTGTATTTACATAATTTTTCTGAAATTGAAGTAGTAGATAAACCTATTGAAGTGAAAAATGATGGAAAATGTAATGATATTGGTAAAGGGAAAATTGAATATTTATCCCTCCATCCTGGTGTTGTTGCTGGAAACTTGTATAAACATGTTAATTTCATCTTCCAATTTGCCATATGTCATCTTTTAAAGGTTATCTTACGGTAAGTTATACAATAATTGAAACATGATATATTACACATATATAGTGTGATTTTATTCTACATCAAAAGCTTATACTATTTATCTTTGATGAATATTTAAATTAGAAAACAAATAGTAAATTTAGTCAAGATAAAGTTCACATTTCTAGTTGTTAAGTGTGAAGTAAATACATTTTATGCTAATCATCATTCAAAAGAAAATATAATCTATGTCTTTTGATCATTCTTCTTATTATATTATAAAATTTAATTTCTTGAGAGTTGTTTTTAACAACAAATAATAGGCAAACATATATTGGAAAAGAAAACATTCTATTTACTATAAAATAAAATCCATCTATATCTTAATACTTGAACTTTACAATTACTCATACTTCATAATAAGAAGGAATAAATTATAAATAGTTTGTGTTATAACATATGCCAAAAATAGTAAAAAAACAGCAGGAATTGACTGCTAATTTTATTGCGTCATACTTTTATTATTCTTTTTATAAAAACCAATCCTTTTATTGTAATATAAAATAACGGAAAATCTTTTGATATTAGATAAGATGAAGTTTGTTTGAAGAGTAAGTGTTGTGTCATTAAGAAATTTTATGTCTTTTAGAAAGGAAGAAAGAAAATCTGTATTCACTTAAACTTTTAATTATTTTGTTTCTCTAAATTTTATAGGTAATTAGAGTTAGATAAAAGTGCAGTAGATACAAAATAAAATATGTCTATGATAGTAAGAAAAAGATACTAAAAATTAATTGTAATTGTTTGTAGTAAACAAACTTTTAAGTATGTTTTCAAATACTAACTTAAAGAATATGTTACTATATAATTAGAGTGAACTATATTTTAGTTTAAGATGTTAAATCTCTTTTGTCAAAATAACAAGTATTTTGTTTTTACTTTTTAGATCACCAATTGTTGCAGCATACTATATAACTGAAATAGCATTGAAACCAATTTTCAAATTAGAAGGAAGATATTTTGAGAACAATTATCCGGTTAATATAAAAGGATTATCAGATAACCCGGGTTTAATTATGAATTTTGGTCGTAAAGTTGATGATATTTTGGAAGATATTGGTTTTAACGTTTCTTAAGTTTTTAGAATGTTTACTTATAAAATAATAATCTAAACTTTAAGAATATTTATTAAAGGGTAATAAAATATTAAGTCTTTTCTGTTAATCTTTTCGTTTTACTAAAACAATGTTTTATACTCTTGCATTATAATCAGATTATGGAGCGTCAAAAGTCATTTAAATCTATCATAGAATATTAAATATTATTGGTATTATACTAAATAATGATTTTAGTATAAAAAAGACAAAATATTCAAACATATGCATTGTATATTACTAAATTATTCCATATTGTATTATTTCGGAAGAATATTTTATTTTATTTTTAAAGATACCGTCTTACAATTAAAACATAATATCTTTTTATGAGGAAAAGGAAGAATAATCAATAACAATGTATTTGAATACATTATTTATAATGAGACAATCATCGTAACACAATAATATATCTCATCTCTCACCAATGAAAAAAAACAAATATTTAACTAATCATTGATCGTTTATTCTTATTTATGGAACAAACATTGATTAAATCAATAAAAAAAACACTTTTTTGTAAAATTATTTTATTGTCAATAAATGAGAAACAAAAGAATATTTTAATATTTAAAAGGATTGGCAGACTAAATAATAAAATAAAAAAAGAATAATATAATAAAGTAATGAGTTTATAAGAAATGATTTTAAGGAAAAAAACTATCATTTCAGTATATTTATACCGTGAAATATATCACCATATGAAGTAAGAAATTTTACAATTATTGCAAAAGTAATTTTTTTAAAAGAAATGTTAAGTAATAAAAATACAATATCTTTAAAAAAATTATAACAATTATAAAATTTGATATAATTCATTAAAGCGATAAAAAAAATAAAAATTAAAGTTTGTAGAGAGGATCAAATAAATGAATTGACAAAAAACAAATTCACACATGAAACTAAAATAATATCAATGTGTAACTAAACAGACAAATTTAACTAGTGAGATTAACTAATAATATTGCAAAATACCAAAAAAAGCTATCTAATATTAATTATTTTTTCACAGATATTTGACACTTTTCATTATCTATAGGCTTTGTCTAAAACAACAAAAATTAATAATTAATATTAACACGTATTACTAATAATGTGTGTATAAATTTCAATGTTTCCAAGAGTTGATTTGATAAAAATGATATCAGTATTCGTAAAAATTTTTTACATCTATTCATTTCTTTCCATTCCATCTATAGAATTGAAAATATCAAATCTTGGAAAACAATATTTACCACTACATGTGACTAAACTAATGTATTAAAAACTACTTGTATTCTTTGAATAGCCGTATCTCTTTTCAAAGTATCTAATTATACCTCCGTACTTGAATATTATATATTAAAAATTAAGAGACACATTGACTCCTTTGTCCTGACAAATGGAGAATGCAAAGAAATATTCTTCATCAAATTACTAAACCAATTATACCATGTTATATATTTTTTCCGAGTTTTTTAATTTTACTTTTTAATGTTTTTTTTGATTTTTTTCACTACTCTTCACGGTGTGGATCTTATATTATGTATTATCTTGTTAAGGAAATGTCTACCATTGGGGTTAATATAATAGAATTAAGGATTTTATTTTCATTTGTTTGCACTTTTCTTCATTTATTTGTATTTTTGTTGTAGAAATATTCATTCTTTCATAAACTTTTTTGAGATGCTTAAATATTTAATAAATCATTTTCTTCGCTTTATTATTCATTTTTTTTTGTCATCTGCTACAGATTTTTTTGATTAAAAAAGTGAAATAAATTAATTGATAAATTAAAATTTAGATGAAGAAGAAATGTGACCTTGAGTATGATAGTAAGTGAACATCCTTTTTTTATTGTTAGCATCACCTCCAACAGCTGTTAATGGTGGGGAGTGTTTTCTTTTCCTAAATTCATAATTTTCATCTTCATCCTCACTATTATAAATTTCATCACTCTTCATTGCTTCTTCATCAATTTCACTGGGATCTTCAAGAAATGAGTTATTTCCCAACCAATTACCACTTTGTTGAAACGAGGAATCTCCCGTAGAAAACCACATTGGTGGGAATTCTGAAACATTCTCCTCCTCTTTGACATTTTTGATGTCTTCTTCTTTTACTTCTTTGGCTGATGGACGACGTTCTGGTAAATTTATTATACGGATTCTTAACTCTCCTGGGTTTAAGCCTTCTATTTTCTTGACAACTGTCCGATCTTTTTTTAATTCCTCTATCTCCTCTGGACTTAAACCCATTTCCTCCAAAAAAGGACTTGGTACTTGGTTAGTTTCATTTTCATAATAAGAAAAGGCATCTGTGCCTTCTTCAAATACAGCATTTTCATTATGCTTACTTTTTCTACTAGTGCTTTTAAAGTGTGTTACAATATTATCTTCAACAATATATTCAATTGGTAATTCTTGTTTGGGTTCAATTCTAGGAATTTCCTCAATTTTTGGTTGTTGGGATGCCTTAACAATCTCCATTTTTGGTTTTTCTCTGGATACTTCTTCGTGTTCATTAGTTTCAGGGTTAACAGTAACAACTTTACAGCTGTTAGATTTTGGTGTAATAACCATATAAGCTTCAGTTGATGGTGATGTAACTCTGGGAATTTTTGATTTCATCTTTTTAATTTTATTAAAATGATTAAAGGTTTCAATACTAAAACCTTTATCTATATTTTCTATTTCGGATTTATTAACTTCTCTACCACATGTACATGGTACATCATTAATATTCTTAACAGATGGATCAAACATAACAGAAGATTTGGCACAAGAAAGTAAATGACAAATTTTTGATGGAAAACTTTTACCCTTTCCAAGACGTTCTCGTTCTAATTTAGCAGTTAAAAATTCTGCTAATTCCTCTTTACTTAAACTTTCAAAAATATAAACACCGGCTTCTTCCAATAATCTATAATTAAATAAAAATTAATAAATAGTATTTTAACATTTAATAAATCGAAAATTACTAGAATAGCAAAATTCTATTAATAAACTTTATTATGATATAATAAAAAAATAGTAAATTTAGGACTATGATAAATAATTATACCAACAAGATAATAAAAAATTTATAACTAGTAAATATAATTTTTTCTATGATAATCTTTTGTAAAACGTTAAATATTAACCTAAACGTTGTATTGTATATATTTTTAAAGATAAATAATTGATATAATAAAAAGTCTATTTAAATACTATAAAAAGTTATTATAAAAATAAATATTATATATATTTATCTTTTTTGTTAAACAGTAAAGCAATAAAAAAGTTACATGTCTGTTTCATTAAACAGATGTATGCGAAGATGAGTTTTATATGAGAAAAATGTATATTTATTTTGTGAAGGGGACAATGTACAATTGTTAGAGAATGATGAAATACTTGTCAACTTAGAATAGTTATAAGAATGATGCAATAATTTCTTGTCTAAATTTACACTTTATACATGTTATTAACTATTCAAATAGAAAAAATTTAATAAGCATTTTCATTAATATGATGCAATTTTAAGTCTTTAGTAGATAACATTTGTATTTATTTGTTAAGATTTTGATCATTTAATTCTTTATTTTTTATCTTAAAACATATCTTATAATTTATATTTTTGCAAACATACAATCATTAAAAGTTTTTGAAAAATAGAGTAAACGACATAAGGATTATAATAATAATAATTATCATTGTTATTTATCACTTATTGTTTTCTTTTCAACTCATGTAAGATACACTTCATTTACCATTTTTTGTATACAAGATATATTAATAATTATAATAACCCTTTAACAACTAGATGTCAATGACAAGGTCTTCCACTAAATAATAAAATAAAATTACCTAAATATCAATTATAATATTAGGTAAAAGCAATATATTATTGTAAAATTTTTTAAAACATTATAACAATGTGTATTAATACTTCTTTTATATTTTTCATTCATAAACAATCAATGTTCTTTCTATAAAAGATAACAAAAACTTTATCTTCAATCTATAATAATATCTCTTTTTATAGACAAACAGATTATAATTATTGTATGGTCGAGTAATTTGAAAAGAATGTTATATTAAAAAGAATACACTTTTATATCATATTATCTGAATTAACTTCGATAATAAAAAGGCATATTTTGTTTCATACTCATAATACAACTATAATCTTACTTTACTCCTACTTTTAATTGGAGTAAAAATTGTAGGTTATAAAACAATAATTAGTTTTAGGATACAGTAATTACATTTATTTTTAGTTTTTTTTACTTTTCCTAGAATGATTATGTTACTCGTCTCAAATTTCACCTTTGATTAAAAAGTTTAAAATTTTAATAAGCTTGTAATTATTGTTGTAAATTGTTTAATTAAAAAAACAAGGTTTTATTTTTATAAAGGAATTAGAAATTATTATTAATATGTGTCAATTAGCAACTTTTAACTAAAATACAAACAATTATTGCTCTAAAAATTACTAACTTAGGAAGTACCTAACGATTAGTGGCTATTATTTAAAATACTTTTGTATCTACACTCTAACAAAATTATATTTCTTTGAAAATGAAACTACATACTACTGTATATCTTATTATTTATTTATTCTATTGTTTAGTTAAGTATACAATACCAAATAAATAATTCACCTACGACTGTCTAATAATATTAAGAGAATATATAAATGTATTAAATATTATTTTCAAGAATATGATTAAAAAGATTCAAAGTGTTAAAGTTTTATCTTTTGACATATTTATTAATAATATATTAATTTTGTGAGATAAAATGTCCAAAATTTTAAATATTATTTTTCTTTGTCTAAAGTAATAAAAAGAGAGAGGGAAACAAGGATACACAAGTTGAAAATTAATTGATTTTTATGCCATTTCATTCATTTAAATTAGATATACATTTTATTTACTTCCTCGTACTCAGACAGAAGGTCTTTTCTTAAACAACTTTTTTTTATCAAAAAAGTGTAATAATTATTAAATTACTAATAGTCTTATAAATAAGAAACTAGAAAAGAGAAAAAGAAAAGTAGTGCGAACAAGATAGTTTGAGAGAAACTGATAGAGGTGATTAAAATATTTTAAAAAGAATAAACAAAAAAAGAAAAATATAATATATAATATAAATAAATAAATAAATATTTTTTTCTCAACTAATTATACGAAAAAGAAGTTTATAAAAAAAAACTTACAACTTAGCTTCATCTTCACATTTTCTTAATGTTCTTAGAATGCCAAGAGATTTACACATATTAAAATTTTCTCTTTTTCTTCTTTTATCATTTTTACTATTAATAGAATCATCTTCTCCTGGATAAATTTTATCGTTAGATATCTTTCTGAAACACTCAACAACTTCTCTTTCTAACATCATATCTACAGTTTCATTTGAGAAGTTGTGTAATTCATTCAAACCAACGTTTCTTTTTAAATGATCAAAGTATATATTTTTTCTTTGTATCATTTTGATGAGATAAAACAAATTTCTAACGCGTTATATTTTTCAAAAAAGTTTGTTTTAAATTTTGAGATGAAGGGAAAAAAGTTTTTGATACTCTTTTAACAATACATAGAGATAAGATATTAATTGTTGTATTTGTTTGTAGCAAAAAAATTGAATGAAATATTCTTGGAAATTATCCTAATAAGATGATATATATAATATATAGATTATTGAAGAATATGATAAAGTAGATGGTGTTGATGTTTATAGCGTACGAAAAAAGTTTTGATTTGAGATAGATAGATATTAATAGAACTTGATATTATTACTAATATAATATATATTCCGAAAACACAATAAACACAAGTAAGTCTTCAGAATTTTATATTTGTTGATTAGAAGGTAGATTCAATAAAAATCTCTATCTCTTAAAAGACTGTTGAATATTTTGTTGTTGTGGACGGTAGTAGGTACGCGATAAACTTTTATAATAATAAGAGTTGCTGTTTTCTTTTGATTTCTGAAATTAGAAAAGGAGGAGTTAAAAGGTGGATTTTTCGGAGAGTTGTGTATTTGTATGTATGTATGCGTACAATTTAAATGTATGTACATGTGAAGCGACTCGGTATAATGAATATACATAAATAATAGATGTATTTATCTTAATATGAAATATAAATGAAGATACTAGATGAATTGGAACATATTATGTGAAGCTTTTCCGTTGATGAAGTTAAAATGATAAATTGTATATAGTATAAATGTCATCATATCGTCCTATCATAAATCGCGTTTTTCCCTCATTTAATACATTAAAATATTAAGGTTCAATACATCAAATAGGTTTGTTAGAGAAACTTGTTTGATCAAGAAACTCTATATCAATTATCTCGTCTTACTTTTTTTATTTTTCCTTAGTTTTTTTTATCGTTTTTACTGTTTAACTTTTCATTGTAATATATTTTAAAATATATAATTATTATAATAATTTAGTCAAAAATAGTAAAATATGCGAAGGTATTTAAAATGTACTAAGAAATTTCATATATTAAAGGTGTATCAGTAAATGTAAAAGTTAATGGTGATTGAAACAATTAATTTTTAAGAAATTGATGAGGAAGAATAATAATATAATGTATACATTTGTTGTTTATTTGGCAGATATAAATATGTGTAATAAATATTATAAAATTCAAAATTGAAATACTGGATTCAAAAATAGTTCCTCTTTCTCATAGAGAAAAAATTTTCATTGTTTAAATGAATAAAAAAAGAGGATGTGTAAAATAATATTATGTTTAGTTATTAAGAAAAAGAAAATGTGTTAGTTTAAATTTTTTTGTTGTTGTAAAAAAATTTATTATTTTATTAAAGAATTCACTTTAAGTGACACCTTTTATTTGTAATAATAGGTAAGGAAAGAAAATATTTATTAAAAAAGGTATTATATCAAGTATAGAAAAAATGAAAGACAGATGACAAAAGGACATATGCTTTTGGTATCATTAAATAAGAAAAGGATGTAAAAGTATAATTTTATTAATGATATTAAAGGGTCATTTTAATATAAGATATATACATTAATGTTAATTTGTATTTTATAATGTAATAAATGAAAAGTAAAACTGTTTTCTTAAGAACGTATAATGTTTCTTACGTGTATTTATGAAGTTATATGATAAATGTATATATATAACTTCTCCTCCATTTTATTAACGTTTTCGAAAATATCTAAATATTTTATAAATGATGATGATGGAGATGTATCAAAAGGTGGTTGGGTGGATGTAGGACAATAGTGTAATTTGATTAAATATAATATAAAAGTATAAAAAGACAGTTATCAAAGATTATATATGTTCAATGTGATAAAATTTTTATACATACATATTACTTTATACCTAAGATCAAAAGATGAGTTTAAAAAATATATAGATAATAAAATATATTAAATGATTTTAGTGAGTAAAAAATATCCAAAAAGTATGGAAATATAAATCATTGTAATTAATAGGGTTTATGTAATAATATAAAGTAACAATTTATTTAAAAATTGTGTAATGGTTATTAAAAAATTTGTATTTCTTCAAAAGTTTATGTATATAATTTTTTAAAATGATAAATAAAAGTGGATGGTTGATCAAAGATGAAAAGCCTTCATTTTATTATCTCCTTTAATTTTATTTAAATGTCTTCCGTTTTTATTATCGAATATAAAAACGATATGTATATCAAAGTACAAAGGTTTTTTAAAGGAGTATCCACTTCCAAGATGTGCACTCTTCATTAATAGAAGAAGAGTAATTTTGAGATAATTATTGTTAATTTCATATATAAAATGTCAAAGTAAATATATTTCTATTCTTTATTCTTTGAAATAACCTTTATATTTTTTTCCTTCTCAATTATTTTTATAAAACATTCAATAAATAAATAAATATTATTTTAAAGAAAAAATAATAAAAGTTTATCATTGTATATTGATGGTAATGAAAAGTTAAGAACTAATCATTTAACACCATTGTTATTAACTTTTGTTAATTTATTTACCAAAAAATAATAATGTTCTTGAAAGTGTCTGTGATGACAATAATAATGTTTACCAGGTAAGTTTTCATAACAACCTCCCATTCATTATTATGAAGAAGGAAAGAATGAAAAAAGGAAAAATAAAGGTAATGGACTTGAATAGTTATGCAAATAAAAATGATATTGGACCTGGGAGATTAACAAAAGACCATCTCTTTTGATTACTTTTTATCAATCTTTAAAAATCATTCACTCTCCGTGTATTGGGATTAATAAAAGTAGAAGGTTTTTAAAAAGATGAAGCTTTTAAGTATGTGTACCTGTCTCTTTATAAAAATTGTATAAACTTTTCAATTTAAAAAAAAACAAAATAAGATTTATTTACAATGAAAATATATAAACTCTTCTTTTTATATTACACAAAAGAAGTAGGTGTTGTTATAAAACATTAATATGAGATAAACTTAATGTATATTTTTAAAAACTTTAGATAAATATAATTGTTAAAAATATACTTCAAATTTTCTTCCTTGCAAAATGGGTGATCTTCTAGTATATATTTTTTTTTAGAACTATAATAACAAATACAGTTTTCTACTCATTATTTTTTAAAGTTATGGTAAAAAAATTGTATAGTATAAATTTAAAAGATTTAAAATTTGCTGTCAAAAACAATATATAAAATCGAATTGTTTTGTTAATGAGAAAGAGGAAGAATTAAATTTTGTTGCCTTTTCACTTTTTTGTTATTTGTGTAAATCTTATTCAAGATACAGTAAGGCTAATTAAATTAAAAAAAATAATTTAATTGATAAAAATATTTATATGAAATAGATAGTATCTGGTATATTTAAGTACATATTGCAATTAATTCAGAATTTAATAGAGATATTTTTTAAAATTTAGATGAAAATAGTAATTTTAGATAATAATGTAAGATTTCCATACAAAAGATGATAGCAGTAAACTTTCAATTTATAAAATTTTTAGATAATAAATTAAGGATAGAAAAAATAAAGGGAGGTAAATATTAAAAAGTAAATGGAGATATATATATTTTCTTTAACAAATGTTTGATAATAAAATCTAAAGTAACAATTGAATTTTAATCTTTTTAATGACATTGTCTAGTATGACTTTGTATTTGAAGAAATATTAAATTACATTTACAAAAATACATATGTTTTAAGATTATAAGAAATTTATAGCTGATTATAATAATAACAATTTCTATTGAATAGAAAAAATAAAATATTTATTAGACATTTATATATCTTTATAAAAAATTTTTTGGAATGTAAAAAAGAATTAAAAAATATGAAAAACAATATCTAATTATAATTTTTAATATTAGTCTGATCATACCATAAAAACATTTGCATACGTATAAATAGAAAATGTAGACAGTCTTTTTGTTATAAAAAAAAAGTTTTTTTGTAATCTAAAAATGCTCTTTTTAAAAGTGTTGATGTGATTATAAAGTTTTTGGTAAAATTATAGTTATATAATCTTTATAGAAAAATTTTATTTAATAATAATATTTTTTGCAAAAAAAAATTATACATGTTCATTTGCAAAAAGTTTTTATGCATAAAAATGATATAATTAAATATGTTTTAATCTTCGTATTATCTTTTTTGAAAAAAAATTGAAATGAATGCAAATAAATATTGATGTATTAGAAAAAAAAATAGGCTGAAAAATAAAAATGTTTAAGGGACAAAGAAAATTGCTATGAAAAATGTTTATTCTAGAAGATTGAAAAATATTTGTAAAATGTATTTATATGTTGATATGCAATTGTCTAAATCATACAATTATAAACACTACAACTATTTTTTTCTATCTTGTGGTTGAGAAAGATAAATGAATGTGGTAGAAAATCGTAACAATTAGGAGAAAATTAGGGAGGAGTATAATGAAATAAAAAAAATGGTTTGTGTAAAAGTTGTGATGAGAATATAAATCAAAATGGCATAAGAGAGGTATATAAAATTAAAACTTTTAATTTTTTTACTATATTGAATAATTTTTCATATATAAAAATGTATATATTTATTTCAGACAAATTTCAAATTTTCTAATTAAGTGTTTGATGATGTGAAAATTGGATAAATTTAAGATTATAAAGTTATATGTAAGTGGTGAAAAAATATAAATATAATTTAATTTTTTATATAATAAATTACATATTCTTCAATTTATATGAATGAATATTTTTAATTCAAATGACGATTACTATTCTTCTACAATAATTAGTTTTCTCACTTTTCGTTAGATGATGTAAAGAGATGGAATGAAAGTCTGAAGAGGGAATAAAGAAGAATGATAGATAAGATTAGAAAGACAAATGACATTAAGTGAATAAAACATTTATAATATATATAAATTAGATATAGCTAATTTTTGATTATAATTATATCTGTAATTACATTATCGCTTTCAATATTTGAAATGAGAGAAATAAAAGTTTAAACAAATCATGAAAAATAATTATAATTAATAAAAAAAGTAAATTGTAGTAAGAGGATTTTACGTACTTTAAAAAAATGTTTTATTCAGCTTTTCTCCAAACAAAAAAGCCCCATTGATAAATTAAATAAAAAATTTAAAGTCCATGTCAGTTTAAAGTTTAAAAAGGAGAATACATTAAAAGGGATGTTTCATAAAATACACAAAAATATAAATACATAAAGTATTTAAAAAATAAGAATAAAATTGCAGTTTTAACGTTAGAGAAACTTATTTCTTTCCTCAACTTTATCCATTTCCGGTTATGAAGAAAAAGAGAATAGAAAAGAGAGAAAAGTTGTGTTGAGAAGGGAAAAAACAAAAGAAGTTATGTCTATTTATGTTGCGTAAATGTTGTCAACATTCTTCCATTCAACCAAGTAATATTTGGGTAATAATAAAGATTTAATATTTTTAAAAATTTTGAAAAGTAAAATATATTTTGTAATTGTATAACTATGTGCCCCAACATTCGTTTCTCTTATTAATATGTGGAGAGATACAAGAAATAAAAGAGGTAATCATTTTTAAGAATAATAAAAGGAAATTACTACTATTATTACAACTTTTACAATATGTTTCGAAATTATAATAGCATTTTTTGAAATGAACAATCTACTTTTTACAATTATATTTTAATGTTACAAAATTTTATAATTTTATAAAATTTTTTGAAGTTATATGAATTTGAAAAAATAATTATAAAGCTTTTGAATTTTTAATAGTTTTCTTGCATATTATTACATTTTAAAAAATATTATCAAATAAATTCTTCTTCCATCCGAAAAAAAAATTTTTAGTATTTCCTCTTGTAATGTATACATGAAGATAGTGGCATCTTCACTACGACTATGTATATGTATAAATATATAAAATATAGATATTTTAAAAAAAATTTAAAGTTATACAATTGTAGAGAAATGTTAAACTTATTAATAACAATGATACTATATATTTCCAAACATTTCATTTTTATCATTTCAATGTTAAATAGAAGGTCTATGTATAAAAAAAACCACAAATTAATCATGTAGATTGATATGACTGTTATGGGTTTTAGGAAAATTTTTCTTTTGTTCTTAGTATATAGAAAAAATTAAAGATAAATAAGATAATTAAAAATATTTTTCCTCTATCCTCTTATTCAAAATAGTTGGTTAGATATATGTAAGCATTCGTCGAGTAAATGATGTAAAAAAAATCATAGTTATAAGAAATATTAATGTTTTAGAATTATATTTGTATTAGTTATTCATCATCTATTTTGAGGTGCCATTTTTTATTCTAATAGTTTTTTCTAAATGAAAATTATAAATTATCCTTAAAGTGATAGTAAACAAACATAATATAAATGATTAATTATAACATCATAAAACACATAGAAAAAAAGTATGAGTTAACTTATTTTTCTAGTCAAAATGAAAAAAAAACTAAATAAATAGGGTTGTCATTTAAGAGGAGGTCCACCAAAATTATTTACCTTTTATATAATTAATATTACATTTTGCATCTTTGAAAAGATAAAGGAAAAATATTTTTTATTGAAATTACATTATTTTTCACCACTAAAGGAGGTTTTTAAAAATATCAAAATATACATACTCAGGTATCATTAATTGAAATTTTGTGGTAATTAAATGAAATGGAACGTTAAAGAAGGTTATGATGCGTTGATAAAAGATATAAAAATAGAAATGACAGAAGAGAAAAAAAAGAAGAAGTGAAATAGAACGTGATATATTGAAAGAACATTAAAATACCCTTCAAATTCTCCAATACGTTAGCCTATTGACATTTTGAAATGAATACTTTAAGTATAAATATATAAGAAGATTGATAAAATAAAATGTTTAGAATAATATTTATATTATATAGTGATAGTTCTTAGCATTTAATTGTTTGAGAATGATTTATTAAAAGGAGATTAATAATAGAAACGGAAATGGAAAAATAATGAATTATGAGTTTTGATAAACACAATAATTGATAGAATGTTACTATTTTAATTGAATAATAATTAGAAAATAGAAAAGAAATACAATTAATTTTATGATTAGATGAATTTTTTTTCAATCCTTCAATAATAAAACATTTCTTTTTCAAACGTCGTTTTTTAATAACAAAAACATTTGATATTAAAGTTGGTGATACAAATATAATAGTTTAATGAAAATAGACAAAGTTGGGAGTGTAATAGAATATTAAAAACATAAAAATTTCAATTATTTAATGTAATTTTTCTGTATAAATGTAATAACCTCATTATTTTTAAAATGTCAGAATTAAAGTAAGCTTAAAATGGATAAAACGTGAGGTTTTGCACGAAAGTTTTACCACACTTTAATTGAGGAAGAAAATGTTAATTATGATTTATTATTATGTAGAAGTATATATCAAATTATGGGTCTACTTCAGATTACTCACTAGTTTCATTTTTACCACAAAACTGGCACAAATAATAATTTGTATTGTGTTTGGCCATATACGTAAATATATAGTTTAATATTTATATGTCTGTTTAGAACATAAATTTATATATATCTGCACTGAATCAAAAGTATTAGCCTTACAATTGTTTATCTGAATATAAAATAAGGTTTAAAATAGATTATTCTAGTTAACTAAATATAAATGTTTATAATAAAAAAGGATTTGATTAATGAATTAAAAAAAGACTTAAAATATTAATCTACGGTTCTTTTTTCTTCTTTCCCTCTTTCCACTATCATTAAAAATAAAAATTACTTATAATTTTTTAAAATTCAATTGGTAAAAAATTCTTTTTAATTAAGGTAAGAATAAGAAATTAATATATGTAAACAAATAAAAATTGTCAGTAAATTTTAATTTCATTAATGATATATTCATACACTTTTCAACGCAACTCTAATTTAAGTCTACATTTCGTTATAAAAGTAGAAAATATTTAATTTGTTTTCTTTGTAAAAGTGTCAGAATGTTAATTTTTTTATATAAAAAAATACATTATTTATAAAAGATGTTTTAAATAAAGTTATAAAGTGCAAATGTCGTTTAAAAATAATTAATAGTATAAAGGATAAAAGCTACTCAATATGTTCACTTTTGTGATTCATCCTGATAAACTTTAAATATTACAATTGTTGAATTAAGTATGCATTTAAAAAAATATTAAACAACAAGTATTAAATATATTATTTAAATTAATTTCACTTTTCCATGTTTGATTAAGAATTTCAATTCAAAATTAATGGTATTTTGTATTACCTTTTTAGATGTTAAAGGCAATTTATAAAAAAATTTTTTAAAAATAAAGTATATGTAGGAAAATATTTTTTTTAAATAATCATTCTAATCCTCACAAAGACAAAAAGAATATTTGAAAATACATATAATTTTTGATCTACTAATATCAATATGCGTAACAAATACATTTTTTTTAAAAACAATAAATTTTGTTTTATAAAATAGATGTGATAAAATGAAATTTTCAATAAGTATATCCAAACTCATTAAAAAAATTTATTTTTATAAATCACTTGAATCATATAAATAGAATTATTCAAAAAATAATAATATTATTTTAAACTTTACAATTGAATTAAACTTTGTCTTTTTCATTATAGTAGTAACTGATTTATAAATATAAAGACAACTGATATAATATCAATTCTATAGTACTTAATAAACAATCTATATATATGGTAACAATATATTTATAAATCTTGCTTTATTGGCTTTTAAAGAAAAAAAACTATCTGATCAAAAATTAATTTTTTTCACTATGTATTATCAAATATTCAAATGTATTTTCGACAAATTTTCTAAATAAATTTATTTTTATTATATCATATGAGATTTGATAATAATTGTTTTATTAATATATTTGAAGGAAAAAAAATTTTTTTGTTTACATTGATAAGGTAATTTTATACAAATATAAAAATATTTAATATTATATGTTTTGGTCATCTGATAATTATTTGATAAGAGAAAAGATAATGAAATTTTATATATTCATCAAACAGCTGTTTAATGGTCAAGAACAGGGGCTTGAAAAAGATAATGAATTAAAGAAAGATCACTGATTATTTAAGGTTTTGACATTTAATTAGTGTAGGTTTCATAAAATTAAATATTAATATATTTTTAAATAAATAAATATATATATTTTTAGTTTGATTTTTGATTTTTAGGTAAATTTTATAATTTACTATATAAATATTTTGGTGTAAAAATAGTGGGAAAAAATGATTTGATTTGTGATTTTAGTAATTATAGCTATTAACCTACAACCAAAATAACATACAACACGTGTGTATATTTGTGTTATTATCGTCTGTGTTTCATTTTAATAGTAATAGGTGATAAACAGTAAAATTTTTGTCTTTTGGTCCATTATTAAATTTTTCTAAAAGATTATATCCCCTTGTTATGACAAAAACAAACCAATGATCAGGAGAAAAATGTATACATACAAAGGACATTGTGGACTTTGTAAAAATATATTCGTATATATTTATATATCTAACAATTTTAGAGTATAGCTTTTCAATATTGTATATATCATAGATATGGTGAAAATTAAGAGAAAAATGTATTTTTAATGCAAAGAGTTGGAGAGAAAAAAAATTGAGTAATGTATTTTAAAGCATCCATTTGAAGTAAAAATTAAATGGAGGAATGTGGTAAGAAGATAAAGGAGAGGTCTATGGTCTTAAAAGTTGTGTTTATGGATGGTAATAAGCATTTTGACTTATTTGTACCTCCAGATGAAAGATTATATTTTAGTAATTTTATATTTGGCTTTTCTATTATTATAATACATCAAAGACCATCAAATAAATATTTTCTCAATGCTATTTTTACAATTTTTTACAAAATTGAAATCGTTTTAAGGTTAAAGAGGAAAATAATAACATTAAAAATTTTTAAAAATATGATTTTTGAGGCATGAGGTACTAGTTAAAGATGAATAGTATGACAAATGTTGTTAACAAAAAAAAGGGAAATAGGGGAATGGTAATAAAAAAAGGAAATATGTAATTTGTGTATCTAATAAAAGTATTGTTAACTAATAGTTGACAAATTATAGAATAATTTAGATGAATAGTTTTTTTTTATAAATAATCACGTTATACAATTACGTTGTATCTGTATTATATCAAATTATTAATTCGTAAATTTGGTAATGTTAATATATAACAAAAAGGATGATAAAGAAAAATTTTGGAGCATGATAATGAAGTAGTAGGAAGTTTAGGAGAAAGATAAGATAATTTAATTGTAAGTTAATTTTGTAATCAAAAAAGATGAAGAACGAAATTGTATTTATTTATACAAATATTTTGTTATAATCTATTAGCATATATCAAGGTTTAACTTTATATATGTGTCTATTAATGATAATATGATGATACATTTTAGAGGTGGAGTAAGATTATGGCATAGATGAAGTATAATTTTTGTTGTAATGATATAAATTAAAATTTTATATAGTACAGCTTAAAGATCATGTAGGAGCGTGTCAAATGGTAAAAGAAAATATAGTGATACCTGTGTTTTTTGGCATTAATTATTGATATATTTTAAACAACCATCTCATATCAATACTATTAATCATTTTAAAACCAGTTTATAAGTTATATAATTTTAATTAATTTGAAATTGTTGCAGTTAAAAAAATTACTTTAATATTTAATAATATATAAATTTTACAAAGTATAGTGTGAATATTTTTTTCTTAATAAATATTATAAAAGCTAGACGACGGTTAATAAAAAAATGATTAATTATAATGATGAAAATTTAAAAGCTTTTTTTATTATTTTTTTAATAATATTTCTAAAGTTATATACATACATAAATATTAAATACCGTTATGAGACGTGTCAAATTGAAAGTGTCATTTTCAAGAAAGTACATTTATTTAAAACTGCCAATTCAATGGAATATAAAATGATACAAATGTTCATATGTAATTGACAATACATTTTGGTAAATGTTAACTTAATCATCTCAATATAAATCATTGTTGTATTATCATTATCTTTACCATATTTGATGTTAATAATATATTTCAAAGTTTCATTAAGATTGTCAAAGATAACAATGAAATGATTTGAATTTAAAAATGAATTAGTAATAATTTATTAATTTATTGTCACTTTGAATTTATTTTTATCCATTCAAAGATTGATAATAAAATATTTTAAAGAAAAAGGACATCAAAAATATCATCATTTTGTTTATTTTTACATGTGGTAGTTGTAATTTTCATCACATTTTGAGGATATAGATAAAAATAAAAGTGCAAAAGACTAAGAAATTTTTGTGCAATTAAATAAATTATATTTGCAGTAAAAAATTAATTCTTCTTATTTAATTTTTTAAAATATTTTTAAACACCAAATTTAATAAAAGAAGCTTATGGTATATTTGAAACTATGTCATTGGCATGATTAATGTCCTATTATTATAAATATTTCAGTTTACAATAACTTTTAGTATTCACAAATCAACTTCACAGTTCTTTATTTAAAACAAAACATGTTTTAGTTACAAAATTAAAATATTAAATAGGTATAGACATTAAAGTAAATGAATTCAGAAGGTGATATTTAATTAATTTTTGATATATTAAAAGTTAACTTAAAAATAAATTCAATTTATTTTTTTATAAAAAAATTTTAAATGAAAATAAGAAAATTAAATGGTAATAATAAATTAAGTTATATATTTTATCTTTTAGTTAATTTAAAAGATTTTTATTACATTTTATGTGGTTATATAAGATAATTAAAAGGAATTATTGGAAAAGAAATGTTATAACACCTTATTAGAAGTGATTTATAGGTAGAATAAAAATTTTAACCACCATACTATTACTTTTTTCAATTTATCTTTTTTAACAAAATATTTTAAGTAGAGGACAGAAAATCAACCATCCAAGAAGGATATTATATATAAAGTTATAAATATTATATATATTATATGTAGTATAACTAATTCGTGCCTGCAAAATATATATAAAACAAGCTTTTGAATCAAAAGTTAATAAAAAATTAGTTTAAAAATTATACTGTAAAAAGTAGAATGCGTGAAATTGAATAATTAACTTCTAAATGTACTTCTAAAAATTGTAGATAATTATTTTCAGTTTTCATAAAATAAACAAGATTTTTAAAGTTCCTTGAAGGACGACAATATTATACATATCTTTTATACTCTTTTTTTCATTCCTATCTAATATATTCAAACTTCCTCATTGAATAGGGAAACAAAAGCATACATGAGTACACATACATTTTCGTCAATGAAGACCTATTTAAATTTTTGCAATGTATTCAATAATATATAAATGATTGTTTGAAGGAAATATTTATGTAAATAATTGAAGATTATAAAAAGACAAAACCATTATATTTATCATTTTTCAAATATATATTAGTAAAAACTTTTTTCATCAAAAATCAAACTGATTAATTTTTCTATTATTAATCTTCTTTTTAATATTTATATCATTCAAATGTTAGGAGACACAATAAATTTATACGAAAAAGAAAGAGAGATATCAATTGACGATAAAATTTGTGTACCATTATACTTCAGTGAACATTTTTGAATGATTAAAAAATTTTTTTTGCAAAAATATTGCTTCTTGATCATCAATCAAAACTATTTTAAATAAAAATTTGGAAATTATTTAATAGTTTATAATTCATATATATGCATATGTTAATGGTATGAAAATAGAAATGCGTACATTTAAACTAAAATAGATGAAGAAGGTTAAAAAAAACCCCCACGTAAGGAAAGTTTTGTGAATGATTTTATATATGTATTACATCAACTTATTTTAGTAACAGAAAGGCAAAAGAAATTTGGTCTTTGGTGGGCTAATTTTTTAAAAGTTAACTGACAAGTATAGCACTAAAAACATAAATTATATTTTCTATCTCTCTCTTTCTCTCTCTCTTGTGTATAATATTTTTAAGAATAATAGGAAGTTTTTGTATTAAAAATTAGATAATATTTTCGTTGAAAAAGAAATAATTATGATTGATTTAAAAAAAGAGATTCAATAAATGATTTCACTTACAATTATTCCTATTGAAGTATTGAAAGTACTAGAATATTTAAAATAGATATAAGGAATTTTATAGTAAAATAATATTAAATATCAGTCTCGTAATATTTTTCTTATATTTAAAAGATAAATAGAAGTAATTATCCTCTTTTATATGAAACTAATACAATTGTCATACAAAAAAATTTTTATCATGTATAAATCACTTATTAATAACTTTTCTAAATATTATATCATATATAAGGGTATAAAATTAAATGTTGAAAAAGTTTCTATGCATTTAATTTAAGATAACATATATATAAATTTTTTCTAAAGTGCATTAAGTAAAACAATTCTATGTAAAAATTATGATAAACTATTGTTTGATAAAATGTCGTTAACAATTGAATCAAAAAATTGAAATGTTTTTTTAATAGTAATATTAAAGTAATATATAAAGTTGAATTAGTTGTTATACAAATAATGACAAACTTTTCTTACTTTTTGGGTCTTTTAATATAAATTTTTGGTAATTCCTCAATTGTACAATATAATAATGGAATATAGTTGAGTTGGAGAAAGAAAAAAGAAAGAGAGAGAATGGAAAACAAGAATCTTTTATATATATAAACATATATAATTCTTTATTAAAACAATTTAGAAAAATTATTAAACATAACAAAACAGTCAAATTTTGGATATTAAAAAAAGTTTTATTGATAATATAAAATATAAATAAATTTTTTTTATATTTATATGAATAGTAAAAATAATAAGACATATATTCAACAAAATTAGTTGATCATTGATCATCTTTCCTAGAATAGTAGCTATAAAATTACATATAAAGAAATAATTAAAAAAGAATATTTAATTTTTAAAGATCAAACAACTATTTTCCATTGTTATTGTAATATAAAGGGGCTACAATTTAATACTAATTTTTTTATAACAATTGTGGAAAATAACTAATTAGATTGAAGTATGAGGAGAATAGTTATTGAATGGGGTGTTTAACGTGGCATATGTCAATTCATTTATAAATCAAAAGAAACAAATTAATAAATTAAAAGGTAACTTAAGATACTATTTTCTAATTATTCTATAAATGATAATCTATTATATTGTCAATGAATATTGTTTGAGATGAAGAACTGTTTCAAACGATTAATTTATTTAACTAGTCTTAAACCAACCAAAAAATCAGGGGAAGCCTTTTGATAGTAATAGTTGATCAATGATCAGGGAGAATAAGGAAGTAATATGCATTTTTAAAACAAGTACAATTTTTTTTCCTTATCCTTTAAAAAAAAGTGTAATATTCTTTTTAACATCGTATATATTATAATTATTTATTGAATGTTATAATGAACAGTAAAGGTTATTTTATAATAATTATAAATAAAAAAAATAGCAAAAGGTATATTACAAGGATAAAATAAACAAAATATATATGAAGGCGAGAAATTTACTAGTTAAAGAGGTGGTACATAACAAAATTATAATAAGGAGTAGTATTACATAAAACTGTTTAAATTCACACGTTATATATAAGATTACACAAAATTTTGTATATTAGTTAAAAATTTATCAAAGAAGAATTGTTTGTTTGATTAAATAAATTAAATATTTACCAAATAAATATGAATTATGTCAAATGTTATAAGCAATAGAAAAAAAAGGTTTTTTTAGAAAACAAATAAATGTTACTTATAAAAACTGCATTATTTCAACTCTTACAATGATAAATAAATATCTGTACATATTTATAAATATAATTGGATGGGATTGAGATTGTTATCTTGTAAAAAACTTTAAATGTAATTTGATAGATAAGAAATCAGTTAATGGAGAAAACCTTTATATATGTAGAATTTGAATAGTTTTTGCATACACAAGCTTATTCATATTAATTGAAAAAGATATAATAGAACTGTAAATAACTCATTTACTATTTATTTATATGACTTCCTTGTTGATTGATAACTTTATCTAAATTCTTATCACTCTTAATGTATATATCTTAAGGTCCCTTATGAATTTTTTTACAATGTTAGAAAAAAAAGTGATTGAGAAGTATTTTATTATCAGAAGTTAACAATCTTGTTTTTAAGATATAGTAAACTTAACTTTTGGATAAAATATTGTCAGAAAGAAAGTTAAATAAGTTAGTTTGTGTATGATTGACATATAAGTAGAGTAAATTATTTTTTATTTTTAATTATTCAATGATGCATCATAGTTCTTCATTTTTTTAAAAAAAATTTTGTAGATATAAATAGATAACCTTGATTCTGTACATCATTAGCTTAAGAATATATAAATTTTACTACTGATAAGTTGATCAATAACATCTGGAAAAGAGATGTTATTTTTTTAACAGATAACTATTTCGAAAAAAAAACTGCCACAAGATAGAAATATATTAAAAATAAAATCATTAGATATGTTATGGATATTTCCAAAAATGATAATTTATAAATAACAAGAATTACATAAAATATCAATTAAATACATAATAAAAATATTAATGTAATAATAAAAATAAAATATCATGACTAAGGTTTTCCACTAAATACAAATGGTATGATTCATCAAGCTTAAAATAAATTATGGGAATAAAATAAATAATATTTTTTATAAATAGTATAATAACAAATATTAATGGTAACAAAAATTGATATTAGAAAAAATGTATAAAGATACCATTATAAAATAAAGTATTTTGTATTTTTAAATAATGTTTGTAAAAAAGATAAAATTTTACTAATAAATTCAAACAATTAAAGACTAATACAAAATAAGGTAGTCATTAAAATATCGGTAAAAAAATATTTCATTAAGGATTTTTACAAAACAAATATTTTTTTCTAACACCATTTTTAAATGATTTCTTATTTCATAAAAAATACTTAAATATATTAGTTCACGTATATTTTTTTGTGAAGGAGTAAACAAAATAATAAAATGTGAATTTATATCTTAAAATAACATTTTTATTTTATTGTTTTATGACAGTATATAAAATAAAAAGTATTTATTACTTTATTTTATGATTAAAAAAAGTATAACTAAGATAAATATTTGTGAAAAATTTAATAAGTGAACATAAAATTATATAAGGATAATTTTTTCATTTGAAAAGTTGACGTAAAATACTTTTTAACTTGATACTTAAATGCTATGTTTTTATTATCGGTATATGAAAAATGTATGCACAGAGATTGTAGTTTAAAATATAATGATGTTAAAAAAACAACAACAACAAAGAAACGGAATATAAGTATATAGTAATGTTTTATGGTAAATGAATTTATGTATCTTTATAAAAATATATAAAGGTTCTTTGTTTAAATGATTTTTTCTTTATGCATTAATGATTTTGTTATTTAGTTCAATTGATAATAGGAGACAAAAAAACGTTTGTTTTTAGTAGTTGTTTGTACAAAAATTTGACATGTTTTTTTTATATTCTTTATATCATTTCTAAAATTGTTTTGTTATAGGAAGAACTTCCATTGAAATTTATGGGTTTCCTCTCTTAATTATTTATAGAATAAGTTAATTTGTGGTTGATTAGTGAAAGAAATTCTGCTTATACTATGAACTTTCAAAAGTGTCTTTAGTAATTAATATTATACAACTTTTATCATGTTCAAATTTCAAAACAATAAGTCTTTTCTAATAGTTTAAACTGTTTATATTATGAATAAGAATTATAAATAATTTTATACTAATATTTTACATTTAGATAAAAACAAACTAACATTTATTGTTAAAAAAGAATGATTGATTCTATATAAACATCTTCCTGTAATTGATAATAAATTTTTTTTTGTAAATTTAACTCGTCTATTTATACCATTTTATATTAATGAATTATATACGAATAGAAGAGTAATAAAATCGTGTTAAGAAAATTACAATGAATTTAAAAATCCCAAAAAAATGTTATGGTATATATGATTTATTTATGTTATTAGGGATAATTTAAGCAATATTAATATTAATTATTATATATTTTAGGGTTAGATAGGATTTAGTATATTATTGTATAGTGTTATTATTGTATAAGTTAAGAAAATCCCACTAAAGGAATTGTAAGTGTAAATTTAGTAAGGCATAATTTATTGTTTAGGTGGGTAATTAAATTGGAAGTAATTGAATTTGAAGTAAATTTGAGATATATATTATTGTTTTATTATTGTGCTTGAAAAGGGATATTCTAATAAACTGATAACTATTTATAAGGGTGCACGCAAAAACTTTAAAATAAATTTCTTGGTAATTTAGCGACCCTAAAGATAGTTGTCAACGTTTTTGGATATAAGTGAGGTTAAAGAAAAGTGTATGGACGATAGATTTGGAAATTTGGAGCTAAGTCCGAGTTACCAAGCTGTGAGTGAAAGTGAGAAAGATAAGATAAGACAAATTTATACTGTACTGAAGACATTGGACCCTTTGATACGTGAGGATAGGGCAATATTGTTAGCAATTGATAGTTTACATTTTTATACACCGAATATAGAACACTTGAGAAGGAGGTGTGCTCAATTAATTGTGTTAGCTGCCAATCAGTCCAAGTTAACGAAAAGGATAGATCAAGCAGAAAGACGTGCATCTATTGAAGAAAAATCTGTAGTACAGTACATACCAAATAGTAAGATTGAGATAGTAGAAGAGAGTGAAAGAAAAGAAACTCAAGTACGAAAGAAGATGAATGCATGGAATAGTTTAGAAAATTTTGATACTAGTAAAGGAGAGGATATAGATCATTGGTTAAAGAAGTTAGAATGTTGTTTCGAGATAGATGGTTTAAATGAAGATGTGAAAAAGATTGCAGTGATCAAACTTAAGACTTCCAAGGAGATCATGGAGTACATAGAGAATTTAGATGAGAATGAGAGAAGAGATTATCAAAGAGTTACTACGTTGTTGAAAGAAAAATATAATGGTTCAATATCAATACAAAATGCCCAAGCTCAACTAAGATCGTACCGCATTGATATAAGAGAAGAAAAATTTTATGATAGCTGTATTAAGCTTGGAGATCTTGTAAAGGTAGCTTACAATTATATAGGAGAGAAAGATATGCTGAAAGCACAACTAGGAGAACTTGAGAAAGCACTAAGATTCAGAGAAGATTTATGGTCAAAGCTGAACAACAATCCATCATACAAGTCTTTTCAAGAAGCTGCTAGGGACTTAGAAAGTTTATTGATAGTAAAGAATTCTATGAACAAAAATAAGAATAAGAAATTTGAAAAAGCTGCAGAGAGACCTAAATTGGAAAAAGTTAATGTTAAATGCTTCAACTGTGGATTGGTAGGTCATTATGCCAGTAACTGTCCAAAGAAAGTTTCGGATGATACAGAGGTGAATGTACCAAAACAACGAAGAACTTTTGAAGCTAGTGAAAAAGAAGTAAAGAAACTTGATGATGATAAAGTTAGTGAACAGAATAAGTTGATAATGGATAATTTAATAAGAAGAGAGATGTATAGACGTTTAATAAGTGAGGAAAAGAAAGATAATAAAGGTAACAATGAAGAAAAAATTGAAGAAAACGAGAGTTCAGAAATTCCGAGTGTCGGAGAAGGCAATGATAGAACGATGAAAGTAAAAGAAGAGGAAATTTTGACATTTGAGGTTAAGGGTGCTTTTGATTTTTATGTACCAGTTCAATGTTCAGATGGAAACAATATAATAGCACTAGTTGACACAGGAGCTACGAAAAGTTGTATTGCTGAATCACGTGCCGTAAAATTAGGATTTAATAAAAGAAAAGCAATTCCAGGAAAGTGCATGATGATGAATGGTGAAATATTGGAAACGTTAGGAACATTTTCCACTAAAGTTATGTTCCATAATTTAGTCTATTTGGAATTGAAGATGAATGTTGTTAGAGATAAAGATATGGGAGACAATCGTTATTCGGCTGTACTTGGATCAGATGCTTTATTAGCATGTGGAGCTACTATAGATTACTTGAATAAGAGAATTGAAATAGGAGGAAGACCTTTAATTACTTTGAACTTAGATTCTACAAATGAGAAACCCACAGGAATTATACGTAGATGTAAGGAAGAAAACAGAAAAACTAAGAATAATTTAAAAGTTGATTTGAGAAAGAAACCTAGAGAAGAGGAGGATTTAACTTTCAAAAGAGGGAAGGTGTATAGAGATAATAAAAGTGAATTGTTTAAAAATTTTCATGAGGAGAGAGGACAAGTAACTTATAGATGTAATTGGAGAAATTCTTTGAACAATGTTAGTGAACCAAGTAAATGTTATTGGAAGAGAAGAAAATTTATGAATGACTTTGAGGAAGATGGGATAAATCATTTCAAGTCACATATTTTAGAGGAAGGATCTACTTCTAGTAAAGGATGGAGGAGTAATAAAATCGTGTTAAGAAAATTACAATGAATTTAAAAATCCCAAAAAAATGTTATGGTATATATGATTTATTTATGTTATTAGGGATAATTTAAGCAATATTAATATTAATTATTATATATTTTAGGGTTAGATAGGATTTAGTATATTATTGTATAGTGTTATTATTGTATAAGTTAAGAAAATCCCACTAAAGGAATTGTAAGTGTAAATTTAGTAAGGCATAATTTATTGTTTAGGTGGGTAATTAAATTGGAAGTAATTGAATTTGAAGTAAATTTGAGATATATATTATTGTTTTATTATTGTGCTTGAAAAGGGATATTCTAATAAACTGATAACTATTTATAAGGGTGCACGCAAAAACTTTAAAATAAATTTCTGAAGCAGTGAATATTTTAACAATTTAGGATATTGTTAAAAATTTAATCAAAAGGTAACTATTCTATCAAATCCTTTTAAAATCGTTGTTTTAATTTAGTTAAGATTTTTAAAGAAGTTAAATTTTTAGTTTACTTAACTTTAATAATATATTTTTGCGTTTAATTTAATGGCAACTAGTATAGTAAAAGATTATAAAATATTGAATAATCAAAAGTTAATAACATTCTATACAACAAAAAGTTTAGAGCAAAAAACACTAGTAAAGTAATAAAATAGATTTTACTAAATAAAAGTTAATCTTCATTTACATATGGTATTTTTGTTTTCTGCAGCTTAATAACGGTGGTGTTATAAATCATTTCAATGTGTCATCGTATTTCTTTAACTATTTTGATTTATGGTTCCCTGCAACATAGATAGAAATATATAATAAACAAATTTAATGTCTAAATGTTCTTATAAATAATAAAAATCATGGATTTATTTTGTCATTGGAATGTTTTTGATTTATCTGAGTCAATGATTAATGTTTAAATAATTATATATGCAATTATTTTGGAGATAAACATTTTAAGAATAATAATATATATTTCAAATAAATTTGATAATTGTTTTGAATTATTAATTTTCATGTCATTTCTATTTTACTTGTAGTTAAAAATTATTTTGTTATAAGATTCTAGAAAAGAAGACAATTTTTTACGAATGTTCAGAAGTTACAATTAATTCTTCAAATTGTTTTATATCGATATTGAATAGGTAAAACAACTATTGTTTTTCGGATGAATTATTTTACAAACATATTGATAATCAAAACATGGTTCATATATTAATTTCATGAATTTTGTTGATATAAACTCATCTTTGCAATTAAATTTAAGCTCAGTATATGGCTAAAGTGCGTTTTATTTTTATTAATTCATATTAGCAAATCAATTTAAAATCAAAGTTTGAGTATCTTTAAATAAAATATTTATTGAGTAAAAAAGAACAATAATTATTATTACTATAGAAAGATTATAATTCTTTTATAATGCGTACCATTAAAACATCAAATACACTATAATAAAATTGGTTTAAATAAAATTAGTGGTCATTTTTAATGTGTTTCATTGGCAACTATTGAATGGTAATTTATTCTTATTAAGCCGTGATTAAAGTTTCTTATAATTCATATTATTATTTAATTTAAAGGATAAGAATTATGTTGATATCTTAAATAATGTGTTGTAGAGATAACGTTATTTGTAAAATTTGTAGTAAACATTAATTACTTTATAATAAAAACTAATTTTAAAATATATTAAAATAATCACCTGGATATATTTTTTTATGCTGATTTATAAAAAGACTTTGCCTTTGGATATTTTCTAATGAGATTTATCTTAAAAAAATTCATTTTTAGGCATGATTTTTTGTATAAGTAGAGATTTCTATGTAGCTTCATACAATCTAAAGTGAATATAATAGCAAAAAATATAAAATATGTTAACAATAATAGGATGAAAGATTTATCACCTATATTAATTATAAAACATATAAAATTTGAATAATATTTCTCTTCTTTACATAAGTATATGAATGTAATTTTTACTTGCTGCAAAAAAGTATATAATTTATTGGGCTATATAAAAAATTTTCTTTGTAAATAATCAACAATTTTGTTTCCTTTTTTGAACACTTAAAAGCAAAAACTTATTGGTTCTTGTACTAAATATTTTATTTATAAATAATGAAGATTATAATTTTTTATTTTATAGATGTAAGACAATTTTATGTTGTAAAGAAATAAATGAAGTTAATGGGAAATTTTTTCTATCTAATCAAAAAGATTCACTTCTGTCGAATAGGAATGGTATTATTTTATGTTTTCTTGGTCTTCTTGTAGTCGTGATTGCTTCGGGTTTTGCTATAGTAATTAGTTTTAATAATAATTCTTTTATTTCACGGACTTCTTTTCTTAGTGCTCGAATTTCTTTAGATTGTCTCCTAAAATAATGGCTATTATACACATAATCGTATCTATCATGTGGACCATAACCGTAACGATCCCTATTGTAATTTCTTATATGACTAGAAATAGGACCGTATCCCATGCCAAAGCCAAACATGTTTCTACCATCAAATCCATGATGAAAATGATCATTTACACCGCTATTTCCAAAAAGAAGCGGTGCCATATACTCTAAAGCTGAGTCTAAACCTAATTCATTTTCTTTTTTAGATTTATGTTCGCTTGACTCTCCAGTTTTTGCTGGTGAAGAATGTGTAGTTCCATCAACTAAATATAGTAAAAAAACAATAAAAAAAAGTAATAATTTCATTGTTTTTACATTAAAAGAATTAATTAAATCATGCTTTAAATAAATTGTCAGGTCTATTTAAACAGGCCTCAAAATTTAATTAATCAATCAGTTTTTATGTATTATAAAAATTATAAATCAATAATAATAAATACAAATTGCACAAAAAAACACTACAATTTTTATTGTTTTTTATATTTTTTGTAATAACAATACAAACATTTTATGGTCAATGGTAATGCGTATATTTATTATAGAATTTCTTTCAAATTGTCAAATTAAAAGAAGTTATAAAATTTAAAAATCAATATATAATATTAATCATAGCAATTACTTTATAGTATTAAATGTATTATAATTGAAAATGTGATTGAAATATGTACTTTTTTCTCTCGATAAATTATTTCCAAATTATTTACACAAAAAATGGTACAAATTTTCTACAATTCACTAAATTTTTTGCACTCATTTTTCGTGCTATTTATATTTTTATATTGTAAAAAAATAATTAATGTCATTTATTGTAACAAATTTTATATTACACGATTTTAAAAATGATTGACCAATAAAGGTTTATTAAATAATTAAGTAATGGTCAATTTAATGAAAGTTATGGAAATTTTAAAAAAAATATAGAGTTTTTTTTTCAATTTTCTAGAAACTATATTTTAATAAAAATCTTTTTAAATGTTAAAGTAAATTTAATAGGTAAAATTAACAGGATATACTTTTAAAAAATAATAATCATAGGAAAAGTATATCTACTATTTAGAAATTAGATATAACTCAATAAATAAAGAACAATAAATTTTATCAATCAATAAAAAAAATAGCTGTTTTATTTTTTTTAGATACTTTTATGAACTAATGAGTTGAATTTTCTACAAGATAATTAAATCTACGTATAGAAGATTAATAAAGTATGTGAGGAATGTATGTAGTGAAAATACAAAAAAATTATAAAAAAAAATTTTTCTATTGAAACGCCATTTTTCATTGTTGTCCAATAACTGATATTTAAATACTATTATTTTTCTTAGTTTGTTTGTAATTGTTTGAGACTATACTATAGCAATTTACATTTTTAACAACTCTTTTGCTTCCCTGACTTCTTGAAACAGTAACTTTCAAATGAATTAGTGTCAAAACTATGCAATTTTTATTATCTAAATCAAAATGACCATGTCAATAAAGTTGAGAATCCTTTTTGTAGCTTCTATAAAGTGTGTACTTGCCTCTTCATTGTAGATCAGTGATGTCATTTACATCATTATAATGTTGATATCCATTATCTATTTTCTTTAAAATAGATAATAGTTTATCTATATATGTATCTGTATTTTATTTTTTAACACATCATTAATTAATCATTAATGCCTGAATTAGTGACTAAAAAATTTGAAAATGTGCAAATATTAAATAAGTATATTAAAAAATTATAACAAAAAAAATGTCTTCATTGTTTAATGTACAATAATTAAATGAACTATATATTTTGTTTATGTTTCTTGATTATTTATATCAATTGTAATGCTTAAATAATGAATTAATTTATAGTCAATGAAAATAATTTTTATAAACTGAATCAATTACAGAATGGCCAAAAATATATTTCACTTTATAACTATTACAATTTATTATATTTCATAATTTTTCTTTTATGTATTTATGAATGCAATTGATTTAGGAATGCACATATTATGAATCACTCTTAATTAAAAATAGAACAAGGAAAAAACTTTAGATTATTAAAAACATATTTGGAATATTTTAGTAGACAGTTATAATTTCAAAAATTAGTATCTTATTTTAATAAGAAAAAAAAATTCAATTTTATAATTTGCACAAGATATTTCTTGAAAATATGCCTTTATTTAGTAAAAAAAATTAGAAGATTAAAGACCAAAGTTTCTTAGAAAGTATAAACGCCCGGATTTATGTAGAAATTACAGAAATAGATAACAGAGAAAGGATATAGACACTGCTAAAGACAATAGAGTCTATAAATATCTGAGAAAGAATAGAAGAAGTTAGCTAATTAGGTGATGTATACTTAATATGGTAATCTAATGATAATATTACCTATTCTTTTAAAATGTATTGTTTACTAAATAAAATGTTTAAAAGTAACTATTATTTTTTAATTCCTCTTGAATGTTACACCTAGGCATCATAACAATTTTTTCTCTGAAATATCGTAAAGTTATTCAAATATTAAATTTTTATTTTTAAAATAGTTTCTATCTATATAATTATAAATTGATAATAAAAATGATATTTATGATCTATGGCTTTTTAAATAATTGATCAGAATGTGACTACACACAAAAAAAAGTGGGGAGCATTTTTGCGTAAAATGTAATGAATTTTTCCCATCTATTAAAATTTGAATTTTCTTGAATTGCGGCTAATTTTATCGCAACTGTATCGTACTTAAAAATTAAAGCAATAATTAAGTAGTTATTGAAATAAGTTTCAATTTTTTACTCTTTTATTGTTATTTTAAAACATAGGTTGTCTTCTACAATACTTTTTTAAATATTTAATTAGAATTTAATTTTATGTAAGATTGTAAATGCTTTTATAAAAGCAATTCTGAACATACGAAAATATTTTTATTAATAAGTTTTAATAGTTTGAGTTATTAATAATTACATTTTTTATTATAAAATTACACTCTTCTGAAGGCCGAAAAGTTTTTGTATGACTTTAATGGTTCTATTTAGAAAATTAAATCTATAAAAAGTTATGATATTATATTGATTTTTATCTATAGTTAAAAATATCTTCTACATATTTAAACTTAATATGAAAACAAATACTAAAATAATATTTTTAATTATTAATGCTTTGTGTGGTTAAATAATAATTTTTGGCTTTTTGTTATTATTATTACGAATTTTTTATATTTATTGTTGCCAGTGAATTGTTTAGGACAATGATTTTTGTTAAAACTTAACAACTTTACACGAAATTGAGTTCTACAACATGTTTCATGTATATTAGAAAAAAAATTAGATCCTAAGACTAGCATTATATCAAAAACATTAAGATTAAATAAAAGTTACATTATTTAAAATATAAAACATATATAATTTTGTAAAAAAAACAGCAAAATTCTGCGACAACCAAGTATTTTTTATTGTTTAAAACATTTTTGCTGTCGCTCGATAATTTTAAAATTTGAATAAATGTTGATTTTTTTAATAGGTGGGAAATTTTTTTGCATTTCAGATAGATTTGTCAAAATTTTTCCCATTTTTTTTTTCTGTGTATATACAAAAAAATGCATAAAAGATAAAAAGTTATAAACATTTTAAATTTTAACTTTATATATTTACTGTAATTTTTTCAGAAATCTCATCTGTAATTACTTTTATTAATTGTTTTTGGTACATGATTGTTTGCTTATTAGAAAGTATATAAATGCTTTGAATTTTAAGTAAATTGTGTTTTTGAAAAACTTCTAAAATTTCAAAATCAGATTAATTTGTATAATTAATAGAATATAATTTAAATACGGAGGAAGGTTTATAATATACATCCATCGTTTAAAAATCAAATGATATTTTACCTTTTCAAAAATACTTTTGTAACTTTAAGACAATATTTTTAATTAATTTGTGATTAATAAATTTAATTCTTTTCATGTACTTATAAATAACAAAACACTAATTTTTATATTAAATAAAATAATTTATAGACAAGTTGTTTATAAAATATGTATATAAATCATTAAATTTATGCATTTAATAATAACAAAAATTTAATAAAAGCATTTTGTCCTACTAAATGAAGTTTTATAGGAGCTGTTAACAAATATTAAATCTCACTGTCTAAATGATTATTCGACTTTCTAAATTTTGATACTTTTTTTGTTTTTGATATTCTTGCTGTAGTTATAGTTGATTCTGTTGTAGTTGATAATGCAGCCTTAGCTTCTTTTATAGCTATCTTCAATTGTTTGATGTGTTCTTTTAACCTTTTAATTTTACGAATATTTTTTTTACCTTCCTCGCTACCATCATAATAGTAGTAATTTTTATAGTCGTAAAAATTAGCATCATAAAGACTTTCGTCTCTATTGTAAATGTTATTACCTGTACGATGATTTATCTTTCTTCGACGACGTCTAGAATTAATTTTACTTCTAGAGGGCAAAGGCGATTCGTTTTCATTGCCTGTCGTAAAACTGTCCATGTTTTCATTGCCAAAATTAATATTATTCTTATTTCCTTTATTATTACTATTATCTACATTACTGTTGTGCTTTTGCTTTATATTATTTCTATTAGATTTTGATTTTCTTCTGCTTCTTTTACTTCTATAAATCAAATCATCTGTTTGATCAACTCTACTCAATAACTGGTTACCACCGTCATTGGATCTTACAAATGAAATCGCACTAATTAACCATATTATAAAAATAACAGCAAAAAGTATTATTTTAATTTTTGGAAAACCAAAGAGAATTACACGCATTACACTTTTATGAATTTATCCATACTACTTATATCAAATTTTAATGTTTAACTAATCAATTTAACTATTTATTTTCAATAAAAATAAATATTATCAATCCACTATATATTAATAATATGTATTATAATGTAAAAACTTTTTTTAAACAAAAACAATTATTATTTAAAGGAAAATTTTATTATAAAATTTCCAAGAGATATATAAATCTTTTATTTTATTAATTAACATATTTCAAAATCTCCTTTGATTAATAGAATAATAATAGTTTATATTTTAATATTTTAGTTCAACATCATTATTTTATACTATAAATTTCAATGCTCGTCAAAAATAATTACAGGCTATGTTCATATTATTTAACTATTTTTAAATTGTCAAAAAAGGTTTTCAGAATTTCATTTATTAAACGTGAAAAAAAATTTTTTTGATGATTCTAGGAAAAATTTTTAATAAGTTATTTTATATATAATAATTTATATTGATTAAAAATTTCGCTGCAGTTGTTAATTATAGTTTTTAATACCTGACAATTTTGATATTTTAAAATGTTTAGGAATATTTTTAAAAATAACTTTTCTAGTTATACATATATGGATATCATATAATTTATCCAATAAATAAAAAGTGCATTTATTATTTTTAAATAAATATTGGAAATTTCAAAAAATTAAATTTTATTGTATTCTTTACTGCAATTAAAAACAAATAATTTTTAAATTGGAAATTTTATTTTCTACAATGACTATTTTTCTATTTAATGAAGTGTTAATGTAAATAAATAAAGAAACATTCTTTGTAAAATTTTCAATATTATTTATGATGATTTATTAATATAATTGGCTTCAGACTAATCTATTCAACATTTTTCTTATAATTAATTGTTTAAATAAAAAAAAATTGTTCTTAATATCTCCATTGCTTTAACAACCAAGAATGAAAATAAATGTAGTTTGTAATGTTTGAAAAATATTAAAGTTTTTACATTATTTAACGTGATATTTGTGCAAGAATTGTATTAGTTTATCATAAGAACTTTTTTAATTATAGAAAATTTATATAATATCACTATAATTACATTAATATTAATTTGTAAGGAAATATTTATATACATAAAGTAATGAAAAGTTTATGTCGAATATATTTTTTTATCACGGAAGCTCATATAATCTTATTATAAAATAATTCATTAAGTAGGTGTTTTGCAGGATTATACAAAACATATAATTTCACCATCACTTCTAAAATTCAAAAGTTATTTAAAATATGTTTTTTGATCTTAAATAATGCTTTACTTGTTACTCTGTTAAATTACAGAATTGAAATAATTAGATACAATTATTTTACCTTATTTCATAGAATAGAAGAATTTATATGATCTTTTATTAAAATAACTCATTAATTAGAAAATTTATATAAAATAAAAAAATTTCTAAACAATGATTAATAAGAACAAAACTTTAAATTTATTTCTTAATAAAATTAATTATAAGTGTTTTTTAGAAGTGTATAGAATTGATAAACTTATAATACTTAATGAACTTATGAGTAAGAAAATTGCATACTGTAATATCCTGTACTTTTGATACAAATATTTACCAGAATGTTGAAATAAATACATTAAATAACTACCAATAACAATAGCATACTCTTTTATAATATTTAAAAGCTTGGATAATTTAACATATAGAATAATTGTAGCAAATACGTTAAAGACAATTACCTCGTACACAAGGAAATGTTAGTTTTTAATAATTGATATTTATTGAATTTTTCTAACTGCATTTATTTATCATTTTATAGGGTTTTAAACTCTTTAGATATTAATTAATTGTTAATAAAAATAAATGGTAATTTTTTAAAATGTTATTCTTCCATCTAAAAGATTAATGTTTATTTGTCACACCCGTAAAAGATCCATGTAATTTAAATTTTAAAATAGATCTATGCAAATAATAAAATGTTAACTTTTTAACCAAATTAATTTTTTTCATAAACTATTAATTTTTTATTAAGCTACTAAATAAAAGTAAGATCTTGTATGTTGTAAAATCAAATACCCAATGTTATTAATTGTAATTTTTTAGAAATGCTGTTATATAAGATGGATTTCTTAAATTTAAAGTCATGACTGTTACATTTAAAAAAGGTAGTGGAAAAATTTCAACTAACATTCTACAATCAAATATAGATGGAAAAAGAATTCATTATTTTTATACAAAAGTAATATTTTTATTATTTACTTCAAGAATATTAAAGATTGCTCCGTTTAAAAATTATTTACAAACAAAGGAATAATTATTGATATATTGTGCGTGAATAAAGTATAAAAAGATAATATAATTTAATTTTCTTAGGTGGAGTTTTAAGTAAATAAAAATTTTTCATTTCCGTGAGTTTATATTTATTAATCATAATATAAGCTTCAGTTTTTCTATAAATTTTATACAATTTTCTGCTGTTGTTTCATTTTTTAAAAAAAAATTTTAAACACGCAAAAAGTTTCGTATAATTTGTTTAAATCTAACAAAAATTCCTTATAATTATTATTTTATAATATAAATGTCCAATTATTCAGAAAATAAAGACTATATTCTTTTTAAAGTTACAAAAATATTCCCTTTTTTTTCTGTTGATGTTGGCTTACCAACGTTATGCTTCCATGTTTTTTTAAGTATTATTTGTTACATTATTTACATATGGACATTAGTTTGTCTTATTAAATATAAAAAAAATTTACTTGAATTAAATGAAACATTTTGTAATACAACTATTGTTGGTGGTTTTCTTGACATTATAACACATGTTGAATCTGTTGCATTTAATATATTTAACCTGTATCCTCCTGTATCAGAACTATTAAAGGATCTTGGAGATCTTTCTTATGTTTGGACAATATATTATAGTTCAATGTATTTTTTTCCATTTTGTCAATTTTTTTTATGCACTTACATTGCATTCCAAAGATTCGTTATTATTTTTTACCCATTTAAAGGTGAAAATGTAAGTTTATTTAACTTTCTCTTTTTTCTAATGACTCTTAAGTTTTTAAAAGCGACTTTCATTCCATTTCTTGTACTTATGTTTGTTACAAGTATTGCCCCGACATGGTATCTTTGGAATGCTTCAATATTCTTCAATCAAATACCTACAATTTTTACAAATGGATATGTTTTGCGAGTTTTAAATTATAAAAAAAAAGATTGGATGAATAATCCATCAAATAGTAGAAACTCAATAATTCATTATTCAACATTTATTGGCTTAGCATTTTTTTTCAATATAATTTCATCGGGAAAAATACTGATCTATAATTACAAACAAGTCAAAAAGTCAAGAGAAAATTCAAAACAAAAAAAGGTTAATTTAAATATGTTACTTTATTCAATATGTACAACTTTTACTCAATTTTTATTTGTTGCGATAAATTTTGTATGGTATTTTGGTAGCACAACTGCTGAAGATCCAAGTTTTTATTATTTATGCTATGTACTGAGGCTGTATATTATACATTTAATTTGTCTAACTCAGCCATTTTATCTTTTTTGGTTATCAAAAAAAGTAAGAGCTCTTATTTTAAGAAGTGTTGGTGTTAAAACAGAAATAAGTAATATGGTTGGTAAGTCAACAACAAGAGCACGAGTTACTGTAAAAAAGAATTAAGCTCCTTTGATAAACAAATAATTTTAAATACTCCAATTATGAAATTCAAAAAAGTATTATAACATATTAACAATAAAACAAAGAATATATTCTTTATAATAATTAAAAGTATTTATAAAAGGTATTATATAAGTTCCTTTTGATAACTTTTTCCTGGCATTTTTAGTGTATTTTTAAAATATCTTCAATCAAAAAATTTTTGTATCACTTATAATTTCATCTAACATAAATAGTTTTCTTACAATTTTTTGTATTTCAGAAGTTGATAGTTAAAAATAAATATTCAATATGATTTATTAATATATCCTAAAGAGTTATGACGAAATATATTTATTAAGCATTAATAATGCTTCCGTTAACAAAATCGTTTTTTCTATTTAATTAATCATTTCCCAAATTTAATGAAAAAAAGAAAGTTCAAATAGTACTGTCATTGATAAATATTTTGGAATTAAAAAATTTTAAAAGTATTGTTCGTATGTTCTTCAATTTTAATTATTTTATCAATCTCCAATCAAAGGCTACGCCTTATTTTTGTTTAACTTTGTAGCACAATCTATTTAGGATTTTCTTAGTAAAAACTACTACTATTCTTTGGCTCATTACATGACCAATTATTTACCAATCTTTGAAATATAAAGTTTTCCCTCTATCCTTGTGATAAGTCTTTCAAATGACTCACAGACCAATTTATTTCATTATGTTTTGGAATTATTAAATGGGAGATAAAAGAGTACGAAAAATGTATCCAAAAAAGTTATGTTTTTTGAAAATAATATAATTAATAATTATTCAGAACTTCTGGGACTCTATCTTCCACTAAGATAGACAAAAATACATCTAATGACTATTTAATCATAGAAACTGATAAAGTTTTAATAATTTTATGTTATTAACAATACTGATTTGTGAAAAAAAAATGAAAAAATGTGGCACTTAAATTAGTATACTCAGTTTCATTGTTAAGCTATAAACTTCATAATAGTTTCACTTTTTATGTTGAATTGAGATCTATATAAAAAAATTTTTTTTTATTTATATTTAGCAAATTATTAGTAAATAATAGTATCTAACTTTTAAATTTTTTTAAATAGTCATAACATTTTTGTATGCAAATTGACCAATTATTAATCAATCTCAAATATTATAACACTTCCGCGCTATTCTAATAATGTACCGTTCAGAGAAGAATATGTTTATTATATTTCGTTAACTTTGGGGAAAATTAATCGGGTAACAAAGCCATGAAAAAAGGGTCTAAAAAAAGATTTTTTAAGTAACTTGGCTAACTTTAGCAACAAAAAATTGAAAACATTCTAGCTCTCTAGGTTAGGGAAAAATATATCTTTTGCCAATCCAATTATATAAATCTGTTAGGTTTAAGAAGAGTTATGATGAAGATAAAATTATTATCCATATTTTTTATTAAAAATAATCTTGTGTCTTTTAATTTTTAGATAAAAACCATTATTATCTTTCAAATCTCAAATTTAATTATTTCAAATTTTGTTTCATGCAAATGAAAAAATTATTTATTAATTTAACGTTATTGTGTATAAGGTGTTATCATTGTGCTTTATAGTACATAACAAACCATAACGAACCATGTATGAACTTACTAAACCTTTCAAAGACAAGTAGTAAATATTCCATTTCTTTTATTTTAAAATTAATAACTATGTTAGTTTTTTATTATTTATTTGTCCTAAAAATATTATTCTACAGCCTAGACATGTTCGGTAGATGCATTTGATATTATTAGTAAAGAAAAAAGTATTTCATTGTGCATAAACGCATAAATATTAATAAAATAGGCATCATCGATTTTTTTCAGAAAGAGAATTTCTACGCATCATAAATAGTTTTGTAATCACATTTTTAGGACTTTTAACTTTATCAAACGAATGCTATTTATCGATTTACCTTTGTTTTTTAACTAGTTCATACATTGCGAATTGAAATGTTATAATTAAGAAAACAATTTATCCAATATCAAAAATATTTTCAGTTCTCCTTTATTTTTTATGATATTTTATTCTCGTAGACATTAATTTTTTTATCTTTTTTATATTACTTTGATTTTTCTTACTATCTTTAGTTAATATATATACTGATTTGAATTAAATTCATATTTTTTTTCTTGTCTTACCATCTAAATACTCATGAGTTTCTTATTATGGTTCACTATAAATGATTTAATTAAAGAAGTTTCTTGGTTTGTAATTTCAATAATCATTATAGACTATTTGAAATAAAAAATTAATTAACATGATATTCATTATTAATATTTGTAATGTATGGATAATGTTAAAAATATAAACAGATTGTCGTGATAAGATATGCATAAGGGCTGTTTTATAGTAGTTTACTATATTATATTTGATATTTATGAAAGTGTAATATAATTAGTTTTAAAAAGCAGTTTTATTAAAATTTAAACTATTTATTTATTTTATGTATCAGGTAAATTCAAATACAGCTGAAATGAAAATTCATTGTTCAAAAACTTAAAGCTTTATCTATCTATGACTCTACTTTGTAAATTTAATATTTATGCTTATTTTAATTATTAAATCTAATGTTTATAGTATTTGACCTAATAAATAAAATGAAATTGCTTGTATTCTTGTACATTTAGGTATACATATCCATTTTACAATTTTAAAACGATTTTAATCATTATATGTTTGTCAGGTCTGTTATTATTAAAGTTACCTATTTGGTTATTAAAATAAAATGTCTTTAACGCAACTACGAAGATCCTTTCAAAAATATATATTTTGCATTGTTTTTTTTGTTATCATAGTATTTCTATCAATAAGTAATATTTTAGAAGTTAAAAATTATTATTTATACTCAATAAAAGACTATATTATTAATAATGATAAAATATATATTGAGAAAGGTATTGAAAGTGTTTTGCTAAAGATAAATTGCAACAATTTACTATTTGAATTACATAATGATTTATCTAATAGAAGTTATCCAATATCTGAGATTTATAATGAAATTAAAGATTTAAAAGAAAAATTATATTTTAAAAGAGGATACAAATGTGTTGATATTTTTGACAATAACCAATTAAGTTTAAAAACCAAAGGAAATATTACTAGTCTAAAATCAAGAGATGTATTAACTTTTGGTATACATTTTTATGAAATTAGTATAATTGAGAATGAGGAAGTCATAAAGAAATTTTTCATTATTGACAAAGAGAATTTTAAATACAATAAAAACCGTAGTTTTGAAGTATTCCTAAAGCTTATAAAAGACAAAATTATTTTCAACGAAAGTTCATATTGCAAAATTTTAAAACCATTAAATCTACACGAATTATTGGTTACATTAATGTTGTCGAGATGTATTCCTGTGATAAATAAAAAATGGTCACTTGATATTTTATTAATTGATAATAACTTTGAATGGAGAAAGGCCTTAGTAATTCAAGATGATACTGATTATTTAAATCCACAATATTTCCATAATCATCCACTATCTAATTATGAAATGGAAGAAAAAATAATGTATGGTGAAAAACTTCTTTCATGGAATTTTAAAGTTTCAACATCAATTGCATATAACATTTTAACATTTCTAGAGAAAAGATATACTGGTGACGTTATTGACAAAAATATTGAAGCCGATAATTTATATAGTGAAGACAAAGAAATGTTTGAAAGAGAAAGATTAAAATCGTTAGTTGTTAACAAATTCACTGTAACAATGATTACCTATAGAAGGATCAATGGTTTAAATTATTCTTTAGCGCAGTTTAACAATAATAAAAATGTTGACAAAATTGTAGTAATTTGGAATGATCCAGATTTATCAAAATTACCTAAAAAAACTGAGTGGAATAAAAGTGTAGCACCTGTATTTTTTGTGAAAGCAGCTCATAATACACTACATAATAAATTTTTACCCTATGATATCATAAAAACAGAAGCAATTTTGATATTAGATGATGACCAAAAATTGACTAGGCCATTATTGACAAACCTTTTTGATTTATGGGAATATAACAGAGATGTACTTGTAGGATATAATAGAAGACTTACCGGAGGCAAAAACAATTCTGAATATATATCTTCTGATGTCAAAACATTTGATCTTATATTAACTAGTTTGTCATTTTTAAATAAAGTAAGTCATGATATGGTAAATTTAGTACGAAAATTTTTTTAGAAATATTTATATTATTATACATATAGCTTTTCAAGTAAATTTAAAAAAGAGATAGATAAATTAATGAATTGTGAAGACATCGCAATGAATTATCTAGTTGCTATGCTCAGTAACAAACCAAATGTGGCATTGACAATTGGTAATGATTTATCTTCATGTGACAATTGTTCAGCTTCTGGACTATCTACCAAATCAAATCACTACAAAATAAGAAGTAAATGTGTTTATGAATTAAACAATCTTTTTGGAGTAAATCCAATGATAAAAAATAAATTTTTTGTAAATACGTTTGACAAGTAACATAAAAATGGAAGCAAAAATTTACACCCTTTAAAATTGCACAAAATTAAATTTTAACATTTCAATACTTTTTAATCTGTCTTGGCCAATTTTTGTAGTTTACAAGTATGTATATCATTGTATAAACATTAAATTGTAATATTATGGAAATTATTATTTTTGAGGTTTAAATAATTAAACTATATGGGATATTTAAATAATATTTTTGAATGTAGTATTTTTTATCTTTTTTGAGAAAGCCTTTAAGATCTATGATTAGGTTGAAGTTTCATCAAAACAACTTTTTCTAACTAAAAAGATTGAAAACTTATGGAAGAAAATGTTTATATGCTTAGTATACTTAGGTATACATAATTTTATTCCAATAAGTTCTAATAGTGATCAAAAAATAAAATCCTTTTATAGCGTCAAATTAAAAAACGAATATAGACTAAAAGTTAATCAAAAAATATTAGATGATTATTATATTGTATTCATCGTTAAAAAATCTGCATACATGTTAAATTATTCATCCTTGAAAAAGAAGTATAGTTTTTACCACAACAAAGCTTTGTTTTGTATTAATTTTTGATACTAGAAGGTTTGTACTTGTAAATTTATTTCTTTGTAAAGTATTCTTTAGTTACGGAAAACGTTTAAAATAACTTAATCAGTAAATTTCAATTAATAAAAAATTTAATCAGATATTTCTTCTTCTTTTGTTTGCATATTAACAAATGTTATTAAAATATGGCATTTAAATTTAGTATAATGATTGATGGTAATATTTTTTAAATAGTCATTTGACAAAATCCCTTTCAGTTCATAAAAGAAATTATTCAATAATTTCGTTATCAATTTAATACTATTTATATTAACGAATGTTTTGATATGCATAATACTAAATAAACATTTAAATATTATAAGATTTGGTTATTTATGAAAACATTTGTACTATTTTTTTTCTTTTTATTACTAAGACATGTTTTTTACATTATATTAAAAAGAATAATTAATGAGTCATTTGTTTAAATAAAGATTAAAATTTCTTTTAAAGTAAAGAGTAACTTATTTACAAAATGAACCAAAACAATGATCACACATTTGTATTCAATGTCCAACTCTAATTACTTATTTTTTTAAATTAAAAATATACTTTCATATATAGAAATAACTAAAGTTGTTATTTACTTCAAGATGCAAGTTACTTATTAAAGATTTTCTTCTTTTCGATATAAAAAACAATTACAATAATTGCTGAAATATTTTAAAAACAAACCATTTATTTATGAGCTTGCCTGAGATCATTCATAATATTTTATCATTTTTTAGATTGGAAATATACAGTCAGTATGTTTGTCTTTAGTAATATTTTTTAATCTTATGAAAGATAAATTTTTATCAAAAAGCAATAAAAAAATTTTGCATCAAGATTTAATATTAAAAAATAATCTAGTTATATGAAAAACATGCTACATTATATCAATAAGAAAAATTTTTTTGTTATATGATACTACAACTGTGGTAATTTTTAATTAAAGATTACTATAATATAAAGAAAATTCAAACAACTAAAAAGTATTTTATCAGAAATAATTACAATTTTATTCAAAAAAATTAATTGATAAGATTAGGAAACATTTAAAATTCAAATCTTTAGAGTATCAATAAAAAATTTTAATCAAACGGCACATAAAAAAGCGATCGTTTTTAATAAAGTTTAATTCTTAACAAGTTGTAAATAATTTTGGAAATATTTTTTTTCTTACCATTATAATTAGTAAAGAAGATCAATTTATTAATAAAATATTATATAAAACAAGTTTTCTCAACAATACTTAAATTTTTGTCATATATGCTATTAATAAACAGTATATATTTTGAGTTAATTGTTTAAAATATTAATCACATGTTCTTAATAAACATTTATTAAAATTTATTAATCAAAATACATTCCACTTTTAATACCAAAGGAATCATAAGATCTGTAATTAAAAATGATTAGATTTTAGTTAATGTACAAATATTATAGTAATATTTTTTCAGTACTCTCTTATCTACATAAATATTTGCTTATTTTATAAAGACAAATTAGCAAAAGATAATTTTTTTATAATTTAGTTTTATAAAAACTATCCTTAATGACATTGAGAGTTATTGAACTTAACATGTAAACATGATCAATGGCCTATCAAAATATGTGTATATAAAGGGGAAGATTTTTACCATTTATTATCATTTCACTTTTATATTTAAAATTATCAATTATTATGGATTCAGCTGATCAAAAAAAATGTTGTAAGTTATCTATAACAATATAATTTTATTCTTTCCTTCTATGTAGGTTGCTGTAAGAAGCAATGTGGTGATGAATGCAAGTGTGGTAAAGATTGTACATGTTGTAAATGCAAAGATTGTAAATGTGATGATTCAGGCTGCGCTGAATCAAAATGTTGCGAGGAATCCAAATAAATTATGAAAAACATAATAAATATTGAAAAATCATGAATAGACTGAATGAAGGATAAAAACATAACAATAACTTTACAATATTTTTTATCAATATTTTTCAAGTGAAATAAAAAGTTAATTCTTTAATTTTTCTTATCAGTGAATATATTATCGTTGTAACTTTTTACAAAGTTCAGTTTTGATTAAAATTTTATAAGAATAATCTAGAACTTACTATTACTATCATAATTATATTTTTTTATTGTTATCAGCTATAATTTTTATATATAAATAAGAATAAGATTTTTTTTAACATGAGATTAAATTTGAAATGTTTGACTTATTTATTAAAGTATTCTCGATAATTTTATTGATTATACCAAAATTTTCATTGACTATAACTGGGCCTTTAACAGAAGACTTTCAAAATTTTTTAAAAGAATATGGATATGATGAATTTAACTTTCCAAGATTAGATCTTGGAAACACTGGAAGTTATGGTGGTAAACAAAATGCCAAAAGTATAATTGAAAAAATTCCCATAATATTTATACATGGCAACTCTGATAGTGCTTTGTCTATGGGAACAGCTTTTCAAACAGGATGGAGTAGTTCAATAGAATATTTTTTATCAAAAAACTATACATCTTCAGAATTGTATGCTATAACGTGGGGTGATAGAAATACATTAAGTGCTTCATTAAGGTAATATATCAATGTTCTTGTACTTTATAAAATTTTTATTAGAACACATGATTGTGAAACAATAACAAGAATTAGAAGGTTTATAGAAGCAGTTAGAATTTATACACAAAAGCCTAAAGTTAATATCATTGCACATTCAATGGGTGTTACTTTAGGTAGAGGAGCAATAGTTGGTGTTGATGATTGTTCATATAAGTCAACGATTTCTCCTATGATTAATACTTTTATTGGAATATCTGGTGCTAACTATGGTTTATGTTCTTGTTCAGGAGTATATTCATATTGGTTTCCAACATGCAATCAAATAAATGGTTTTTGGCCGGGTGATTTTGAAGGAAGTTGTATGAGTTGTACAACTTATCCAAGTCCTAATAACTGTAGTGTTGATAAAATAAAATATAGTCAATATCTAGAAACTTTAAACACTGTAAAACCATTACCAGCTTCAAATGTTTACAGTATATGGTCGGTGGATGATGATATAATAAAAAATAATGATTATGTGAGGGGTCAATCAACAAGTTACATACCAAACAGTGAGTTTAAAGTATTTGATAAGCTTTCTCATATTGAATCAAAAGATAATACAACTAATCTTCAATATAAAATAATTACTGATAACCAACTAAATTAGTAAAGTTCATTTAATTAAATATTTTATTAACATTTCTTTTATATCCATTATATAGATTGTAATTAGGATATTTTTTCATCTTAAATGGATATTTTAATTGATATGATGAAAATACATCCTTTATTGATGCAATTGAATTAAAAGGTTTTTTAATTGATGTTACATATAGCGGTTTCAACCATGAATATGGTTTGTAAACAATTGGTATTTCAATGTATTTTGGTATTAATTTTACTTCATACATTGGTTTGTTAATATTTTCAATATTCGTAAATCTTCTGGTTCTTCTATTTCGATTACCACTGAATTTTTCAAAATAATCACTTTTGATATCAGGGAATAAGTAAGATGAATATGGATCAATAGGACTTAAATGTTGACCATATGTTACAGTAATATTATCCAAAGCTAAAAACATTTAATTGTAAAATGAAGTTAGATAATTGAAATCTTACCGTAATAATAATATCCTCCAAATGGAAATCTATAAGCTGTGTCCTTTGAAACAGGAATTGGAACATCAATAACACCATCATTACCATCATGACCACCAATATCATGTTCAACACCAAACATAAACGTTCCAGTATAAGGATTACAAAATGGTGCTTTACATGAGATTGGAGCGTACCTCCTTGGAACAACTCCAAGTGGAACTTCAGGTTGCATTTCTCTATTATGATGTAATGATGGATTTGACATGAGTTTTACAAAATCATGCTTATCAAGGCCTAACATATTTACTGGATGATTCATAAATCCAAATTTAGTCGTTGTATCTCTAATTCTATTGAAGTGATGGCCATTAATATCTAAAATACCCCATGATGGAATAGGAACATTAATGTCACCACCAATGTGCTGAAAAGTATTGGAATTATTTTGAAAATAAAATATTTAATGTACCCTAGCTGTTGATGGGTCGTAGTCAAATCCACCACTATACTGGTTGACAAAAGGAAATAATGGTAAATAGTCACCATTAAAGGATCTTCCTGGATATGGTTCAAATGGACCTGGAATCTTATATGCTCTGGAAACAATATCTTTTTGTTTCTCTGAACTTGCAGCAATCTTCTTCTTGACAGTTTTTGCTGCATGTTGAACCATTTTGTCGTACAAATATTTATTATAAGCATTTTCATCTTGTCTTAATTTAATATTTTCAATAGTTTCATCATACTCTTCAGAATCTTCGCATCTTATAGTACTCGTAAAATATAATACACATATAAATAATATTAATTTATTCATTTTAAAATTTGTTAAATTAATGATAATAAAACTCTTTTATATTAATACGATCATTGTTATATAAAATTAAGAAAGTTTCAATTTTAATAGGTCAATTGTTTCCTGTTTTTACTTAATTAATTTGCAATAAATAACATCATTCTTTTTTACTTTATATGATAAAAACTGTAAAAATATATGTTACAAGTAAAATTAAGATAATGGAAATTTCTAGAGAACTTCATTAAATTGTAATATGAAGTTTAAGAATAAATTATATTTTATTATCCAGTTAATCATTTAATCGCCTAATATTTTAATATAAAAGTTTTCAAAATTGCAAAGTTTACATAAAATTACGTGTAGAATATTTTGCGCCATTAGTATGACACTTAATAATAGATGAAGCATAAGAATAATATGATGAGATAAAAATAAATACTTTAGAAATAGTTTGTTTTTATATTTTTTAAAATTTTCTTAATTTATTTGCTGTTTTACAGAGACATTAAAAATTTTTCCACATTAATAATAAAAAATAAATTAATATATAATGTTATTTAATGAAATATATAGAATAAAAAGATTAGAGTAATATTGTGTACTTAAAAAAATTATAGTTACTTTGATAGTAAATAAAATTGATTGACAAATAGTTATTTAAAAATATTTACAAGTTTTTAACATTTCATTGTTGAATTAATTAATATATCCATAATGGTTAGGATTTTTATAGGGTATGTACTGTTTTATATTTTTTTCTTTTTTTTTATTTATACATATCATATCCATAATCCTTTATTATAAAAAAGGAGTTTTTTTATTTTGTTATCTATTGAACTAATTTGTTTAATATTTATACGTCTTTTACTCATTATATGGACTTTTGTATAACTAAATCTAACAGATCTAAAAATTAAATTTATAAAGAATGTTAGTAATATTTTTGATACCTTTCAGCCGCAAATGGTGAATTATTTAGAAGTGTAATTTCTGTTATTTTATGACAATCTCTACAACCTCCAGCTCCTGTTAAAATATGTACTGGAGCAGGAGGATTATGATAACCTTGTTCCAAGGATTTGTAAACTGTTCTATTATATACTGGATAAGTCCTTTGATAAGTATGCTCATGACCACAAAAAACTAAATGTACGCCATATTTATAAAAGTATTTCTCAAGACCTGGTATACTTTTGTGCCCTACTCTTAATGTTGTATCTTCATAGTCACTACATTCATCAAACATTTTTTCATTAAAACAATATATTGGACGATGAAGATATACTATTGTCCATGGAGTTTTTTTCTTATGTTCTCTTATTTTTTTTAATGTAACATCAAGCCATTTTGCCTGTCTATTTATTGGTTCAGGACCAAACAAATGAAAGTTAGAATAAATTTCAGATGATATACCAATAAAGTTAACTAATCCAACATTAAATGTGTAAAATAGATCATATTTGAGATTATTAGATTTTTCAAAAGGCATAGAAAATCTATATTGATAATGTTTAAAACTGTTACCATCAAATTCATGATTTCCATCAATAACCATATATGGTATATATGCAGCTATTTTTTCAATTTCCCTCATAAAATTATCACCACAATATCCTTTATCATCTTGTAATGAATAAGCTATGTCTCCAATATGAATAATTATTTGGCATTCTTTCTCTTTGACGGCTTTTTTAAGTGTATTTATTGTAAACATTTCTTTTGTGTCCATATCTCCAAAAATACATAATTTAAGGCAATATTTAAAACCATTAGGAAATGTGCGGAAATAAAATTTTTTACTCCATCTTTTACCATCACCAACCTTATAGTAATATTTTGTATTATATCTTAGATTTTCTAGGTAGACTGTATGGAAATATCGAATTATTGTTGAGTTTTTTTCTCTCAAACTTCTACTATAGTCATTTTTTATTTGATGAAGATGATTTCTCTTTCTTCCATAAATTACTAAGGGTATTTTTTTATATTCAGATAGGTCATAAAAAGTTGTCCATGACACCGCTATTTTTTTTATAGATTTAGTTAATGATATATGTACCTGTTCGTGTTTTTTCGAATACTTGATATCTAAATTTTTAGAAGTCTTGAATAGAAAAGTCGTTAATATAGAGAATAATAAAAAATTCATATATAATTTTTTTATTCTGATTTTTTAATATGTTTTACTATAAAATATTTCGAATATATAAATCAATAGTATTTATCTATTTAAATGATAAAATTTTTCAAAAAGTACAAATAAATAAATTAATACATTCCTCTTTTTATTCTTCATCTCTTTTAAAGTTTCAATTTGTTAAAATGATTAATTTCCTTATCAAAACATCAAACTTATTTTTTTATAATTAAATATTAATATCCTTATGTAAGAAACTTTAGGTCTTTTAAATTATTTGAAAATTTTCTAACAACATAAAATAAGTAATAGTTTACTATATCAATATGCTTCATATATTCTTGATATGTAATTTCTCTTATTTTGAAAAATGTTAGAATCATTATAAGATGAATCAATGATATATAGTTGATTTATTATGCATTACCTTGTTTGATTGAATGTACATATTTTTATATATCAAATTAGGTTAAAAACTCTATGTAGCTATATAATTTTTTGATAACTCCTTGGAATATTGATAAACATTAATATACTTGAATTGAAGTAAGTTTATTAAAAATACCCAAAGACAAGGAAAGTTATTATGTAAATATTACTTTAAACTAGTAAAAAAACTAACAAATACTTTAAAAAATGTTTATTGTACTACGAGTTTAGTCAAGATAATAATATTAGGTAAAGTATTGCTTTAATAAAAAATCAAATAAATTGAAGTTTAAAAACAAATGTCAAAGAAATTTCAATATGTTAAAATGTCATATTTAAGTGACAAATCAAAAAAACTTTCTTATTTTAATAAAAATGATATTGTTTTGAAGAAGGATATGTAGATTAATTTTATTTGACATGAATTTTAAACTTTAAAATTACAAAATGAATGCGACATTATATTTAAATATTATATCAAACATTAATTAATAATTATTTTGCAAAAATTATAAAGGATTCTGCATTTAATATAAAAATGAAGATTGAAAATATCATAAGTGTTAAAACCTTTAAGTAGAACCATGAAAAGTGTATGAGATTAAAAAAACTGTTTAGCTATAATTGAAGTTTTAATTTTTAAAATTAAATGTTGGAACATTTTGACGATTTCAATATTTTAAAGTATTGTATAATTTTAAAATTTTTTTGTTTAAGGAAATATATTCACAAAAGATTAAATATCTTAAATGAAAACTTTATTTAAATAGTTGATTATGTATTTGTAAATGTTTTTTGCTAGACTTATCCAATATAGTGAAATTGAAAAATTTGATTAAAATTGCAATTAATAAGAAATAGCTTTCTTTACCTTAAATTAAATTATACTCATTATCATTAAAAACAAACACTAGCCTAAAAACATTTTTGTGGCAATTAAAAAGATATTTCTAATTTTAAAAAAATTAAAATGAATTATTTTAATATATTTTTGCTAAAAAGCATATAAAATGACAGTTTAATGATGTAAATAGTCTTAAATGCGATTTAAAATATAAACATATAAACTGATTAAAAATAATTCATACATTTTCTGGAGATAAGAAAAAAAAATATGAACAAATTTAAAACTTATTTAAAGTCTTTAACATTTCCTTCAGAAGAAGTAGGTAAAAAATAATTTCTGAAGATATTTATGATAAAATTTCTAATAAGAATAACATTTAAAAAATTATTTGAAAGTTTGAAATTTCTTCGAAATTATAATCCATTGTTAAAAAATTAAAATATAATGTTTAATAAATTTCAAAACGACTTATACATGAAACAATTATTTATAAGAAAATGTTATTGTTGTTCTTTAATGAATCAATAATATTAATTAATTTTGGAAAATTATTACATAAAAACTTTCTATGTTAAAGGTCAGATTTTTGAAAATAATTTATAAATTTGAAAATAAATAGAAATGATCTATTATTAATTATTTTTTATAACAGAAAATTCAGATTCAAAAATATATAAATTGAAATTTTTGAAACTGTCTTTGTATAATTTTCAAAATGTATTCCACTACATTTTTTATTTTTGCTTGTACTGCTTTAGTTTATACTCAGTCTAATTATAACAGTAATGCTAATGGACTTGCAAGTAATTATGGATCATCTGCGGCAAACGGAGTTTATAAAGCACAGCCAAGAGAGGGACCTGTAGGAAACTACGGCCAAGGCTATAACAAATTTTATGGTTCATATTACCCAAGTTATGGTTATTACCCATATTCATGGAATTATTATAATCCATATTATTGGTGGTACGGAAATAACAATCACCATAGACCACATCATCGTGTAAGAAGAATTAATTTCCGTCAAATTATGACAGAAATAATAAGATGTGCAAGAGTTTTTGATGCCGCTGAATTGGCTGGAAGATTTAGTAGAGAATACTTACGTTGTAGAGAATTATTATCAGAATTGAAATTTGTTAATGCAACAGAAATAATTATTACACAATGTAAATTAAATTATACTAACCAAGAATATGATGCTACACAACAATTGAATGCAGCCACACGTTTGAGAGACAGAAAAATGAGAGAACTTGAAAGATACGAAAGCATGAATAATGATCGTTATCTGAATATAATAAATAGATTGGAACAGGAAATAGCAAGTCTTAATACTAAGATTGAAGCTCTTAATGTTAAAATCAGTGAAGCAGTAAGTGGATATCAAACATGTGAGCAATTAACTTCTACTGGTTCTACAACAACAACTACTGAGGCTCCAACAACAACTACTGAGTCTACAATAACTACCACCAGATAAACGACCAGAATAACAACCAAATCGAGAATATTAAGAAGAACACCAACTACTACCAGAAAGATTTTAATTATAACTACTTCTAAAACTATAAAAATGCCAACAATATTACCAAGACGTTTTCGTCAAGGTAAACGTATATATTGGAAATAAACAGTTTCATTTATTTATGATAAATTTTCTTTCTAATATAATATAATATTCATATTTGTAATCTTTTCCTCCTTTTGGATCGTACAATATATTTTCCTTTTTATTAAAATGGAGATAGATCTACCATACAACGAAAAAAGAATGTCGCACAAATTTTTTTATTACTCAATTAATCTTTTTTTTAGTAAAATATTTCAGAGAACGTAACCCACTAGAATAGAGTTAACTTGTATTCTTTTAAATATTTTGTTAATCAAAAAGATGATAAATACTCATATTAAATTCAATAAAGGAAGGGTATTTCATGAAATGGACCCTATTAAGATATATTAGTATAATATAACATAAATATTATATAATCTAGTAATGGTAAGGACATTAATGAGCCTGTAGATGAACTGTTGTTTTGTTTATTTTTCTTTGATTGTACTTTTTTGAAAATTACAAGTCCAACTATTAAGAGTGCGATAACAACAATAAAAACTACAAAAATGATCCAAATATAAGAGTGTTCTCCAGTTAAACCAATAATGAACTCAATTTCCCTCATATAATCTGATTCCTTACTTTTAGAATTAATATCCCTATATTTCACGATGGTAAATGTATTGGGCATGAACGCAACATGATAATAGTGATATCGTACATACGTTGTATGATCCACCCAAATTTGATGACTTTTTTCTACCTAATTTTTAATCAGACAAAAAAAACAATACTTGATTAAATCTTTATTTAAAATTTATTATTTAATACAATTAACTATTGAGTTAATGACTTTTTAACATCATTGACTTTCTTGAAAAAGTCAATCGTATCAGCATACCTAAGATGTGCACAATATTTCCTCGTATCATCTTTCACATATATCATCTTCCGATCTCCGACAGTGACTAACTCTATCGTTACCATTGGATCGTCTAAACGAAATCTTTCATCACAACGACTATCAAAACCCTTCCTAGAAATTAAATACCACTTGTCATTAACCTCACACGAGATAACAACACAAGTCAACGACCCAATCCTGGTGAGATTCCTAAATCTTTCATTCTCGGGGATGTAGACTCTTGCTGAACAATGTCCAGACCGTGTAATACAACTCTCCTCTACAGTCTCATCAAATGAATTGTTTGCAACTCTGCTTAGTGTACTTCCACCCACACTTCCATTTCCATCACCACCAGAATTACCGACCTTCGATAGTTGTCCCAGCTGCTCTTTGATAGACAAAAGCTCCTGTCTAAGTAAGTCGAATTTTTCTCCAAAAGACCTGTTGCTAAACTCTACCTAAAAAATAACTAACTATAATCTTTTCCTTCACAAACATACCACAGCATTGAGTTGGAGAACACTGCCTTCTACATTCTAAAGTCTACTATCAACATCATCAACAATTGGGAACATGACATCTTCGAAGTTATGCAAGCTGCCATTCTCACCAAATCTACATTTTTTTCTCAGGAGATCCAAGTACTCAGTAAAATCCTCGAAATCAGGCGCTTAATAAAATCTTCCGGGAACTCGTCATCACCAAGATGTATCTGAAAAGAAATATATAAAAATACACATTATAACAATAAAAAAACCTACATCATTACACGGTGAAGAAGCATTTGAAGTCATACCCACTCCTATATCAGCAAAGATGCCCGGTTATGTCTAGTTGTTAAAACTCTAAATACTTTATATATACAAACACACTCTCATATTTACTTGAATAAAGCTTAAAAAATGTCTCAGAGTAAACATGAAAATAAAAAGGTAAAAATAGAGGGTAATGGATACTTTATAAATGTAATCCATATATAAAACACATACATCAATTTATTACCATCTAAAATTTTGATACATTAAATACTTTCTGACACTTTTGTTATAATATATGCTTTATTTTAGATAAATAATGAATCCAGAATCTCACATTCGTTTTAAGAAATATTTGTTATCTTTTTATTCTTTAAAGTTTCTTCTTTTTTCCCAAGAAGTTTATTTCAAGAGACTATTGATAATGCTACCTTGCTTAGATTCCTCTTTCCAACAATTTCTTCAGGTGTCGGTAAGTTATTGTAAAAAAATTACATTATTAATTATATAATCTTAAATGAAGTTGATAAAACAAAAAAAAACATTTCAAGTTGTTTTTGTTTGTTATTTTTGTTGGGGCATTGTTATCAAAAGAAAAAATAACGTGAGATCAGAGACTTTTACTTTTTTTGAAAATAGAAATCTATGGTTTGAGAAGGAATGTTAAAAAAAGCGTTGTTAAAAATATTCCAAGTAAAGTAATTGCAAAAAATTTTTTTGCCTGCTGAAAGATCATTGGAATTTATAAAAATAATATGATAATAATATTGAAAAACAAAATATACCAAGGCACTTTAACAAAAGCACAACAACGTACCTAGAAGTTAACTTATCTTTTTACATAATATTACCATCTAGTTACGTTATTGATAAAAATATGATAGATAAAGATTCAAGTAGTAAAATAGATAAACAAAGCAAAAAAACAAAAAGAAATGGCTTCAGAAAGAGGAAATAATAAAAACGGTAAAACAAACCTCTGAGAGACCAAGTTTCTTGGCTGCATTAACATAATTTTCAGCATTTTTTTAGCTTCAGGTAATGGTACGGGTTGAGATGGAGACAAAGATGCCATAACAACAGGAATTGTTCGTGGTTTTAATTTATTTACAAAATTACACAATAATACACCGGAAGATAGTTGTTTTGATATTTCATCTTCTTTTGTAACAGCTAACAATTTCAAACCCAACAACTTTTTCATTAACTCTACATCATCATCGTTAGATGGCGAAATAGGTGTAGAAGGTGTTGTTGAACGTGATGAAGATATTGACATAGATTTTTTAGGTGCACATAAAATCAAATCCTTCGTTTACTAGACGTATGATGAGGGTTTAAGTAATATATATATTTTTAATATTTTTATAGTACTTTTATCGTTATTTACATAAACAAAAAAAATAAACATGATTAATTTTATGTGTTTAAAAGATTCTTTAAAACAGCAACAAAATACTATGACCATTTCTCCAAATTAAATATATAAAAATAAGCAAAAAATGTATTCAAGAATAAATAAAAATACCCTCAAAATGATAAGAAATGCTAATTATTTTTTTACAAAAACACATTATTTCTATCTTTAACAAATATTATTTTACTGGAAATATACGATGTTTTAATAATCAAAATAATGATTTATAAGCATATAAAATACATACAATTCTTTTCTTTTTGTAATGTCTAATTTAAAAAAAAATTGAATACTAAAATTTATAAAAACATAGCGTGTTTTTGTTTTAACATATTATAATAAAAAACGAAGGAATAATTATTTTATAATTAATTGACAGGTGATCCTTCGTTTTGATAAACAAAATTAAAATTTTTTTCTTAAAACATGAAATTTTATTTAATCAAAGTAACCAACGCGGTTGATAAATTCAATGAAATGTACTGTTATTAAAGAATATTATAATTTCTAGTGAAGTTTCTATGGCATAAATAGAAGTTGGGGAAGCTTATTTGGTATAATTGATCATTATATAGGTAATCAAAATAAAATAAATTCTTCCAAATGACAAGACAATTGGAATAGTTCGGATATGGTAAGTTTTATATCTCAAGAAATAGCTTTTTAATTTCACTTTTTACTAATTAAATGTGACTGAAGTTCAAGAAAATAAACCTATATATTCTTTAACAGTTGCCTATTGTCCAGGTAAGTTTAAAGATTTTTAAGTTTTTAGTAATAATTTTTCAGAATGTGCAATACTATTTGAGTATTGTGAGTAAAGTAGAAAAAATTTTTCTACACAATCAAGGCACGAGCTCGTAAAAGATGTAGAAGGAATTGTGATAAAAGATGATGATGTACCTGAGGAAAATAGGCATCAGAAACGTGGAGGTATAGGAATTAAGTGTTGCTGAGATGAACCAAAAGCAGTTATGCTTAGAGAGCTTCAGGAGAAACAAATAAATATACAACAACTGTTGAAAATCTTAGTACTTATAAAATTGATTTTAAAAAAGCAATAAAATTCTTTACATCCAAGTTAGTCTGTTTTAGTAATGTAACCAGAAGCCGATAAAATTGCTATTCAAGAAGATGTTGTTGATAAGTTATATGATGACATTCCAGGTAAATGGTTCCACATAACTGAAGATGACACAGATGATATTGAAGATGAAGAAAGCAAAATCTTTCTCTCTATTTACTTATACTTTCATCGGTTAAAATATAAATAACTTTACTACATTATTCTAATCAAAAAATACATTAATTAAAGATTAAAAGATAATGATAGTGAGAATTTTGAGACAATTGTAAACAAAAATTAAATCAAACAAAAAATGGACTTTTTTGATTTTGAGGGCCCAGAAACTAGTGATGATATTAATATGACCGAGTGTGATGAAAGTAAAACTTTACAAATTTTGGGAATGGTAGAGTATCTCTTTATTGTTAAAAATTATTATGTTATTATTTATTTTATTATTGGTTTTTTGTCTATATGATTAGTTTGTTAATAAATATACTTATACTTAAATATGTTGATTAGAATGGCTTAATTACATATATAAAAATTATGAAAAAGTAATGTTTTGTTTATAAGATATTGTCATTTTTATGCACCATACCTTACTAATTATATGATATATAGATGTATAAAAAATGTTTTTTTAAAGGCCATAGATGGTAAATAAGAGTTTTTAGAAACAAATGAAATATCCCAATATGTTGATTAAAATGTGCTTAATCACATATATAAAAATTATGAGAAATTAATGTTTCGTTTTTAAGATATTGTCATTTTTATATACCATACCTTACTAATATATGGTATATATAAATGTATAAAAAATGTTTTTTTAAGTGCCATAGATAGTAAATATTGGTTTTCATAAACAAATGGAATATTCAAATATGTTGATTATAATGTGCTTAATCACATATATAAAAGTTATGAGAAAGTAATGTTTTGTTTTTAAGATATTGTCATTTTTATATACCATACGTTATTAATATATGGTATATATAAATGTATGAATATTGTTGTTTCAAATGCCATATATGGTAAATTTCAGTTTTTAGAAACAATCAAAATACCTAGGTATGTTGATTAGAATATTCTTAATCACATATATACAAACTATGAAAAAGTAATGTTTCGTTCTTAAGATATTGTTATATTTATTTATTATATTTTACTTATTTATGACATATATAAATGTATGTAAATTATTTTTTCAAATGCTATAAGTGGTAAATATGAATTTTAAGAAATAAATAAAAATATTCTAAAATGTTGATAAAAATGATCTTAATAACGTTATCAAAAAATTTAAACGCTGATTTACTTATTTCTAAAGATTTTGTTTTTTAGAGTTTCTAGCATATTGAAATCAGGATTTTCAAATGTCAAATGATAAAGATATATTTTAAACAAAATATAGTACTCAAGATTACAATTGTTTTAATCAAAAAACAGTTAAACTGACATTATAGGTGTGAAAACGTTTACAAAATTTATAAAATATCTTAATTTTAGTTTCAATTACTGTTATAAAAATGTAACTAACTCAAGATAATTGATAAAGCAAAAATAGCATTTATTCTAAATGTTAGTAAACTTTTTGTTACTTATTTTATTTTATGTTTGTAATCAAACACAACGCATACATATTATTTATTATTATAATTTTTATATTATCTTTGGTAACTATTTTTTGATTAAAACAATTTTAATTTAGAATATTAAATTTTATCTAAAATAATTTTTATTTTTTGTAATTTGTAAAAGCCGGGTTTTAATTTACTATAAACATTAACAAAATAAAATTTATAATGATAATTAAATCAACATTTTCAATCATTGATATTTCAATTTATTAATATTTAATATATTAATACTTTAATTTATTAATTCTTTAAGTTTCTAATATGTTTTAGATAGCTAATAATAACAAACTTTCGAAATATTAACTTAAATAAACAATTGCTAGTTTAGTTATTTTCGTCGTTTAACTTTTTAATCAAGTTAGTAAATTGATAGACTGAACTTTTAACGCAATAGGTCAAATTAGTATGTAACTATACTGATTAATTTAGGTAAATCAGGAGTTGAAAATTACTCAAAATTTTAAGAATTACAAATATACTATATAAAGCAATTTGTTTAATTAAAAAAAATCTAGTACCAATAGTACTTTTAACTACCTTAATTTACTAGTAAAGTAATTTTTATAATTTTTTAATTCCTTAAAATTTTGATTTCCTAATTTGTTAATTCCTTTAAATATATTGTATTATTAAGGTGCCAATTTTTTACTACTTTAAAAATATTAAACCAGGGGTAAGTAGATTGTGTGTAATGTTATTAAGAATGGGATAATTAATAGGCGATGAAAAAGAAAAATTGTGAAAATAATATATTACTTTGTTAAGTTGATTTTTTTGAAATAAAGTATTATTTTAATATTTGTATATACAAAGTTTAAGTAAAAAATAATTTGTTTGTAAATTTTATGATATTCATTTGCACTCAGATCTAGTGCACAATTAAAATTAAAATGCTAAGAAAATATTTATAAAATCTTCTATTTTTATTAATAATATATATTCCAAAAACACACGAAATAAAAAAATTTATTAAATTTAAATGTAATCAATATTTTAAAAAACTTAGTAAATTTTACTATTTTTTTCATGTCCATTAATAGACAAATACATTATGTAAAAAAAATGAAAGGAATGTTTCTGCTCATCATTTTTTGTTTATTGATTTTAAAAACGAAGGGTATATGCATTTAATAATTTTTGACATAAGCATATTATTTTAAAATAGTTATCTATCATATTAACTGTATATACAAAAAAAATTAAATGTATGTTATTTTGTGAAATTTTGTACAGTAGTTCCCCCGTATCCGCGGTTGGAAAATTACTAGCAACTAGAAAATTATAACATGGGGGAGTACGTGCGATTTTTTTTATTTTAGCTATCTTAGAGTACAAACTTCATTTATGATTAAATTTTTCATTTTTTTTTAAATTAAGCTAACTAAATGATCATCGTTGCCTACAATTGTAAAAAAAATACATCTTATCTATAGTTTAAAGGTCTTAACACACGAAAAAATAAGAAATACTACGGTTCGCTATTATCCGCGGTAGTCTCAGAAACCAATCTATCGCGGATACGGGGGGACAACTGTATATGCAAAAATGAGGCCTACAAAAGTATATGCACAAAAAAAATAGTTTTACATAACAGCCTTCGCGAGAGAAGGATTTGATTTTATGTGAATGAAAGTTATCACGTAAATATTATTTTAAACTAGTAAAATAAACTAACAAATACTTTAAAAAATGTTTATTGTACTACGAGTTTAGCCAAGATAGTAATGTTAGATAAAATATTGCTTTAATAAAAAATCAAATAAATTGAAGTTTAAAAACAAATGTCAAAAAAATTTCAATATGTTAAAATGTCATATTTAAGTGACAAATCAAAAAAACTTTCTTATTTTAATAAAAATGACATTGTTTTGAAGAAGGACACACAGAAAGAAAAGGACAAATTTCGACAAATCTATCTATAATGCAAAAAAATGTTCCACCATTTTAAAAAATTGAATATTATTCAAATTTTAAAATTATCAAGCAATAGCAAAAATTTTTAAACAACACAAAATATTGGGTTGTCGCATATATTTTGCCGTTTTTTTTACAAAGATATATATGTTTAACTTTTTAAATTAATGTGACTTTTTTTAATTTTGATATTTTTTATGACATTATGCCAATTTAAATGTTAACTTGTTTTTTTATTTTATAAAATATGCTATTAAAAGTCAATTTCGTGTCAAATTATTGATGTTTTAATAAAGATCATTATCCTAAACAATCTATTAACGACAATAAGTTTAAAAATTTCACAACAATAATAAAGAAAAGCAGTAATTATTTATTCACACAAAGTATTATTATTTAAAAATATTATTTTAGTATTCGTTCATATTTTAAAATATGTAAAAGTTATTTTTCTTATTATAAATAAAAATCTATATTATTTTATAACTTTTCATAAGTTTGATTTTTAAAGATGATCTTTAAAAGACATGGAAAATGGAATTTGAAAGTCAACTACATTAAATATGCTACATATTTGTAAAAATTGCTACATCTTATTACATTTTTGCGACACGTATCTTTCATATCAAATAAATTATCTTTCAACATAATTTAGGTATGTTAAAGAGTAAAATAATATTATTAAAATAAAGTGGAATTGAATTGGAAAAAGTGACTTTCGCTTGTCTATAGGGTAACAAAAATGGTTTTTTTAAGAAACATACATAATAGGGGCAAGCGAAAAAGCATTCTTTTTTATTTTTTACTAACTTATTTTTTGATTATTCCATTGGATTCAGTTCACATACGGTTACGCACTTTACAGCGACCCCTACCCTAATTAAATTAAAAAAGAGACGATGGAAATCAACTTGCCCGTGGTCACCTATGATCAAGCGAAATGACATTAAAAAAAAGAAAAAGATATGAGTAACCATGGACAAGCGAATGTCTACCGTCTGAAAAAAGATGGCGCAAAATGTCATAAGATGTAGCATATTTGATGTAGATAAATCATAAATTCTGGGGTTCAAAAGACATTATGAAAAAAATTTAGAGCATCAAATGTGAAAATTTCATAAAATACAATTTATAATAATTCAAACTATTGAAAAATATTTAAAAAAATGTACTGTAATATGTTAAAAATGTTTTTTATAAAAGTTTTTGTAATTTTACATAGAATTAAATTTTAACCATGTATTATAAGATGGATTGTAGAAAACAACTTATGTTCTAAAATAAAAATAGTATACTAAAAAAAGAGAAACTTATTTTAATAATTCACTAATTATTGTTTTAATTTTAAATGTACAAAATAATTGCGATAAAATTATACGCAAATCAAGAAAATTCAAATTTTTTTAGGTGGAACAAATTGTTACATTTTATGCAAACCTGTATTCTTTTTTTTTCTGTGTGGATGTGAAGATTAATTTTTTTTGACATGAATTCTACACTTTAAAATTACAAAATGAATGCGATATTATATTTAAATATTATATCAAACATTAATTAATAATTATTTTGCAATAGTTATAAAGGATTCTGCATTTAATATAAAAATGAAGATTGAAAATATCATAAATGTTAAAACCTTTAAGTAGAACTATGAAAAGTGTATCAGATTAAAAAAACCGTTTAGCTATCATTGAAGTTTTAATTTTTAAAATTAAATGTTAGAACATTTTGACGATTTCAATATTTTAAAGTATTGTATAATTTTAAAATTTTTTTGTTTAAGGAAATATATTCACAAAAGATTAAATATCTTAAATGAAAACTTTATTTAAATAGTTGATTATGTATTTGTAAATGTTTATTGCTACACTTATCCAATATAGTGAAATTGAAAAATTTTATTAAAATTGCATATTAATAAGAAATAGCTTTCTTTACCTGAAATTAAATTATATTCATTATCATTAAAAACAAACACTAGCCTAAAAAAATTTTTATGGCAATTAAAAAGATGTTTCTAATTTTAAAAAAATTAAAATGAATTGTTTTAATATATTTTTGCTAAAAAGCATATAAAATGACAGTTTTATTATGTAAATAGTCTTAAATGCGATTTAAAATATAAACATATAAACTGATTAAAAATAATTCATACATTTTCTGGAGATAAGAAAAAAAGTACACACACAGCTATGACACTGAAAAATAATTCGATTTTAGGACAGTCGTTGGTCAAAGAGAAAAAATTTTTTCTTTTATCTAAAGTTGTCATCAAAAACTATTGGTTTTTCACGAATATTTTCCTGATAAGTTTAAAGTCATATACGTCTTTCTTGTTTAAAAAAACTTAAATTAATGATAATAAGATTAAAAAAAAGACAGTAACATTATGTGACATAAAATGAAATAGAGTTTTATCAGTGTTTGTCAAAATTAATTAATAAATATTTATATTCCATTAATTTTTGAAGTAGTTAATGAAAATATTTTTATTATTCTATTACATCAAGAAGACCTTCGTCAAACATGTATAACATTACTAAATAATTTGAAAAAATTGCCATAATTTTTTAAATACTTTAATTTTATTAATTTTAAAAAAAAAGTTACCTAGATATACACTTTTTTTAGAACTCTCATGCACAGGCTAAAATTTTAAACAATAATAAGATTGGTCAATTTATAGAATATTACTCATTTATTCATATGTGTTTCAGAAATCTTACCTCATTTTTGTAATCAAAATTTTTTTAAAGTGTAGTACCTTTACATTATTTATTATTGTTTCGCACATTACAGCATAATTATTACTACATAGAAACATTACTACGGATCTTTTAGATTTGCTGTATATTTAATTTTATTTTTATACTTTTAAAAATGTGACAGATAAGAATTTAAAATAATGTAATTTTATAATTGTTTATTATTAAGAAGCATTACTAATATACTGATATACAAAAAAAGCGTTTTTCATCGAACATTAAAAAATAAAGTTAGTTTAACTAATTATAGCTTTCTTTAAAACTTGTTGTAATTAGTGATAAAATATTTCTTCCATTAAGTAACTTTTTCTATATAAACATTGTAGTAAAAAGTCCAAAAAAATTATTCACTAAAATTTTTCAACTAAAAAGTCCATATATTTAAAAATAAGTGTTAAGGTTCCGTTTTTTTTTCAACAAATAATTCAACAGTTGTTTTAATGCTCTTAATGGTTTTCATTTTATTGGTTACAAAACAACTATAATATCATATTTGCATGTTAAAAATATATCATTGATGCCAAGAAATCTGGAGATAATTCTAACTTTTATGAATACACATGATATTATATAGAGTTAATGGAAAACCAATTTTTCTACAACAAAAATATGTGTACAACTTATTCTTATCAATCGAACTTTCATGAGACACCATTGCCTTTTTATGACAACTGTAGACAAAAGATAAAATTATTTTTCTTTGTCTAAAGGTACTATCCTAAAATCGAGAGGTTTTTCAGTATCATAGCTCTGTGTGTATGAACAAATTTAAAACTTGTTTAAAGTCTTTAAAATTTCCTTCAGAGAAGTAGGTAAAAAATAATTTCTGAAGATATTTATGATAAAATTTCCAATAAGAATAACATTTAAAAAATCATTTGAAAGTTTGAAATTTCTTCGAAATTATAATCCATTGTTAAAAAATTAAAATATAATATTTAATAAATTTCAAAAACGACTTATACATGAAACAATTATTTATAAGAAAATGTTATTGTTGTTCTTTAATGAATCAATAATATTAATTAATTTTGGAAAATTATTACATAAAAACTTTCTATGTTAAAGGTTAGATTTTTGAAAATAATTTATAAATTTGAAAAAAAATAGAAATGATCTATTATTAATTATTTTTTATAACAGAAAATTCAGATTCAAAAATATATAAATTAAAATTCTTGAAACTGTCTTTGTATAATTTTCAAAATGTATTCAACTACATTTTTTATTTTTGCTTGTACTGTTTTAGTTTATACTCAGTCTAATTATAACAGTAATGCAGATAATGGACTTGCAAGTAATTATGGATCATCTGCAGCAAACGGAGTTTACAAAGCACAGCCAAGAGAGGGACTTGTAGGAAACTACGACCAACGCTATAAAAATTTTTATGGTTCATATTACCCATATTCATGGAATTATTATAATCCATATTATTGGTGGTATGGAAATAACCATCACCATAGACCACATCATCGTGTAAGAAGAATTAATTTCCGTCAAATTATGACAGAAATAAGAAGAGGGGCAAGAGTTTTTAATGCCACTGAATTGGCTGGAAGAATTAGGAGAGAATACTTACATTATAGAGAATTATTATCAGAATTGAAATTTGTTAATGCAACAATAATAAGTACTACACAATGTAAATTAAATTATACTAACCAAAGATATGAAGCTACACAACAATTGAATGCAGCCACACGTTTGAGAGACAGAAAAATGAGAGAACTTGAAAGATACGAAAGCATGAATAATGATCGTTATCTGGATATAATAAATAGATTGAAACAGGAAATAGCAAGTCTTAATACTCGGATTGAAGCCCTTAATGTTAAAATCAATGAAGCAAAGAGTGGATATCAAACATGTGAGCAATTAACTTCTACTGGTTCTACAACAACCACGACATCAAGTTCCCAAGCTCCAACCACGACAGAATCAACAACATCAAGTTCCCAAGCTCCAACCACGACAGAATTAACAACATCATCTACCCAAGCTCCAACCACAACAGAATTAACAACATCATCTACCCAAGCTCCAACCACAACAGAATTAACAACATCATCTACCCAAGCTCCAACCACGACATCAAGTACCCAAGCTTCAACCACGACAGAATCATCTACCGAAGCTCAAACCACGACAGAATCAACAACATCATCAAGTACTGAGGCTCCAACGACATTAGAATCCACAACATCAAGTACTGAGGCTCCAACGACATTAGAGTCCACAACATCAAGTTCTGAAGCTCCAACGACAATAGAGTCCACAACATCAAGTTCTGAAGCTCCAACGACATTAGAATCCACAACATCAAGTTCTGAAGCTCCCACGACATTAGAATCCTCAACATCAAGTTCTGAAGCTCCAACGACATTAGAGTCCACAACATCAAGTTCTGAAGCTCCCACGACATTAGAATCCTCAACATCAAGTTCTGAAGCTCCCACGACATTAGAATCCACAACATCAAGTTCTGAAGCTCCAACGACATTAGAGTCCACAACATCAAGTTCTGAAGCTCCCACGACATTAGAATCCACAACATCAAGTTCTGAAGCTCCAACGACATTAGAGTCCACAACATCAAGTTCTGAAGCTCCCACGACATTAGAATCCACAACATCAAGTTCTGAAGCTCCAACGACATTAGAATCCACAACATCAAGTTCTGAAGCTCCCACGACATTAGAGTCCACAACATCAAGTTCTGAAGCTCCAACGACATTAGAGTCCACAACATCAAGTTCTGAAGCTCCCACGACATTAGAATCCTCAACATCAAGTTCTGAAGCTCCAACGACGTTAGAATCTACAACTAGTAGTAGTGAAGCTCCCACGACATTAGAATCCTCAACATCAAGTTCTGAAGCTCCAACGACATTAGAGTCCACAACATCAAGTTCTGAAGCTCCCACCACATTAGAATCCTCAACATCAAGTTCTGAAGCTCCAACGACATTAGAATCCACAACATCAAGTTCTGAAGCTCCCACGACATTAGAGTCCACAACATCAAGTTCTGAAGCTCCAACGACGTTAGAATCCACAACTAGTAGTAGTGAAGCTCCCACGACATTAGAATCCTCAACATCAAGTTCTGAAGCTCCAACGACGTTAGAATCCACAACTAGTAGTAGTGAAGCTCCCACGACATTAGAATCCTCAACATCAAGTTCTGAAGCTCCAACGACATTAGAGTCCACAACATCAAGTTCTGAAGCTCCCACCACATTAGAATCCACAACATCAAGTTCTGAAGCTCCAACGACATTAGAATCCACAACATCAAGTTCTGAAGCTCCCACGACATTAGAGTCCACAACATCAAGTTCTGAAGCTCCAACGACGTTAGAATCCACAACTAGTAGTAGTGAAGCTCCCACGACATTAGAATCCTCAACATCAAGTTCTGAAGCTCCAACGACGTTAGAATCCACAACTAGTAGTAGTGAAGCTCCCACGACATTAGAATCCTCAACATCAAGTTCTGAAGCTCCAACGACATTAGAGTCCACAACATCAAGTTCTGAAGCTCCCACCACATTAGAATCCACAACATCAAGTTCTGAAGCTCCAACGACATTAGAATCCACAACATCAAGTTCTGAAGCTCCCACGACATTAGAGTCCACAACATCAAGTTCTGAAGCTCCAACGACGTTAGAATCCACAACTAGTAGTAGTGAAGCTCCAACGACATTAGAATCCACAACATCAAGTTCTGAAGCTCCAACGACGTTAGAATCCACAACTAGTAGTAGTGAAGCTCCCACGACATTAGAATCCACAACATCAAGTTCTGAAGCTCCAACGACGTTAGAATCCACAACTAGTAGTAGTGAAGCTCCCACGACATTAGAATCCTCAACATCAAGTTCTGAAGCTCCAACGACATTAGAGTCCACAACATCAAGTTCTGAAGCTCCCACCACATTAGAATCCTCAACATCAAGTTCTGAAGCTCCCACCACATTAGAATCTACAACTAGTAGTAGTGAAGCTCCAACGACATTAGAATCCACAACTAGTAGTAGTGAAGCTCCAACGACGTTAGAATCCACGACATCAAGTTCTGAAGCTCCAACGACATTAGAGTCCACAACATCAAGTTCTGAAGCTCCAACGACATTAGAATCCTCAACATCAAGTTCTGAAGCTCCCACGACATTAGAATCCTCAACATCAAGTACTGAAGCTCCAACGACAACAGAGTCAACGACTACTTCAACAGAGGCCCCAACAACGAGTGAGGAAACAACAACGGAGGCTCAAACTTCAACGGAGGCTCAAACAACGAGTGAGGAAACAACAACGGAGGCTCAAACTTCATCAGAGGCCCCAACAACGAGTGAGGAAATAACAACGGAGGCTCAAACAACGAGTGAGGAAACAACAACGGAGGCTCAAACTTCAACAGAGGCTCAAACAACAAGTGAGGAAACAACAACGGAGGCTCAAACTTCAACAGAGGCTCAAACAACGAGTGAGGAAACAACAACGGAGGCTCAAACTTCAACGGAGGCTCAAACAACGAGTGAGGAAACAACAACGGAGGCTCAAACTTCATCAGAGGCCCCAACAACGAGTGAGGAAATAACAACGGAGGCTCAAACTTCAACAGAGGCTCAAACAACAAGTGAGGAAACAACAACGGAGGCTCAAACTTCAACGGAGGCTCAAACAACGAGTGAGGAAACAACAACGGAGGCTCAAACTTCAACGGAGGCTCAAACAACGAGTGAGGAAACAACAACGGAGGCTCAAACTTCATCAGAGGCCCCAACAACGAGTGAGGAAATAACAACGGAGGCTCAAACAACGAGTGAGGAAACAACAACGGAGGCTCAAACTTCAACAGAGGCTCAAACAACGAGTGAGGAAACAACAACGGAGTCAACGTCTACTTCAACCGAAGCTCCAACGACCACAGAGTCCACAACTAGTATACTCAGAAGAAAAAAAGGACACAAGTTTGCATAAAATGTAATAAATTTGTCCCACTAAATAAAATTCAAATTTTCTTTATTTTATAATAAAGTTTCATTCAAAGGTAGATAGAATATTATACAGTCAACTCTCTCTATTAGAAACACCTCTATAAGAAACTTTCTTCTATAAGAAACCATAGTCTATGGTCCCAAAACTAAAATTAAATTTTCATACATTTTTGGTTTTCTATAAGAAACAATAAAAGTCGTAATAAGAAAATTTCCTCCTATAAGAAACCATATAGGTGATATTTTTTGAATAAAATTGCTTTCTTTTCTGTTGAAAAAGGTATTGAAAATTATAAAACGTTCGCATTTCAATAGAGATATCTATTAATTTTACACTTTAGTCACATAATTTTTGCATATTATAAATTTTTCTCATCGTTTTATTGAGAAAAGATGGAACTTTTTGAGTATAAATTAGGTGTTCTTATTAAAAAGGTTTATTTAATACTATTAAATTTTTAATTTATTCCTTGTTACCATTTCCTAATGATTCCCCAAAAAAGAAAAGCTTATTCAACTGAAGAAAAATTAGCTATATTAGATGATTATAGCAAAATTGGAAGTACTGCGATAAAAGAAAAGTACGGAGTGTCCAAAGCAAATTTATCAAAATGGAAAAAACAAAAATATGAGTTAGTTGAAAGAGTTGCTGATGGTAAAGGTAGTAATTTTAAAGTAAAAGAGGATCCTTGGTATGAAAAAAAATTACTATCATTTATTGATAGATTACGTGAAAGTTGTATACCTGTTTCTGGAGAAGTAATTCAAAATGAAGCTATTAGATTACATAAAGAAGCATTAAATAATGGTGAAAATGTACCTAATGATTTTGTTGCATCATCAGGATTTCTCTCACGTTTTTTAAAAAGGAATGATATTAGAAATTATACTATATCGGGTGAATCATCCGGTGTGTCTAGTGAAACAATTGACCAATGGAATGATGAACTAAAAAATATAATTAAAAGTTGGGATCCTGAATGCATTTACAATCTTGATGAAAGTGCTTTGTTTATCAATATACTACCAAATCGTACATATAATTTTAAACAAAAAGGTGGTGTTCATGGTAGAAAAAGAAATGTAAAGAGAATAACGATGATGTTAAATACCAATATGACAGGGAGTGATAAAAGAAAATTATTGATAATTGGTCATTTTGCAAAGCCTAGATGTTTTAAGAATGTAACAAAATTAAATGTACAATATGAACACAATAGTAGAGCATGGATGAATTCACAGATTTACAATAATTATTTAGAAAACTGGAATAAAGAATTAATATCTCAAGGAAAGAAAGTGCTTTTGTTTCAAGATCAGTGTCCATCCCATAAACTTTTCAAAAACTATTCAAATATAACTGTTGTAAATTTCAAAAAAAATACTACTTCATCTTGTCAACCATTAGATGCTGGTATAATTAAATGGGTAAAACAACATTATAAAAAAAAATTGGTTAATGACATTATTAATAGATTCAACGCTACAGAAAATGTTAATAATGAAAGTTTTAAATGGGAGTGGAATTTGTTAGAAGCAATAAATAACATTGATAAGTCATGGAAAAAACTACCACCGGAGATAATTAAGAAATGTTTTGTTAAATGTGGATTTCAACTTTCTGGTGAAAACGTTACCATTAATGATAGTGACGATAAAGATGCAGAAATAGATATTTCATCAAATCAAGTTCAATTATTTGCTTCTATCGTTAATATAGGAGATGTAGAAAGTTTTTTTGAGTTACTAAATTTGGATAATGATATACCAACATCATCAATAATTGATGATCTAGAAACAAATAATTTAACAGGATGTAATGTAGATCAAAACATATGGTTAGAAGATGAACCAATAGATGATGATCCAGAAATTATTCCTCCATCAATTGAAGAAGTTAAAAATAGTTTTAATTTATTAAAACAATACTTAATGTTACATGGTGAATCTTCTTTATTAGAACCAGTTGAAGAATTTCTAGATAAAAAATGTCCTATGAAACAATCATTAATTACTGACTTTTTTACCTAAATAAAGTCAAGTTAGGGTGAAAATTATTTTGAATCGTATTTAATTGCTTAATCTAAGGAGTTTTTTATATCATAAATATTTAATCTATAATGTTATAGTTTTTTTAGTGTTATTACTACATATAAGAGCTTTTAATATAGTAAATATTTTTATCATTGTATATTTTTTGTAGTAAATCTCTATAAGAAACCTCTAGTATATTCTCTATAAGAAACTGCTAAATTCTACGGTCCCAGTATGTTTCTTATAGAGGGAGTTGACTGTATTTTATTTTTTTCGATCTATATTTATTATGTTAACAATATTGTTAAAAAATCTTTGTTTTATACTATTTATCAAAAAGCGGGTTGCCACACCCTACAATTTGCGACTAATTTTATCACAATTATTTTGACATGAAAAATTAAAACAATAATTAGTGAATTATTAAAATAAGTTTCTCTTTTTTAGTATACCAGCCTTAGACCCGCCTTCGGCTGGTCAGAGCTGGTCCGCAGAGCATATTTTTTACTAAAGCATTTTTATACTAAATTTTTAGTCAAAGCATGTGTATAAAAAAATTGTTCTATTGAGTTACATATTTCTGGAGAAATAAAATAACCGAAAATACATTGTTATAATATGTTAATACATTATGAAATATTTCTGAGTTTGAGAATCATTTCATAACGTCTACATTTATTGGAAGTGTTTAGTTAAACAAAAAAATTACCCAACAAAAAGAATTTTATATCTAAGAGGTAAATAAAAATGAATATTTAAAACAACCCAAGTCACTATTAAGGTGATTCTTTATCATATTTTTGAAATTAGTATATACAATTTGATATCGTTGCTCCATTAACTACATGTTTATCTTAAATTTACAAATATATAAATGAAAAGAAAAAAAAAATTAATACCTAAAATAACTTCTTTCGTTTTTAAGCTACAAACTTTGCTATAGTTTTCATATTTTATGCCAGACTTTGTTCTACGTACTAAATTTAGTTTTATTTTCATTAAACAACTTTGCATAAAATTATAATATCAGAAAATTTTAATTTTTACTAAAAAAATTATCATCACCTTTTTATAACTTAATTCATTTTTTATTAATCTTTCTAATATTAAATTTCCTTCTTATTCTTGATTTTGTATCTTTTAAATGAGCCATATACCATAAAATTTCATTAACTTTGAAAAGAGTTATTTCTGGTAAAAAACTATACAAAAATGTGTCAAAAAAGTAAAGTTTTTTAAACATAAGTTAGTCAATTGTAAACCAAATGTTTTAAGACACATGTTCCTCCCTAAGTTGGAAAAAAATACATCTATTAAATGTTTAGTCGTAAAATTTGATCAAGTTTAAAGAGAGTTATGTCTAGACATGGGATCCGACCCTGGTCGACCCTTGAAAATGGGTCGACCCCTGATCAAATTCTAAGAGTCGACCCCAAATTTTAAGGTCGGTTTTATACTATTCACTGGCAACTTTGGAAAATTAATCTGTTAGTGAAATAATAATTACCTCTACCATATTAAAAATATTAGTTCTGAGGATAATATAGACCATTTTTGGAGTTCAGTAAAATTATCAGCACCTCAATTACATAGTTTTTATCAGAAATTGAGAATAATAAAGTCAACTAGCATCAGATCTGAAAGTGCTTTTTCAACACTTATATATTAGAAATTGTCGACGAACTAATTTAACAACTAAGAATTTGAACGATTTATTAGTTTTAAGGAGTAATTTATATACTGTAATATTTTTTACTAGAAAATTTTTATTAATTATAGTAAAATTATGTTTTTATAGGGGTATATGTTATTTGTTTAATGGGTCGATTTTAAAAAGCGATCCTAAACCGACCGACCCCGGGTCAAAAAATTTACCGACCCGCCCATGTATAGTTATGTCTGGAACAAAATTGATATTTACAATAAAAATGGAAAAAAGCAAGAAAAATGACATTAAAATTGGCATAAATCGTTTTCTAGATAAACGATAAACTTCGCAATAGTTTCATTTTTTAAGATAGACGTAGATATATTTAAAAATATTTTGTCTATTTTATTTTTATAAGTTTCTTTAAAGTAATAACTATTTAACTTTTTAATTTTGACTAAAAAAACAGTCATCACTTTTTGATCCATATCTTAGCCAATTATTTATCAATGTTAATGTTATTGTGTTTTCCCCTTATTCCTGACTTGTACCTTTCAAATGAGTAATAAACCATAAAATTTCATTAACTTTAAAAAGAGTTATTTCTGGAACAAAATTATGCAAAAACGTGTTCCAAAAAGTGATGTTTTTTAAATATAATTTGGTCAGTTATAGACCAAAAGTTTTGTGACCTACTTTCCCCCCTAAGTTGAAAGAAAATACACCAAATGACTATTTAACCATAAAAGTTGATCAAGTTTGAAAAGAGTTATGTCTGGAACAAAATTGATTTTTACAATAAAAATGAAAAAAGGCAAAAAAGTTAACATTCAAATTAACATAACTTGTTATGTTGTTAAGCTATAAACTTCGTTAGACTCTTATTGTTTAAGTTAGACGTAGGTCTATATAACAGATACTATTCCACTTCATTTCATCAAGTTTTGACTAAGTTATAGATATTTAACATTTAAATCATTTTTTTAAAATGGTCACCACTCTTTGAACCATAACTTGGCCAATTTTTAATACAATTCAATAAGACTGTGTTTCCGCACTATTATGGAATTAGACCTTTCAAATGATATGTATACTATTGTATCTTATATATTTTGAAATACCGTTTACCCCTGGTCAAATCTATGCTAAAAAAGGCCAAAAAAACGACGTTTTTTAAAGTTAATTCGGCCAAAAGTTTTTAAAACTAATCCAGCCCCTCTAGTTAGAAGAAAACACATCTTTTGGCTATTTACCCATAAAAAACGGTTAAATTTGAAGAGAGTTATGAAAGAGACAAATTTTTTTTCCTTATTTCTTTTTGGTATAGAAACAAAACTAAATTTAGAACATAGTTCAAAGCATGAATCAAAATTTGAAACAATAACGAAGTTTTTAGCTTAAAAACGATAAAAGGTATTTTAGGTATTACTTTTTTTGCAATTTCTTATTTTATAATTGTAAAATTAAGATAAATATGTAGTTAATTGAAGAATGATATTAAATCATTTATATCAATCTCAAAAATATAGTGAAAAGTCAATTAAATATTTATTTGGAATGATTCAAACATTCATTTTTATTCATCCTTTGGATATAAATAAAATTCCTTTTGTTTGGTAATTTTTTTATTTAACTAAACAGTCTCAATAAATGAAAATGCCATAAAATGATACTCAAACTCAAAAATATTTAGAATATTACAAAAATATATTTCTGATTATTATGCTTTTCCATAAATATGTAATTCAATTAAACAATTTTTTATAAAAATAATTTGATTAATAATTTAGTATAAAAATGCTTTCATAAAAAACATGCTCCGCGGACCAGACCTGACCTATCGAAGGCTGATTCTTGAAAAAAATATTAAACACTAATTTAAAGTTAATTCAAAATATTCGGGAAAAATACCGAACTAACTTGTCCAAGAAGTCAAAGAATGTAACTATAAGTAAATACCGCATTTGTAACTATATTTTTCACATTTTAAGGTTCTAAGAACAAAATAAGCATCATTGCTAGTCTAAAAATTTATCCAAATTCAAAAATAATTTAGAACTTTAACCATTTTTTAAAATTAAAGTGTACATCTAATAATTAATAAACAAATTACCTTCGATAAAGAATTTTGATATTGACTTTGTTATTGAATTTTTTATGACATCCAAAAAATTTTTTTAATTCATTTCTTAGTTCATGACTGAAAAATTTATTTTACTCAGAAAATAACGTTACTAGTCAGAACTTACGATGAATAAATAAGAAAATAGAATTTTCCAATAGATGTTAAGTCAAGTACCATATTAAAGAGAAAATAAATTGGGTACATTAAAGATACAAAATCAAATATTGAAACAATAAAGTTACAAACATAAAGAATTTCAACCAAAAATAATGTTATAAAAGTAAGGATTGAGTATATGGTATAATTTAATTCCTTTTTGTATTTGATACCATTTTTGTTAAGTTTCCTTAGTGTTAAAATGGCCATTGTGTTGAAAGTACATGTTGCAATGGAAATGATTCCAAATAAAAAGATTTGATAAAAGATTCGGTAATAAAATGCACTTTCAGATGTTAATGATGGAATAAGAGTGTCAAATGAATCCATTTTATCGAATCTTGCTTCGAAAAAAATATTTCCAAGTCCAATTATTGTTGATAATGTGATTACGGATAATAATATAATAACCATTTTTGATTTTAAAAAATAAAATTTATATAATAAAGGATATTTAACAGCTATATATCTATTTATACTAATTATAAGTGTTATAAAAAACATGAAGGTTATTTGTTGTGTTGATAAAACAAAATATATTGTTGCCGTCCAATCATGGTTTGTTAAAAATTTTTTATAAAATCCCCATTTTGGTAGTAAAACAAATATAAAAACAGTTATATTATAGATAATTTCATTAGATAATTTACAAACAATTATTAAATAAAATTGTGTGTTAAAATGAGCATTTCTATTTTTGATTTCTGTTATTATAATATATATTGACAGTATCATTAAAAGCAATGATGGTATCTTATATGCAAGCTGAATAATCTCCAGAACCGAAATCATATTAACAATTTTTAAAAGATAAGTCCAATATAAACAGTTAGAAACTTTTCTCGTGAATCTGTAAAAATTATCGTTAATGAAAGTAATGTTATTAATCATTTATCAAATGATATTTACAAAAGGACATAATTTATAGTTTAACATGGTAATTTTGATCATATAAACTTTTGCTTAATTAACAGTTAAAAAAATTTTAGCCTTATCAAAACAAAATGAATTTAATTTAGTTTTTCGATATATTAATAAATTTTAAGAAATTACCATATTATTTTAGAAAATGCATCATTACGGACATTGGAACTCTGTTAATCGAAGTACTTAAACTTAAAATTCTATTAATAATTTAGAATGCTATATATTTGTAATTTGTGTTTCATAAAATCTAACTAATTAGAAATTAGAATGATTTCTATCAAAAAATATGTTTATCTTTAGAATAAAAAGGTAATGATGTAAAATCACCGTCTTATGACTGTATATTTCATAAGATAATATTGCCAGTAATTTAGTAAAATAAATTAATAATGATAAAATATTATGTTTGCTAAGTTTTTTTAAAATAAATTATGATCTTCTAGTAAAAAAATACATTTCTTCCACAGAGAATAATATGTCCAGAATATCACGATAAACACTATCTTTAATTTAGTCCTAGACATTTTAAGTACATGTATTCTGGATAATTAAATGTCTAGAAATCATTGAGATTTTAATTATTTACTCTACATTGTGATTGTCTAGATTTTCTCGACATTTTATTATTTAAAATATTTTATAATATTAGGTCGTTAAGAAATAAATGTCGTTTTTCGATCTTTAAGTTTGAGATGTCATAATTCAGTTGGAAATTTATATTTTTACAAAAAGTAAAAGCTATTGTATTTGTACATTTTTGTCAGTATTTTAAGAGCTTTATTAATCTCATTTAAAGGAAATTACAATTTTTAGGATCCAAAATATCCAAAACGTCAGACTTTAGGTATTCAAATTTAGCTAGCTTTTTTCTCTTTCAAAAAAAGCAACATATTTATAAACAAATACTAATATGTTAGAGAAGGATTTAATGAATAAAATATATGAGATTCATTAAGCTTCTAATGGTTAAACAAAAGTTCAAAGAATTAAAATCCAGTAATAGTACAGATTTCTGACATTTAGAATTAAATAAAAGGTGATTAATTATATCCGTTGAGATAAGAATCAAGTAATTTATAAATAAAAACACCCATTACTTAGGTAAATAGAAAGTACAGAATTTTTAATAAGGAAAAACATCATAAAAATCACACCGATTAAGAAGAAAATGAGTAGGATCTTAGAGATGTCCTGGGAATTTCTTTCAGAATATTTCTGCTATTACTATTATTATTTTTATTCTAAAACAAATTAATTGCTGTTCTTTTTCTAAATGACTATGCTATACAACGTGAGCCAAAATGGATTCAGTTGCATTCATTAATTCGTTTAAGTTTTACACAGTCATTTGTTAAACATGTGGTAAAAGGCTATTAAGAAGTTGAAGTTAATCATTTCAATTTGGCAAATATTGAATTTAGAATCAAAATTTTCTACTGTATTTTATATAATTAACATAATATGATTTGGAATTTTTATTAAAATTTATGAAACTATGATAGAAATTATATCTCTTCTACGAAGTACTTTACATTAACACTCTGTAGTGCGTTTTGTAGCTTATCATTATCTACATGTAGTTAAAGTTTTTAAATGGTTTCAATTAATTTTGTCTAAATTTAAGGTTGTAAAAGAAAAAAGTGCGAAATTCGATTTTATCTTGTCCATTTTTTAAATGTAATAATAATTTACTAATAAATAATAGTAAAAAACATATTAGTGGTAAGGACAGAGCTCAATTAACAATAAAAACTGTATATTTCTTGGAGCTCTAAATAAACATCGTAATGGACACCACCTTCTATTATCCAAAAATATTCACCCACTTTTAACTTCATATAAATACTTAAATTATCCTTATTTTAGTCAGTCTTAGTATCTTTTGATTTTTAAGATGTTATTGATGTTTGCATAATTGTATGATTATAATAAAATATAAGTTTTTCTTTCTTTTATATTCTTGTTTCATCTGAACTATAAAAATCTACCGCTACAATGAAGTGTAATTTTTGAGATAAGTAATATATTCTTGTATTATTTTTACTACCTTAAAATAAAATTATATTTAACTTATCTTTATAACGTTGTTGTAAAAAGTGCTTATTTTTAATATTGATAACTATTTTTTGTTTGTTCAATAGAAAAAATCCATGTTGGTGATAATGTGTTGTTTTTAATTTATGATAAATAAGTTTTATAATTAATATAAAGTTAATATGACAAATTAATAATTATGAAATTTCGAGATTATGCTTCTATAAATTAACATTTAATATGTAGAAACACAAAAAATAAACGAATCAAACAAGTAAAGAATTTCTTTGTAAATTTTAATATATTATGCATTATAAAAACATAATAATTGTTTGATAATTAAATGAATTTTTTAAATTCAAAATTTTAGAATAACATTGTGAAACAATTTTCATATCACATCATCTAATCCTTGAATCTTTATTTTCTTAAATTCAAATGAAGTTTCGTAAATTAAATTATCAAAATCTAAAATTATAATTAACTTCTTTGTATATCATTACCAGAATATTCTTCTTTAAAGAATGAGTTTATACAGTTTTAGAGTTAAAATTATTTAAATTTAGTAATTTAAATTAAATAAAAAGTTTAATCTATTCCAAAGAGGATTTCAATATAACAAACAAAATTTGATAATAATTGATAGAGCAATGATTAAAATTGAAAATATTCATAATGTCAAAGGATTAGTGATTTTTATTAAAAAGTTTTAACTTTCCATTAATTTATGCTAAACTGCTTACCATCAAACAATGATCGTACCTTAGAAGCATATAAAAAGAAAAATTTTTAACTTTTATCATAAGCAATTATTTCAATGCAAAAATTACTTCTTTTGGCTATTTTGGGTTTAACAGTCTCCACAATTTATTGTGATAGTGGCAGCGGCAGTGGTTCTTCTGAATCTAGTGAGGCTAAGGATTTGAAGAAGAAAAAGGAATGTGCTGGAGATGTTGTCGATGAGACTGGAGATTCTGGAAAACCACTTTTAATTGAAGCATTGTTCAATGTATCTATAACTTTAACTGGAGAAGATAAAATTATCTTTGAAACATTCATCATTGAACTTGAAGGATTATTTGCTTCTGAGAATTACACTTCTCTTGAAATTGTTATGTATTCATCATTCAAACTCAAAAAATTCTTCTTGAAATATCCAGTATTCTATAAAAAATGCCAATTCTTGTCCATTGGATCATGGGGAACATTCTACGATCTTATCCAAGTTGGAGTTTACCTTTCTGCAGACAAATTCAATGGATGTTTAATTGTAAATGAATTCGGTAAATTCGACCTTATTGAAGCTTTCTTACAATTCAAATCAAAATGCCCAAATCCAGCTGCATTTGAAGTTTACATTTCACAATTAACTCTTATCTTGGAATCAACTGAATATTCTGAATCTGAGAAATATGCTCTTATCTATGAATTGATCCTTCAAATATTTGCTGAATTCCCAGAATTAAAAGAAGAATTCCTTGAACTTGAAATCGGAACCTTCGGATCAATCTACATGCTCCAAGAAATCTCTGTCCAATACTACAGAATGAAAGAAATCAAGAAACTCTTCAAAGGAAAACCAAAATGTGAATTTGTCTCTGCCCTATACTCATGCTTATCTGATTCAAAATATACACTTTCTACTTCAAACAAAGGATACTTGAAAATTCTTTTTGATAAATTCTCAGTTATCATTGCCAATGATACTCTTACATATGCTGAACAAATCAAAGCTATCTCTTATCAATACCGCCAATTTATCAAAACTTTTGGCTACTTACAAGAAACCATTTTATCCTTTGAAATTTCTGTTGAATTCGGTACTTTCGGTGATTTCATTGCTATGTTTGCTTTCGGAGAATCCCAAGAATGCTGGCCAGAAGATTTCCTTACTTTCCCAGAAGTCACTACCGAAGTTGCTACAACGGAAGCCGCCACAACAGAAGCCCCAACAACTGTTCCAGTTACTGGTGATTGTTCTACCGCCTCATCTGTTGTCCTCCAAGTTGTTGGAACTCAATCAATCCTCTACACCTCTGCAATGACTTCATGGTCATCATGGGCTGCCATTGAAAAAGCCAACTGGAAGACATTCTGTGATAAGATTTACGCCAACTATGTCATCTCAACAACAATGACTGAAGAAGCTAAAGTAACAGCCATAATTGCTGACATCAATGCCTATGTTGCATTCTACTACTACAGAGAAGAACACATCCATTCAATCCAACTTGGAGCATGGGGAACTGTTGGACAATTATGTTCATGTTAAGTATGATTTTAATACTTTATTTAATTTTAAAATTATTTATATATTCAAATAAAATTTCTTAAGAAAAATGTATTTCTTATTTCTAAAACAATACTATGTGAATTTAATAAATTTACCATTGAAAAAAATATTCAAAAATAAATGAAACAAATAGTTAAAAATTTATTAAGCCTCTATAATCTTTAATTACATTATGTAGATAATAAGGATTTTTCTAGCAACTTTTCGGATATTGAAAGAAATATTGGATATGCAATTAATAATAAACCTAAATGTAAAATACCGTCTTTAAATACAACACTACGTTTAAAAATTAAAGGTATTGTTCAAGAATTTAGAAATAAAATAGATAACAATTTTGGTAAAATAGGTGTTTATGTAGTTGACAAGAGAGAAAGAAAAAATACTCCAATTGGTTGTCATGCAGTTCCTAATGAAACTAAACATACGTTATTTAATAATTTTATGAACATATTTATTTATCATTATCAATGTTTGATGAATCAACGGAGCATTTTATAGAAGTAAATAATATTCATGATTTATTATCAAATACAAAATATAAATGTACCTTAAAGGATGCCAACTCTGAAAATGAGAAGCCAAATTATATAAGAGAAACTGAATTTATTATTAATGGAACTAAGAAAACTCTTATATTTTGATCATTTTGGGAGTTTTAATCATTGTTACTGCATTCTTAATAGCTAGACTTATAATTTTCAAAAAACTACAATTAAAAAAATAAAACAACAATTCATCTACAAGTTCATTAACATCCTCATCCCAATCAACAACTAAATCTTCAATTGTAATCTTAGAAGTTGTTAGTGTTATAATTATAAGGAAAAAAAATACTAATAAAGGTTACAAAAATATGACTAAAGAAATAGATCCTAAGAAATTAAATATAAGTAAGAAAGTGACCAATTTCTGTAACAAAAAGAAATAAGAAAAAAAATTATTTCTCTCATAACTCCTTTCAAATTCAACCGATTTTTATGAGTAAATAGCCAAAAGATGTATTTTTTTCTAACTAGAGGGGCTGGATCAGTTTCAAAAATGTTTAGGTGACATTTGGCCAAGTTATTCTTAAAAAAACCCTTTTTTGATCCCTTTTTTAATATAAATTTGATCAGGGGAAACATTAATTCAAAATAGATAAGAGACAATGATTTGTATACAATTTTAAAGGTCAACTACCAGAATAATGGGAAACACAATACTACTGGAATTTATTAAAAATTGGCCGAGTTATGTTCCAAAGAATAGTTACCGTTTCGAAAAAAAATTTAAAAGTTAAATACCTTTAACTTAGTCGTAACTTGATAAAAATAAATAAAATAATATGTTTTATATAGATCTAAGTTTAACTTAAAAAATAAGGGTCTAACAAAGTTTATAGCTTAACAACAAAAGAAGTTATCTTAATTTGAATGTCAACATTTTTCCTTTTTTCGTTTTTTTTACAAAAACCAATTTTGTCTTCAGCATAACTTTTTTTAAACTTAATCAATTTTATAAATAAGTTGTTATTAAATGTGTTGTGTTCTAACTTAGTGCGAAAATTGGGTCTTAAAATTTTTGGTCCATAAGTGGTCAAATTATATTTAAAAAATATCACATTTTTTGCATAGTTTTGTGAAGAAAATAACTTTCTTTAAAGTTGAAAATATCAATTGCTCTGCTAACCATTAAAAAGGTTTTAATCTAGAATCCTAGGAAAACACAATACGATTGATATTTATGAAAAATCGGCTAAGTTATGGACCAAAGAATAGTTGCCATTTTTAAGTAAAAACAAAAAATTTATAATACTGTAACCTAAATGAAAAGTTGTTTAAAATAAATAAATCTAAAGTATTGTATAGATCCATGTCTAACTTATAAAATAAAACTACAACGAATTATATTCATTAACAACATAGAGAGTTATACTTATTTAGATGTCAAATATTTCACTTTTTCTTCGTCTGTTTCACAAAAATTAATTTTGTGATTAACAAAACTTTCTTCAAACTTGATTAATTTTTATGATTAAATAGTCGTTAGATGTATTTTTTTTCTAACTTAGTGGGGAAAAGGGTCTTAAAAAATATTGGTCAAAAATAGGCTATGTTATTTTTTAAAAACACCACTTTTTTAGTTACTTTTGTGTAGTATTGTCTTTCGAAAAAACTTCTGTAAAAGTAAATGAAATTTTGTATGTTATGACTTATTTGAAAGGTACAAGTGAGTAGTAATGGGGAAACGTAATATTATTGAAATCATTAAAAATCCGACTATGTTATACACCAAAGGGTAGTAACCATTTTTTAAATAAAAATTAAAAAAGTTAGTTAGCTATTACTTAATTAAAACTTGAAAAAATTTAGTAGAAATGATTTTTAGTATATAGATATAAAACTAACTTAAAAGATAAAAATTTGCAAAGTTTATAGCTTATCAACAAAATGAGCTGTACTCACTTTTGATAACAATTCTTTCATTTTTTTAAACTTTTTTACACAAAACCAGTTTTTCCTTCAAATTAACTTTATCCAAACTTGATTAATTTTTATGGTTTAATAGTCAGTAAAAGTATTTTTTTCTAAATTAAAGGGAGAAAATAGCTTTAAAATGTTTTGACCAAAATTGGCAAAGTCATCTATTAAAAATACCTACTTTTTGAATACGTTTTGTATAAGTTTGTTCTAGAAATAATTCTTTTCAAAGTCAATAAAAGTTTTTGATTTATGGCTCATTTTAGAATGTACACCTATGGAACGAAAGGAAAATTCAATATCAAAAAGACTAATAAAAAATTAGTCAAGATATGAACCAAAAAGTGACGACCATTCTTTTTAGTAAAAATCAAAATTTTTTAATGTTTTAATCTTATTAATATTTGTTAAAGTAAACAAAACTAAATTTAGAACATAGTTCAAAGCATGAATCAAAATTTGAAACTATAACGAAGTTTTTAGCTTAAAAACGATAAAAGTTATTTTAGGTATTACTTTTTTTGCAATTTCTTATTTTATAATTGTAAAATTAAGATAAATATGTAGTTAATAGAAGAATGATATTAAATCGTCTATATCAATCTCAAAAATATAGTGATGTTTGTAAACAATCATTATGCATTATAAGATAATGATGACAATCCTTCCTATATAAGAATAGAAAATTAAACTTACCTCTCTATTGTTATAAACCTCCAACAAAACGAGAGGGTAAGTTTTAAATTTTTGATTACAATTATTTTTGTTTAGTTTTTCCCTACTTATCAATAAAAATTTCAAACAGTGGAAAGTCAATTAAATATTTATTTGGAATGATTCAAACATTCATTTTAATCACCCTTTGGATATGAATAAAATTCTTTTTGTTAGGTAAATAATTTAACCAAACAGTCTCAATAAATGCAAATGCCATAAAATGATTCTAAAACTCAAAAATATTTAATATATTACAAAAATATATTTCTGGTTATTTTGCTTTTCCATAAATATGTAATTCAATTAAACAATTTTTCATGCAAATATTTTGATTAATAATTTAGTATAAAAATGCTTTTATAAAAAACATGCTCCGCGGACCAGACCTGACCTGTCGAAGGTTGGTCTAAGGCTGGTTCTTGAAAAAAATATTAAACGCTAATTTAAAGTTAATTCAAAATATTCGGGAAAAATACCGAACTAACTTGTCCAAGAAGCCAAAGAATGTAACTATAAGTTAATACCGCATTTGTAACTATATTTTCCACATTTTAAGGTTCTAAGAACAAAATAAGCATCATTGCTAGTCTAAAAATTTATCCAAATTCAAAAATAATTTAGAACTTTAACCATTTTTTACATTTGAAGTGTACATCTAATAATTAATAAACAAATTACTTTCGATAATGAATTTTGATATTGACTTTGTTATTGAATTTTTTATGACATCCAAAAAATTTTTTTAATTCATTTCTTAGTTCATGACTGAAAAATTTATTTTACTCAGAAAATAACGTTACTAGTCAGAACTTACGATGAATAAATAAGAAAATAGAATTTTCCAATAGATGTTAAGTCAAGTACCATATTAAAGAGAAAATAAATTGGGTACATTAAAGATACAAAATCAAATATTGAAACAATAAAGTTACAAACATAAAGAATTTCAACCAAAAATAATGTTATAAAAGTAAGGATTGAGTATATGGTATAATTTAATTCTTTTTTGTATTTGATACCATTTTTGTTGAGTTTCCTTAGTGTTAAAATAGCCATTGTGTTGAAAGTACATGTTGCAATGGAAATGATTCCAAATAAAAAGATTTGATAAAAAATTCGGTAATAAAATGCACTTTCAGATGTTAATGATGGAATAAGAGTGTCAAATGAATCCATTTTATCGAATCTTGCTTCGAAAAAAATATTTCCAAGTCCAATTATTGTTGATAATGTGATTACGGATAATAATATAATAACCATTTTTGATTTTAAAAAATAAAATTTATATAATAAAGGATATTTAACAGCTATATATCTATTTATACTAATTATAAGTGTTATAAAAAACATGAAGGTTATTTGTTGTGTTGATAAAACAAAATATAATGTTGCCGTCCAATTATGGTTTTTTAAAAATTTTTTATAAAATCCCCATTTTGGTAGTAAAACAAATATAAAAACAGTTATATTATAGATAATTTCATTAGATAATTTACAAACAATTATTAAATAAAATTGTGTGTTAAAATGAGCATTTCTATTTTTGATTTCTGTTATTATAATATATATTGACAGTATCATTAAAAGCAATGATGGTATCTTATATGCAAGCTGAATAATCTCCAGAACCGAAATCATATTAACAATTTTTAAAAGATAAGTCCAATATAAACAGTTAGAAAACTTTTCTCGTGAATCTGTAAAAATTATCGTTAATGAAAGTAATGTTATTAATCATTTATAAAATGATATTTACAAAAGGACATAATTCATAGTTTAACCTAATAATCTTGATCAAATAAACTTTCGCTTAAATAACAGTTTAAAAAACTTTAGTTACATCAAAACAAAATGATTTTAGTTTGTGATATATTAATAAATTCAAATAAATTACCATCTTATTTTAAGAAAATGCATTATTACGGACATAGGAACTCTCTTAATCGAAGTACTTAAACTTAAAATTTTACTAATAATTTAGAATGTTATATATTTGCAATTTGTGTTTCATAAAATCTAACTAATTAGAAATTAGAATGATTTCTATCAAAAAATATGTTTATCTTTAGAATACAAAGGTGATGATGTAAAATAATCACTTTATGGCTATATATTTCATGAGATAATATTGTCATTAATTTAATAAAATAAATTAATAATGATAAAATATTATGTTTGCTTTGTTTTTTAAAAAAATTTATGATTTTATAGTAAAAAAATAAATTTTTTCCACAGAGAATAATATGTCCAGAATATCATGATAAACATTATCTAAAATTAAGTCCTAGACATTTTAAGTACATATGCTCTAGATAATTAAATGTATAGAAATTAATGAGATTTAAATTATTTATCTCATGTTGTTATTAATTAGATTTTCTCGATATTTTATTATTTTAAAATATTAGATCGTTTAGAAATAGATTTCGTTTTTCGATCTTTTAGTTGGAGATGTCGTAATTCAGTTAGAAATTTATATTTTTACATAAAATAAGAGCCATTATATTCGTACATTGTTGTCAGTATTTTAAGAGCTTTATTAATCTCATTTAAAGGAAATTACAATTTTTAGGATCCAAAATATCCAAAACGTCAGACTTTAGGTATTCAAATTTAGTTATCTTTTTCTATTTAAAATAAAGCAGAATAATCACGAATAAATGTTAATATGTTAGAGAAGGATTTAATGAATAAAATATATGAGATTCATTAAGCTTCTAATGGTTAAACAAAAGTTCAAAGAATTAAAATCCAGTAATAGTACAGATTTCTGACATTTAGAATTAAAAAAAAGGTGATTAATTATATCCGTTGAGATAAGAATCAAGTAATTTATAAATAAAAACACCCATTACATATGTAAATAGAAAGTACAGAATTTTTAATAAGGAAAAACATCATAAAAATCACACCGATTAAGAAGAAAATGAGTAGGATCTTAGAGATGTCCTGGGAATTTCTTTCAGAATATTTCTGCTATTACTATTATTATTTTTATTCTAAAACAAATTAATTGCTGTTCTTTTTCTAAATGACTATGCTACACAACGTGAGCCAAAATGGATTCAGTTGCATTCATTAATTCGTTTAAGTTTTACACAGTCATTTGTTAAACATGTGGTAAAAGGCTATTAAAAAGTTGAAGTTAATCATTTCAATTTGGCAAATATTAAATTTAGAATCAAAATTTTCTACTGTATTTTATATAATTAACTTAATGTAATTTGGAATTTTTATTAAAATTTATGAAACTATAGTAGAAATTATATCACTACTCGAAGTACTTTACATTAACACTCTGTAGTGCGTCTTGTAGCTTATCATTATCTACATGTAGTTAAAGTTTTTAAATGGTTTCAATTAATTTTGTCTAAATTTAAGGTTGTAAAAGAAAAAAGTGCGAAATTCGATTTTATCTTGTCCTTTTTTTAAAAGTAATAATAATTTACTAATAAATAATAGTAAAAAACATATTAGTGGTAAGGACAGAGCTCAATTAACAATAAAAACTGTATATTTCTTGTGACTCTTAATAAAAATCGTAATGAACACCACCTTCTATTATCCAAAAATATTCACCCACTTTTAACCTCATATAAATACTTAAATTATCCTTATTTTAGTCAGTTTTAGTATCTCTTGATTTTTAAGATGTTATTGATGTTTGCATAATTGTATGATTATAATAAAATATTAGTTTTTCTTTCTTTTATATTCTTGTTTCATCTGAACTATAAGAATCTACCGCTACAATGAAGTGTAATTTTTGAGATAAGTAATATATTCTTGTATTATTTTTACTACGTTAAAATAAAATTATATTTAACTTATCTTTATAACGTTGTTGTAAAAAGTGCTTATTTTTAATATTGATAAAATAACTATTTTTTGTTTGTTCAATAGAAAAAATCCATATTGGTGATAATGTATTGTTTTTAATTTATGATAAATAAGTTTTATAATTAATATAAAGTTAATATGACAAATTAATAATTATAAAATTTCGAGATTATGCTTCTATAAATTAACATTTAATATGTAGAAACACAAAAAAATAAACGAATCAAACAAGTAGAGAATTTCTTTGTAAATTTTAATATATTATGCAGTATAAAAACATAATAATTGTTTGATAATTAAGTGAATTTTTTAAATTCAAAATTTTAGAGTAACATTAAGAAACAATTTTCATATCACTTCATCTAATCCTTGAATCATTATTTTCTTAAATTCAAATCAAGTTTCGTACATTAAATTATCAAAATCTAAAATTATAATTAACTTCTTTGTATATCATTACCAGAATATTCTTCTTTAAAGAATGAGTTTATACAGTTTTAGAGTTAAAATTATTTAAATTTAGTAATTTTAACAATTAAATAAAAAGTTTAATCTAGTCCAAAGAGGATTTTAATGTAATAAACAAAATTTGATAATAATTGATAGAGCAATGATTAAAATTTAAAATATTCACAATGTCAAAGGATTAGTGATTTTTATTAAAAATTTCTAATTTTTTATTAATTTATGCTAAACTACTTACCAACAAACAATGATCGTGCATTAGAAGCATATAAAAAGAAAATTTTTTAACTTTTATCATAAACAATTATTTCAATGCAAAAATTACTTCTTCTGGCTATTTTGGGTTTAACTGTCTCTACAATTTATTGTGGTAGTGGCAGTGGTTCTTCTGAATCTAGTGAGGCTAAGGATTTGAAGAAGAAAAAAGAATGTGCTGGAGATGTTGTTGATGAGACTGGAGATTCTGGAAAACCACTTTTGATTGAAGCTTTATTCAATGTATCTATAACTTTCACTGGACAAGATAAAATTATCTTTGAAGAATTCATCATTGAACTTGAAGGATTATTCGCTTCTGAGAATTACACTTCTCTTGAAATTGTTATGTACTCATCATTCAAGCTTAAAAAATTCTTCTTGAAATATCCAGTATTCTATAAGCAATGCCAATTCCTGTCCATTGGATCATGGGGAACATTCTACGATCTCATCCAAGTTGGAGTTTACCTTTCCGCCGACAAATTCAATGGATGTTTAATTGTAAATGAATTCGGTAAATTCGACCTTATTGAAGCTTTCTTACAATTCAAATCAAAATGTTCCGATCCAGCTGCTTTTGAAGTTTACATTTCACAATTAACCCTCATCTTAGAATCAACTGAATATTCTGAATCTGAGAAATATGCTCTTATCTATGAATTGATCCTTGAAATATCTGCTGAATTCCCAGACTTAAAAGAAGAATTCCTTGAACTTGAAATCGGAACCTTCGGATCAATCTACATGCTCCAAGAAATCTCTGTACAATACTACAGAATGAAAGAAATCAAGAAACTCTTCAAAGGAAAACCAAAATGTGAATTTGTCTCTGCTTTATACTCATGCTTATCCGATTCAAAATATACAATTTCTACTTCAAATAAAGGATACTTGAAAATTCTTTTTGATAAATTCTCAGTTATCATTGCCAATGATACTCTTACATATGCTGAACAAATCAAAGCTATCTCTTATCAATACCGCCAATTTATCAAAACTTTTGGCTACTTACAAGAAACAATTTTATCCTTTGAAATTTCTGCTGAATTCGGTACTTTCGGTGATTTCATTGCTATGTTTGCTTTCGGAGAATCCCAAGAATGCTGGCCAGAAGATTTCCTTACTTTCCCAGAAGTCACTACCGAAGTTGCTACAACTGAAGCCGCCACAACAGAAGCCCCAACAACTGTTCCAGTTACTGGAGACTGTTCTACTGCTTCATCTGTTGTTCTCCAAGTTGTTGGAACTCAATCAATCCTCTACACCTCTGCAATGACTTCATGGTCAACATGGGCTGCCATCGAAAAAGCCAACTGGAAGACATTCTGTGATAAGATTTACGCCAACTATGTCATCTCAACAACAATGACTGAAGAAGCTAAAGTAACAGCCATAATTGCTGACATCAATGCCTATGTTGCCTTCTACTACTACAGAGAAGAACACATCCATTCAATCCAACTTGGAGCATGGGGAACTGTTGGACAATTATGTTCATGTTAAGTATGATTTTAATACTTTATTTAATTTCAAAATTATTTATATATTCAAATAAAATTTTTTAAGAAAAATGTATTACTTATTTCTAAAACAATACTATGTGAATTTAATAAATTTACCATAGAAAAAAATATTTTAAAATAAATGAAACAAATAATTAAAAATTTATTGAGCCTCTATAATCTTCAATTACATTATGTAGATAATGAGGATTTTTTCAGTAAATTTTGGGATATTGAAAGAAATATTGGGTTCGCAATTAATAATGAACCTAAATGTAAAATACCACATTTAGATGCAACACTACATCTAAAAATTATTGATATTGTTCAAGAATTTGAAAATAAAATAGATAACAATTTTGGAAAAATAGGTATTTATGTAGTTGACAAGAGAAAAAGAAAAAATGCTCCAACTGGTTGCCATATAGTTCTTAATGAAATTAAACATCCGTTATTATATGTTTTTATTAACTTCTTTATTCAATATCATTATCAATGTTTGATGAGACAAAAGAGCATAACATAGAAGTAAAAAGTTTTCGTAATTTAGTATCAAATAAAGAATATAAAAGTACCTTAAAAGATGTTAATACTGAAAATGAGAAGATAAATTATATAAGAGAAACTGAATTCATTACTAATTTAACTGAAAAAACTCTTAGATGTGGGTCATTTTTGGAGTTTTCGTCATTGTTACCGCATTCTTAATAGCTAGACCTATAATTTTCAAAAACCTACAGTTAAAAAAAAGAAACCAAACAGCAGTTTATCTACAAGTTCATCAACATCCTTATTCCGATCAACGACTAAATCCTCAACTGTAATCTTATAAGTTGTTAATGTTCTAGTTATAAGGAAAAAAAAATTGTATTGGCGCATAAATAATGGCCGCAAATTCTCACTACAACTTTCCATTGTAAAAAATTAAAATAAATAAATTCATATTAAAATAGTCTTTATGCAGAAATGTAGGGGGACTTGCCCTGATAATATTTTGCATATTACCTTAATTTTTAAATTAATTTTTAAAAAAGTTGTGTCCGATCTTAAAAATGTCGTCAAAAAAGAAATTACGGGTAATTTTCTTACATGAGTTCAAACTTAGACGTAATAGAGTTGAAGCATATCGAAATATAGTGAATGCATAGGAGGAAGAGTCAACTTCTGAATGCCCTTACGTCGGTGGTTTGAAAAATTCTAAGAGGTTAATTTTGACCTCAATAATGAAGAGAGTAAAAGAAGACCCTTTACTACCAATACTCAGAAATAATGGAACATTGTGGAGCTAAATCTTAAACAGTGACTAAGAAAGTTAAAATTAATTACTAGGGTCTTAAGAAAATGAATGAAAAATTAAAAAAAATCATCTTGTTTTAAAAATAGAAATGACCCAATACTATAGAATGAGAAGGTAAGATGTCATGTTTCAAAACTAATTTTAAAAAAAACTTGGTGAATTGAAATATGAAGCTCTACCTCACCCTCCATACTCCCCTGATCTTTTCCCTACAATTTTTAATTTGTTTAAGCATTTGGATGCACTTTTAAAGGATAAATTATTTTAGAATCAGGAGCTGGCAGAAAGCAATTTCAGTGACTTTTATTAGATCCGAAAGTCCTGAATCTTACAAAACGAGTATTCAAAAGTTGTTAGAACGTTGAGAAAGATGTGTAGATTCTAATGGGTATTATTTTGATTAATTTACTTAACATAAACTTAAAAAAATACTGTCTTAATTCATTTTTTCTCTCTGCGCCCATTATTAATTACTCAACCTAATAACTAGTATATTATCACTAAAACTACCTGAAATAGTATTCCATTTTCTATTGACTTAGAAATTATAATCTACATTAAAATATTAAAAAGTCAATTATATTTAATCCGTAAAAACTGTAGTAAAAATTACAATTGATTATAAGAAGCAAAAAATAAGTAATTTTTAGATTTAAACTCTTTTAGTGGTTTAAAAAATTATACTGTGACAAAGTGCAAGATTATTTACAATCACATATTTAATCATTTTGGGACAGTAACATTGAGATAGTTTACATAATTTTTATAAATAGATTATTATCAAATTGCAATAAATATATTTTACTTGTAATATTTCAAAGTCATTAAAAATTATATATATTTTTATGATTGAAAAAAATTTAGAGATAAATTTTATTATTTTAATAACATTCTTACTTAAAATATTCTTTGGGATGTTGTTACAGTTATTTAAATCTTGAAATATTTATTGACATTATTTTTTTAACTGAATTTTATAATGTCAATAATAAGAGGGCATGAAAATATTTATATGAAAGTAAAGTAATTATTTATGTTTATTCATGTGATTTAAATTCTAAGAGCATCAAAAACATGATTTTTAGTGTATTTTAGAACATTACTAGATGAGCACAAAATGCGACAGATAAATCAACACAAAAAGTATATCATATTTTTTTATCTATATGTGCTATTTATTTATATCCAGATTACTAGATTAATATTGCGAATTGTACTTTCATATAATTGGATAAAAAACTATTATAAAATTAGTAACTTTCTTGATGAGCATTCAATTTTATATTGTTTGTTAACTAATAATATCTTTTTATAAAATTAAAATGCTCTACTAGAATACATTAATTTTTCTTTTATCAATATTTCATAATTATCACTATATGTTATCTTTATAATCTTGAAATTTATAAGTTTATGTAAATATTTTTAAGTTCATGATATTAAACAATAAAGTCTCCTATATTTGTAATGAAACAAGTATTATCAACAAAGTAATGAACAAAATAAACATCATTTCCTAACATAATATATACTTTAAAATTTATAAATTTAATTCACAACTAATAATTATGACTTCTAAAAAAACATTTTTAACTATTAAAGATCATTTGACATTAATTTTAATCTTTTTTTTATCTAATCTAATTTTTATTTTTTTTAAATCACATAATTTCAGTAATGGAGGAAAGTATTTGTGGTAAAAGAGCTTTTTCACAGAATATTGTTGCAAAACCAATTTTTAAATATGTCAATTCGCTTACAGATATTGCAGCTATTGGCAAACTTGCAAAAGACATATATATTAATGCTTCAAATTTTTCAATAAACAAAGTTATTAAATGCGAAAGTTCATACTTTTTTTTAGATATTAATAAAAATGATAATAATTCTGGTTATAATATTACACGTTTCCTCAACTCTAAAGAAAACATTGATGTTGACAATGAAATAGAAAGATTACTGGATGTATCAAGAGAAGTTGTTGAAAATTCAACAAAAATAACAATTGCATTGTCAGATGTTTTTAATAAATTAACAGTTAATGATTGTTATTTATATGGAGAAAAGTTAGCAATTTTTGTTGATAGGTTATTTACGATATTTATTAATGCTCAAATATTAGAAATAGCTCACTTATCAAGTGAAGAAAGAAATGGATTTTTGTTTTATTTTTTAATGAATCTTAAGAGTAATAATATAAAAATTATAGATGGAATTGCATTTGAAGATATTATTATATTTTCATTTAGGCATCAAGAGGAAAAATTAGACATATTTAATGGTTTAAAAAATTTAATTGAAATAAGTATATATAAACAAATTGAATTTAATTCATTATCACAACATCCTAAAGTTAAAGAAAATGTTTACCATCTTATACATTGTTTATCAAAGAAAAAAGAATGTACAATCAGCTTTTATCGCGTTGATCACCCATTATCAAATGACTTTTTAATGGAAATAATAACTTATGCTCAAAAACATAATATTTATGTTAAGTTTGATGAGTTATCTTATCCTTTTAACGATTTTATTGACTCTTGGTTAAGAATAACCAACAATGTTAACAATGTAGATATAAAAAATATAACTGAAATCAGTATTTCCCTATCAAAAATCTCGGAAATTAACGCTGACAATAAATGGATAGTATCATTAGAAAATTTAAAATGTCTAAGATTACATATTCAGTATGATTTATATAAAACATTAATCAAAGGAAACTGTACTACATCAAGTTGTATTAAAATAATTTACGAAACAATAAATCGGTCAAATTTTAAAAAACTTAAAAATTTAAAGTGGTTTTATCTACAATTTCCACGAATGTTATGGTTTCGTATAAATAAAAAAAAACAAGAGATTCAAGAAAATTTATTTCAATATATTGCTGAATGTCTAATATCAATTTTACCAAATTCTATAACACTATTATCCTTAGCATCTGTTCCCATAAAAAATAACAATTTTTTTCAAATTATTTCTGAAAATTTACCCAATTTAACAAAATTATTAATTAAACAAAATTGTATAATACCAAGGAGAAGTTTAAAATACTTAAAGAATTTAAAATTTGTTTCTTTTCCCTATGGTTTAAAACTTACTATTCCAAATTGGACACGTATTGTGGTTGTTTTTCATGAAAACCCAGTTGTCTTTAGGAGATCTTCATATGAAGAGAATACTGAAGAATTCGAAAAAAATATTTTACAGAGTAAATTATACAATTCATTAAGGAATCAATATAAAAACTCTGTTTTTTATGACGATCCTTATCATTCACAAGTTTATATTTTTTTTAATAATGTTTTTGAATGGGAATCATATATACGTTTATCTTTATTATTAAACAATAGTTATTAGAGACCTTATAATTATATTAATACGGAAATAAATTTAAGTATTAAAAATCATTTTTAATTAATATATTATTTTTTTTTTTAAATATAAAACATTCTAGTTGTTGTTATTTTTAGGAAATATTTAATATCATACAAGAACAATTGAATATATCTAACTATATGGTAAATAAACGCTTAAACATAAAAAAATAATTAATATGTTTGATATGTATTTTTGATTTAAAAAATTAAATATAATAAAAATATTGATATTACTTCAACAACACAATAAAGTTCTATTAAATAAAGAATTTTTATTATGTTTTTTTTTACTTTTCCTATTATAGTTATGTAAGTAATCCATGAAACATTGTGATCCAGTAACATATGTAACAAGACACATGAATCACGCAACATATAAATCATCCAACATGTGAATAATAGGACAGATGGATCAAAAAGCATTTAAAATAAAGATATATAAGAACAAAATAAAATAAAATTCTTATTATTAATTTTAAGATGTTGTTTTAATAACATTGTTATGAGTTCTTATTGTTAAATAAACATTTAATCCAATGATTACATTACCAATGATGAAAAAAATAGATAATTATAGATAATACCGTATATTTTAATACCAATTTTTTAATAAGCTTGTTAAAAAATTTTAATTTTTATTATTATGGAACAATATTAATTAACAAAATATCCTTTTAGTAAAATGTCATTAATCACCTTTAACATATTACAATGATTTTCCAAAAACTTTCAGAAGAATATTTTAATAAAAAAATAGATAAAATGTTATTATCCTGTAATGTAGGAAACAATATAAACATTTACTAGGGCATTTTACATGTATGATAATATTTGAGTGTCATTAGATAACCGAATTTATTCTTAAAACGTGTTTTCCATTTTTTTGTCATTCAAATGCAAATCTTAAAACCTGTTTTCATATAAGCTTATTTTTAATTACTTTTATGAACCTTTAAAGGCAGACAAGTTTAAGCCATTTATAATATTTACTATTTGATGTTCAAGAATATTATTTAATTAATTCACTAGAACTTTTAAAAGCGCCATTATATATTACTATACTTCTTTTTGCTTTTTTTTTTATTTTAGCCTTCATTTTCCCCCAAAATTGTAAGTTGATTTAATATATGACACTGTCAAATAGTTATTAAGCTGTATCAAAAAACATTTTATTTTGAAATAAGGCTGAACCACTGAAAATAAAATAATATAAATAATAAGAAATATTTATCTGTAACAGGAAGATCATGATAAACATTTTTATATTTCTTATTGAAAATGAAAAAGTACTTTGAAAAAATTTTTATTAATAAAAAAAATTTACCTAATGATGACAAAACTGACTGGTTTAATGTCATATTATCAAGCTTTTTAATATTTATTGGAACATTACAAGGAAACATCTTTAATACATCTTTATCAGAGTACCTTTTTCAGGTATATTTTTAATTTTGTTTTAACATTTTCTCACCTTATTTTTGTTGTGTTTTTTCAGATTGATCCAAAAGCAAATCAGTTATTTTTTAGTTATGTTAATGCTTCTTATAGTATAGGAAGTTTAATTTCCATACCAGTAATTGGGTTCTTTGCACAAACATTTAAAACAACGAAGAAACCATTGTTATTATGTTCTATTTTAGTATTACTTGGTCATTTTGGATACATTCTTTCAGAATGTGTCATACCATTTCAGGGATATGTTTTAATGATAGGAAGAGTATTTACAGGAATGGGTGAATCTATGAATAGTTTAATAAATTCATACATTGCCATTATTTCAACACCAAAAAATAGATCTCGTGCCTTAATGTGTATAACATTATCAAATACTTTAGGAATTTGTATAGGTCCAACAATACAAAGGATTATTGATAAACTTGAATATCCAGGGCCATTAATATTTAATAAAATTCATTTAAATTTTTATACTCTTCCAGTATACATAGCAATTGTATTAAACATTTGTTCAATAATTTTAACAATAATATTTTTTAAAGAAGATCACAAAGAAATGTTGTTTGAAGAAAAAGAATATCAGTTATTCGATAAACAAAATACTATAAAAAGAATTAAGAATTCATTTATAAAAATTCTCAATTTTAAAAATAATAAAATAGCTATATTTATTTTATTATTTACAAAATTTACCAGAGGTTTTATACAAGCAGGTATTGAAGCGTAAGAATAAAAATGTATAATAAAAAATATTCTTATAATTTTTTTGTTAATAGTGTTATTGTTACCTTTTCAAGAATAATGTTTAATTGGACATCACAAGAAGCAGTTGTTAACATATCATCATATTTATTATATAGTACTATAATAAATGTATTATTACTTTCTATATTTATTACATTCAAATTTGATAAAAAGTAAGTTAATAAACTATTTATTAAAAAAATATTACCATAATATAAAAAATATTTAGAATGAACTACAAATTATTTATGATAATAGGACTATTGGTATTTGTTATCTTACATCTTGTAACATATCCTTATTCATTTGTAGGAAAAACGTTAGAAGAAATAAATAAAAATAACTCAAATGAAACAAGTTATCATAAAATCTGTATACGTAAAAATTATTCATGGTGCAAAAAGTTACATTTAATAAATTTGTATGCATTTACATTTAGTCATATTATTTTATCAACACTTGGGTATTTTTTTCTAGGAATTACCATACAAACACTGTACTCTATAAAATTGGGTGATAATAGACAGGTAATCATTATATTCATATATTTTAATTATTTTTATCATTTTTTAAAGGATTTTATGCAAAGTATTATGCAAGTGTCTGGAGCTGTATCAAAAATATGTGGATCCATTATTATAGGTTTTGTTTTCGAGTATTGGGGTCCAAAAATATCATTTATTATTGTGATTAGTTTAATATTGTTTAATCTTACACTAATTTTAATATTTTATCAAACATTATCTGTAAATCTTGATAATAAATATGAAAAAAATAGTATTACGCCAAAAGTTTGAATGCAAAAATTATTAAAAAACTTTTTCTAAATATTGAAATTTAAATAATGATCTATTCATTAATATCTGTTATATAATGTAAAATTTTATCATTTGAAATTACTTTTTAAAATAAACTTTTTTAAAAATAATTGAAATTAAAAATGAGTCATCTTACAACCAAGATATCGAAATTTTTAAAATCATCGGAAATCATTTCGTGTCTGATAATAATTGATAAAAAATATTAATGTTATAAAAACTTATATCCTTAATATCAAATCATATTTTGTATTACAATTTTTGTATAATTATTATTTTAGGTCTCTAAAAATGTGAGTTATTTCTTAATAAAAAAAATTAACAATATATTTTAATAATTTTAACATTTTTAATTATATTAATTTATTATTATGTACAGGGATTTCGTTATTCATTTAGTCACTTTGAAATAAAATTATTCCTTCATTTTGTTTTAATACATTAAATTTGCTTTAGATTTTTTTTTATAAAAACACTCATAAATTTTCTTTCATGATATTTTTGTAGACAAGAATGTCGCAGAAAATACTATAAATAGTTATAAATTACTTAACTTTGCTATGAATCATAAGAAATTTATGCCGTTTTAAAGATAAAAAAAAAGTTCTTCAATATTTAGAATATGAAAGTACACGTTACAGTAGTTAAATTAAATTTTTAATAACAATATCATGAGAAGTATAAAATATAATGGAGAAAATAACAAATAATTATTAAAAGTAATAGAAAAATTTTAGTTATACCAATGATTATGCAACATTCATAAAAAACTTTTGAAAAAGGAAATGTTAAATAATGACTAAGCATTGATGAAATAAACAAGATATAAGTATTTTTAAATCTTTAGGGTCATATTAAATACAACTTTTTCTTGAAATATTTCCTAAGACATTTCTAATAATAATTATATTTAATAAGGTTTGTTAATTTAGCTGAATTGTAGTTAAAATAAATATAATAATTCGAAAAAAATGGCATATCTAATGTTTTTCAAGAAGTACCATGAATTCACGACTTCAGAAGTTCTGCTGTTTTTTTAATATCGGATATTCAGTAACCATAAAATGTTACCAGAAGCAACTCATACAAAATATAACATGTTGGAATAAGAATGTTTCTATGATAACTTTTACAGTATATACATGCCCTGTGTTTTTTCACTCTATTCATGCTGTTTCTTATCGTTTATGAACTACTTTCCTAGTTTAACAGAATGTTCTTCATTTTTTAATCTCAACTGTTATTGACAAAAAATAACTTTATATTTCAAAAAATAAACCCTTTATGTAGTGCATAACGAATAATTCTTTAGACATTATATTTTTTCTCGTAATATTAACTCTATATCAGTAATTTTATATTAAAACTGATAAAATGTTTTTAAGTTTTCGATCAAAAATATAACAATTTGAAATGTATTTTTAGTAATTATTTTTTGAATTATTAAATTTTTATTCAAAACAAATACAAAAATATTTTTGGAAAATATTAACCACCTTTTTTATAATAAAAATGTACAAATGTTTGTTATTATCAACGAATTGACAAAATTTTATTTCTCATATTTAAGAAAGGGTAATAAAAAGAACAACAATCATATAAACTGAAAACATGTATATAATATGTTAAAAGAAGTAAATAAAAATTGTTTATTTAGAAACATTTTTTATCAGAAATATTATTTCGTAATTAATTCCAATAAAAAAAATTTTATTACTAGCAACCGACACTATCACCCAAACCTCTATAGGCTTCAATTTTCAGTCCCCTTCCATTTGGATAAAAAGTTGGAATACCATTCAATGCAACTGGAGAAGATACGATGTTTGATGGTATTTTAAAGTATATGTTACTGTCGGGATTAATAATATTTTCTCTTGAAATTCTATTGTAATATTCAGGTATTGAAGGATTTTCATTGAAATAAATTTCTCCAAATACAATAGAAAGAGAAATTAATAAGAAAGTAATTACGAAATTCATTTTTTTCATTAAAAACGATATGTAAATTTTTTCTAAATTTTTCTTGCTTAAATACTTTTGGTGTTTTTTGCACTTTATTTGAACGTTGTAAGTTTATTTTTTAAAACAAATATTACTACCTTTCTAATTAGTATAATTAAATCTTATAATATGATAAACATCCAATTAAAAAATGTCAGTCCAATTTAAACAAAATTTTAAATGGTTAATTACAACTATAGTTCATCCTTTATTTTTTCAAAACATGCACTTTATAATTGAGTAGAGATAATTTTATTATATGTCCGCAAAAAAAGACCATCTGATTTTACATAATTACCTTATTTTTTTTAAATACTTAAAATTTTAATTTTTATTGATGATTAGTATTACAATAGAAGTTAAATTTTATTAAAAAAACTTTAAAGTTCACATATTAATATAAAAAATTATTATTTTTAATTACTAGATTCACTTTAGTAATAAATTAGATCATTTCCCTTCATAAATGTATATGACAAAGATATTGTTTATTTTAATACAAACAAAACAATTGAAAAAAGAAATGTCGGAATTATATAATGATCTGGTACTTAAGCATAGAAAATATTTAATTATTAAATAATTGAATGAGCTTGGCTAACTTGGTTTTTCAAAGTATATTTCCATCATTCATAATAAAATAATTTATATTATGTTTCTGTTAGTAAAAGATTTGTAAAAACCTGGTCGAAATCTTAGTCTTTGATTAATAATAAATTTAGGTTGCTGATATCTTGGTAAACGATGAATTGCAGGATGCACTATAATAGGGCTCCGATAATAAGGTATTCGACCTAGCATATATTGTTCAGTAATGGTCAGGAAAAAAAGACACAGAAAAATGCATAAATATTGGTACTTCATATTTTGTCAAACTGATATAAGAATCTTTACTTTCTTTTTTATACTAAAATTGTTTTATCTACTACTTGAGAAAAATGTGATAATAAATATCTAAGAAAAACTATATTACACTATAAAATAATTTAGTTATGCTTAAGGAAAAAATTTTTATCAATATAGTTAATTTATATCCTTTAGTTGTTTAAATTTTATTTGTGCTGTTATCTAAAAAATGTCAATTAAATGAAGACTTTTAAATATGCTTTGTTAAGAGAAAATTAAAAAATGATTACATTGACATATTTTAATTAAACATTATTCTTTCATCCTTCATTAGTTATAACATTAAACAAAATATCCTTTTTAAGTCTGAAAGTGATTATTAAATTTTGATTTCTTAAGTACACACTAAACTAAATTTATTATTAATATTTTTAATTTCATTTTACTTTTTTATTACTAGAAATTTTAATTATAGTTATTTAGATGTTTAATTATCTTTTGATTTATAAATGCACCTTTGATACTATAATAATAAAATATTATGTATTTAAATGTAGAAATACATATGAAAGAAATAATTTTTATTAAATGATGACTAATTTTATAATAAATTTTTTTAATATCACATCATAATGAGTAATTTATTTTTAATATAAAACATGCTTTATTGTAAATTATTCGTAACAACAATTTTAGAAAAAATGGTAACAATTTTAAAAAAGTTGCATGTTAATATTATAGCTTTATTACTTTATATATTTAAATGGAAATACAAATTTTTTTTACAAAATACTGTTGAAATTTTTCCTATAAAAAAATTGCATTTCTAATTTATTGGAAACAATGATAAAAACATTACAAATATTTGCCATACTTTTGAATTATTTAAGTTTTTTAGATAGAAATTTTGTTAATACTTTCATACAAAATTCTATGTTATTCTAAATGAAAAGAAGTAATTTTTAACAATCTTTTAATTCATTAATAACATTTTTTTAGACTTTATCAGTAAAGAGTTACCATTGTTAGAATTTGAATAAAGTCAATAATAATTTGAAATACAATGCAAATGAAAATGAAATAAAGGTTTAAGATTATTTTTTCCTATAGGTATTTTTTTCGTGTTTCTGATAAAATTCTTTTTAAATAGAAATATAATAGCGTTTCAAATATTTTATTTTGTTCCTTATAATTAAAAATAAATAAAACAAAAATGTGAAAATATAATTAATTAATATAAAGAAATTTTTACCAATAATTTATATAATTTTTCTTAATACAAGATATTATTGTCTTTAGAAATTATATATATTGCTTTTAAAGGTGATTTTATAAATGGTTATGCACTTTATTACTACGTTTTTGTTTATAAGAAATTATTGTCATATTGATTGTTGTGTATTTTATTTTTTTTTCGGCAAAACTTCTTAAATTAGAACTAACAATTATATGAACTTTATTTAGTGAAACAAAATTTTATGTACTTTCGTCGTTTATAAATAAAAGATTTAGTCAAATAACTCTGCTAGGAGTTTATGCTGCAACTTTAAGTACATTAATATTATCATTAAATAGACCTTTTACTTTACATTCCTCTATAAAAATATAGAGGAGTTTTTTAAACAATTATACCTGTATATTCCTTTTATTAATTGAACAATAACAATTTTGATAATTATTCTATTAATCTTCGATAAAGAATATTTTTTTGTTATTTAACTTGTATAGTAATATCTAGCATCAAAATTTGGTTTGACTGTATCATACATAGAAGATTCTCTTGATGGTATTATAATTAGTAGTCCTATACCTTTTAATAAGTTTAATAATTGCATTTTTTTAGTAATAATAGGATTTTTAAGAAAAGTAGTATTAGATCTGTGGAACAAAAACGTTCATACAAAAATAAACAAAAAAAAGTATTAATTTTAATATTGTTACACGAGCAATAATATCAATAATAATTCAGATGTTTGCAATTATATTATTTAACTTTGTATCAAAAATGGTTAAATATTATAAATATTGTTTTGTAACAACATAAATGTTTCGGATGTTTTATAATTTAGTTGATGATATTACTATTCGCTTATTAGATAATGATATGACACGACATATATTATAAAAATTTAACATCCCTATATCATTGATGTAACACATATTCGTACAATTCGTCGTAGAAATTAAAATTGAAGTTTTTTTTTCGAATATTTTAAAGTAAATTCTATTAAAAAGCTTTTTTTACATTTGCAAATTGTTTAATTTCTTAATAAATATTATCAAAGTGTGCTTATAGTTTGAATATTAACTTGATCATTGTAATAAAAAAGTGATTATAAGAATTTTTAAATATTTTTTTCTTGATTAAATTTAATTTGCATTTAAATTTTACGATGATAATCTTCAGAAAAATATTTCATGTGGATATTGATATTAAATTTGATACTTTGAAAAAATCTAAATTTAATCACTACACACAAAAAAATGGCAAGCATTTTTGCGTAAAATGTAATGAATTTTTGCCACCTATTAAAATTTGAATTTTCTTGATTTGCTACTAATTTTATCGCAATTATATCGTACTTAAAATTTAAAGCAATAATTTAGTAGTTATTAAAATTGGTTTCAATTTTTTACTATATTATCGTTATTTTAAAACATAGATTGTCTTCCACAATACTTTTTTAGATATAAGATTAGATTTTAATATTATGTAAGATTATAAATGCTTTTATAAAAAGCAATTTTAAACATACCAAAATATTTTTATTAATAAGTTTTAATAGTTTGAGTTATTAATAATTATACTTTTTATTATAAAATGACACTCTTCTGAAGGTGGGAAAATTTTTCTAATGTCTTTTAATGGCCCTATTTAAAAAATTAATTCTATGAAAAGTTATAATGTTATATTCACTTTTATCTATGGTAAAAAATATCTTCTACATATTTAAACTTAATATTAGAACAAATACTAAAAGAATATTTTTAATTATTAATGCTTTGTGTGGTTAAATAATAATTTTTGACTTTTTGTTATTATTATTACGAATTTTTTATTTTTATTGTTTAGGACAAAGATTTTTGTTAAAACTTTATACAAGATTGAGTTCTAACAACATATTTCATGTATATTAGAAAAAAAATCATATCCTAAGATTAGCATTATATCAAAAACGTTAAGAATAAAAAAAGTTACATTACTTAAAATATAAAACATATGTAATTTTGCAAAAAAACAGCAAAATTTTGCGACAACCAAATATTTTTAATCGTTATAAACATATTTGCTTTCGCTCGATGATTTTAAAATTTGAACAAATGTTGGTTTTTTTAATAGGTTGGAAATTTTTTTGCATTTCAAATAGATTTGTCAGAATTTTTCCCACTTTTTTTTCTGTGTAGGGAATTAAGATTTTTCAATGTTTGAGTACAAAAATCGAAAAAACGCATGTTCTCACTATGCTCATTCGATTTTTTATATAAAATTGCTGTTAAAAAAATATTTATTTTAAAAAGAATCCGAAATTTATTAAAAAAATATACCAATATTGTGACATATTATGTCGTTCTTAAGCCATATAGTAAATTTTATAAGTGATGACTATACTAATCTTATAAACTTTTATTGGAATCTTAAGAAAGGATACAGTAACAATATAAGATATAATACCGTGGCCACCTATATTAATAATAAAAAATATTACATATAAAAAATAGTGACTTACGGTCTACAATATATAAGATGATTATTACAATAAATGAATAAAGGAATGAATGATAAAATATAAAAAACTCTTATTTATATATAAAAAACTTATCTAAACTTTAATCTTTGGACTTTTACCTTCTCTTTCTTACTATATTCGTTATGTATATGACTATATATACGATGATATATTATTATTTGTCACTTTTTTTACCTTTTTTTTACTTCTTTTCTTTATTACATTATATAAAGAAATAATTATCATATAACAATATATTTTTTAGAGTTGATGACACCTTCTTGTTTTACTCTTTAAAGCATTCAATGTTGTAAATACGAATTTTTTTGTAGGAAAAGCATTTTTAAATGAAAAATAAACAATTTTCAAAAAATTTAAATTTTTTTAAATATTTTCAAATGCATTTTTCTAAATTAAAAAAAGAATTTTTAAAACCGACATTTTTGGCTTAGAGAAGTAAATGAAAGCGGTGTCACTACATTGCCAATAAATAAAAGATTCGCGAGATAACTTTTAGAAATTTCTTAAATAAAAGAAATTGTGTTAAAAAATTAAGTTCGCAGAATTTTTGTATCTAATTCCTATACGGCGTGTCTAATGACAGCAATGCCCAATGTTAAGAATGCAATGTTTAGCTTTATCAAACAATGACAAAAAACGTTTTTTGAAAAAATCATAAGAAATTGTTAGTTAAAATTCTAGTAAATTTTATTATTATTGTTATTATATTAAGGTATTTTAGAAAAAAAGTTTTAAAAAAGTTCAAAAATCATAGTGGTTTAATAGCTTACTGCTAAGAAAGCATGTTTAGTTAAAAAAATTGCATATAAGGGAAAATAATGGTTAAAAATTAAAATGTATCACAAACTTTAAGATGGAGTTTTTTCCTTTATTTTTGGACATTTTTTTGTATCACTAGGTTTGGGAATTTTATGCTAACTACAAATATAATAATTATTTCTTACTAATTTATTTAGTAAAAGTTATTCAAATATAAAACGTAAACTTTTTTCATATCGTCTTATTTTTCACAGCATTTCCGATATAGCACATATTTTACATTACACTAAATGTTACTTTATAAATAAATCAAATTATTTTAAAATGTTTTATATTATTTTTGATATAAATATACATTTACAACGATTCAAGAAAAAAATTAAATTATTGGTTTGTTAAGGAACGTGCTTGAACCATTGTACATGAATTTTGTCCAGAAGCATTATCTGTTAATTTGTACATTATTTGATAAGGTGCATCATTTTTCAATAGAGAAATAATTGAATCGTACTTTGTAAAATCAATCTTAATTTTAATATTTTGATTTTTTCCTGACGCTATTGGACATGTAACACCATGTTGACAAGCATCTTGATTTGCAAGAAGTCCAAAAGTTGGAATTTCATGCCATGAACAACCTTCCCATCCTCCCCATTGATATAATTTAACATCTAATTTTATGGAAGAAAAAACTCCAGCATTGTTATCCATATTAACATTAACATAAACAGGTTCCTTTAATTTGATTGGATATTCTGGATTGTTATTTGCATCAACTGTAACTAATGAATTAAAAATAACTACTCCTGAATCTGGACAATTAAACCAATTTAATTTTGTATCTGTTCCATTTGGGTATGTCTCACAACACATCGAATATTGTATTGAAACAAGGAAGAATATAGAAAGTATCTTAAGAAGCATTTTAGAAGTTAAAAAATCTTTGAAAGTGCTTTATTCATTCACTATTTGACATTTTTTATACTAATTTCTAGCCGGAAAAATTCTTTAGATAAGATAAGAAACAAAATCTTTGCATCCATAGACAAAACTACAAAGAAAATAAATTATGATATCACATTTTTGTAGCATGTTTAAAGTGATTACCAATTGGTTTTCCTATTCTATGATTTTTCAAGATAACATATTACATTGAATTTTACTATACAAGAGTACATTGTATTTTGATGAATTAATATGAATACATATATTTGGAGTTAATAGTATTTAAATTATAAGAAAAGACCAAGTGTATCAAAAATATTTATTGATAAAAATAACATGAAATTAAATTATTATATTTACAATCTAATATAAAATAAAATATTACATTATATACAAAAAAAATTATTTTTCAAAAAGATATTTCATATTATACGAGTAATCAACAGCTCTAGACCTTCTAAAAAAACTTGTAACTGGATTCCAACTAGCGTTTCTTGCCAAAAATTCAATGTCACCGAATATAAACAACCCACAACGAGCTCTAGAAATTGCAACATTGATACGTCTTGAATCTCCCAAAAAGTTTGAACAAACATCAGATGCATTCCTAGCAGTTTTCGAAGTACAGATAACAATAATGTCCCTTTCATTCCCTTGAAATGCATCAACCGTATCGATAGTTATATTTTCATTTTTAATAATACTACAGAGATTTGATACTTGAGCTTTGTACATACAAATTACGCCTAACTGTGAAGGTTCATATCCAAAATCTAAGAGTTTACGAATAAAAGTTGAAGTAAAAAAAGCTTCTGTGTCATTAGATGTAGATGTTTTCATATCAGAACGATGATCGTATCCTTTTGTGTCAAACCAAGCGATGGGACAATTACTGGGCATATTTAAACGAGTAGTAACAATACTTCTCATTGCTTCAGGTATATCAGTAAATAACTTTTCTTCGTAAAATGCGGAAGATACAAGCTTGAGAAGGTATGGATGCATTCTATACGACAAAGACAATTCAGTCTTTGGTGTTTCATTCATAAAATCAAGAAATTCAATAATAGAAGTTGTCAAAATATTATATTCTTCATCAGGAGTATATTCCATTGGAATGTATGGAGGAAGTTGTTTTGTGTCTCCAAAAAGCACGAACTTAGATTTTGGAAAACTTGCAGCGAGAAGAATAAAATTAAACAATGACATCTGACCAGCTTCATCAACAATAACCACATCCGGCTCACGACAATTACTGTAATTCTTCCTAAAGTATTTAATAGCGTAATTTGTCGTTACAATAAAAACATTAGGATCATATGTTCTCATAAATATTTTTGATCTTCTATCCTCCAATGCGGCAAGCATTCTTCTAAATCTGGAAAGTTCATTGAAGGTAAGATGCCTTGATTTTCTTTCCTCAACAATTTTAGATATTCTATTATATTCAGTTAAGACGTTAAAATCAGTTGGAGTCAATTTGTCGGAAGAAGTGAATTCTTTTGAGAGTTTCAGCTTTGATTCACAGTAGTTACTTTTATTCTTCTTCTTATATTTAGCTGTTGTCGAATAAATTCTTACAGGAGAAACTTTTTGAGCATTGTTAGAGTACAAACTTTGAAAAGAAGGATTGTGTGCGCTAAATGTCTTCATTTTTTCAATACTACTTGCAATGGCATCACATCCTTTATTTGATTCAGCAGTTACTATGTACTTATATTGCGGATTGGCGAAGATAATTGAAGACGCAGTACTCGTTTTGCCTGTTCCTGGTGGTGATTGTATAAAACAAATGGGATGTCGGTCTTCTACCAGAATTAAAACGTTATTTTGTCCCTCATTTAAACCAATAGCCGAGGCAAGCCAATGATGTGTATAGTCAGAGTCTTTGTACACCACATTATTGTGATAGTATCCATCGACCAAAAGAGCTTGAAGAGTCTTCCCAAGGTCTGTTTTCCATAGTGGCTCCATAAAAGTACGCATTTCACTAGGTGTGTCAAAGTAAACACCACTATCTGGATCCAAAGATATTTTGACAATGCTAGTTTCATCCAGCAGATTTTTTAACTCCTCTTCATCTTCAGGTCCACCAACATTCCTTTCAAATTCAAATGTTATTTCATTTTTATCCACCAATTCTTCATTCAATCCAATATAACATATATTAGCAAAAAATTTTAGTACCTTAACTGGTTCATTATTTTTTCCAGATGGGAATCCAAAAAAGTGTAGAACACAACGCTCTCCAGTTTCATATCCCATTTTTGACAATATCGAGCTTGTTACGCGTTGTTTAAAATCTATGTATCCCGTAAAACGAACAGCTTTACAGTCCTTTAAATAGCTTTGGTACTTTGGATTGTCAACAATATACTCTGACAGGTCTTTGTCCTTTGTGTCTAGATAACGAATTGTTTCCGTAAAATTGAAACATGCATTTAGTAAATCATCCATTGACTTATAACAACGTTTTTTCCTGGATTTTGAAATATCTGAATCCTCCACTACATCATTAGAAATCCCATTTTCCATTACGCAATCATCCTGACTATTATCGCTTATAGAAAATGCTTCCAGCCTTTGCGATAACCTATCTACTTCCTCGTCATAAAGTGAAAAACGAGGATGTCGCATGTTTAAAAATATACACTATATACACTTTTAAATACACTGGAAAAATTCTTCTTTAATAATTGCAAGTATAAGATAATACCTGATCCAATTTATCTTATATACATATTGTAAGATAGATATGCAATCAGGTATTAAAATATTTGGTCCAAAAACACATACCTCTTTAAAAAGAATAGAAATTTGAAATAGCGAAATAATTACAATACGTATATTTAACAAAAAGTATTTAATAAAAAGTAAACGTTGATTATCATATGTTTCTTTCTGTACAGAAGTTAATATGTCTTAAAGGGAAATTTCTCCAACCAATACATATTCCTCCAATACCATAAAATTTTAAAATAATTATTCTAAAAGAATATCGCTAAAAGAGAATATCTTTTTAATTAATCAAATGGTTAAGGTAAGTTTTTTATTATATAGATCTATGTTTTTTACCAATAACTCTTTAGAATGTCTAATAGTGATGAACGTAATAAAATTTTGGAGAAATATATTAATGATGTAGAAGAATGGTCAGTGGAGGAGTTAGTTAAATTGTCTGAAATAGAAGAACAATTAAAAGATGAAGGATCATTAAACTATGAAAGATTAAATCCTAGAAAATTGCTTAGATTTTGTGAAGTAAATTTTGATTGTCATGTTGGATATGATCTTTTGAAAGGGAAAGCAAAGAAGGAAAATCTTGAAGAATTCATATCATTGTCTTTTTGTAAAAATTCACTCTTCTCTTGTCATTCCTCAACAAGACATGCTGTCTTAGAATTTTTAAAAGAATATAATCTTGTAGATGGAGAATATTTAACATACCTTATTGATGGTGAAAAACATCCCGCAGATCTCAATTCTTTTCAAGAAAAGGGCAAAATATTTCGTAAATTACAGTACGGAAATCACAGAAAATTAATTACTCGTCCTGAAGATGAAGAAATTATTTTACGCGTTTTACTAGCACAATATTCAGTTAATTTTTCAATTTTTTGGCCTAAGATTGACGAGATTGTCGGTAGTTATGCTCGTGGAATGGATGGAGATAAATTTTTCAGTATTTGGGAAGAATTCTATAATTTTAACACAAGAAATAAAGATGTTGATCCTTACTGTGTTTCTAATATAATTGCAATTAAAAAGAATGCAAATCAAAATCGTGGCGATAGATATTTAATAAGACTATCATTGGTAAAAGCATTGTCTTCATCAATAAATGTTGTAGAAGGAAATTTCTCAAGTTTAGCTAAAATATTCAAAGATTTGTACTATAACGAGTTTAAGAGCAAAGACCCAAATTTGTTCCTTACTGTTGATTTAGTAAACCCATCAGTTAAGGAGAAAGAAATTCCTTTGGAAGAGGCATTGGCACATGGTCGTTCTGGAAAAACAAGGGATACTGTTACTGAGTTTTGTAATCATTTTGCTAAAGTTTCAAGATTAGCTTCACGTGATAAGGATAACACAATTAAAAATATTGTTGATCATATGTTATTAGATGGTGATCCAAAATTTCTATGCCCTGCGATCAACATTATTAAAGCCTTTCGATATAAACATGTCCACTCTTATATTGATGTATTTGAAGGACTAGGGGATCAACATGGATTTAAGAATTCATTATTAAAATTCCAACTTGCTTTCGATGAGTTGTCTACAGATAAATTTGTCCATGACAATCACAGAAATGAATTGATGAAACTTATTATAAAGATACTTTATGGGAAAATTAACAACTGTAAGAATGATTCGAAAAAAGTAATGTTTCAATTTCTTGCTGTTTTAAATGAGAATGAAGTAACAATGTTCCTTGAACTTATTTATAAGAGGATTGTTAATTATTTTGGCAAATATTTTGAAGATAACGTATTTAATGTGGGGAAATTTGAGGCCGATTCTCATAATTTTGATATGCATTCGTTTATAAATCCTTATCTTCTTAAAAATATGCTCGATTACACGGGTTTAATTCTTCAAAATATGCGAATGAAATTATCTTGTGAGCATATTGTGTACATATCTGATGTTTGTTTATTGATATTAGCTTGTGTTACAAAGTACTTTGAATTTTTCAAAAAAGTAGGTAAAGAAGACGACAATTCCATTGAGGAACACATAAATTTTAAGTACAATGGAATTTTAAAAGATATAAGAAAACAAGTAACTCAAACATGGGTTCAGATATTTTCAAATTTTGGTAGACAACCATTTTTAACAGAAGAGAAATTTGAGTACTTTTGGGATGAACTGATAACAAAACACACTGCAATGAAAATGAAGTCAGTTGGTCATTTAGATTATTCAAAGTCAATTAATGTTGTTTTTCCAGATCATCTTTTAAAGTTTTTTATTCCTTTGGCTGTCTCCATAGATATGCTACCAATATTCAATATGAAGATTTGTTTGAGGAAGAGTAAATATTCTGAAATGTTTCCTATTTTATTAGAGACAGATGTTACCGAAGTACTAACAAACTCACTGCTTTCAAACTATACAATGGCTCCACTTAAAGATCAGATAGTTACTGGATTTATTACGATTGCTGAATTTTATGAAACTCAAGAAACATCGGAATTTTTAGTGAAATATAACACTATTACAGGAAATGATCTAATTAAAAAATATGCTAGAAACCTTGGAAACTACTTTTATTTGTATATAGAAAATAACGAAACATTCAAAAAAATGAAAATTATTGAGCTAAAATTGTTGTCGATTATCAGTCAAAATATTCCTAGTGAATTGGCAAACCAATTTATAAAATTGTTTGTTTACTACCTCCAACACAACTCTTATTCCGATGAGCAAGTTATTGTTGATATCTTTAAAATAATTTCCCAACTTCTTACTTTGGTAGACAAGTCAAACAGCGATGAAAACTATATATGGATGTTACCAATTATTATACCTTTACTTTCTTCAAAATTGTTGCGAAAAGGATTTATTAAGATTGTAAAAGCAATCAAAACTATGAGAGTTGTTTCAAACAATGAAAATTTAGTCCAACAGATAAATTGTTTAGAAATGTTAAATAATCCTGGAACAGGTAGTATTGGATTTGAGACTTACGACAAAAGATTAGAAGGATATGATTGTATAAAACAACTTTGTAAAGATAAAAAATTACTTAATATGGATATATTTAAGTCACTTCTCCTTACAAATGACTATTTTATTACGAAAAATACAGATCTTTCATGTAATCAGTCTGCTGAATATTCCTTATCTGATCTTCTCATTCATTTGTCTTCTGCTTCATACACAGAAGATTACAAAAAAGAAGTATTATGTTTATATGAATCACTGATTTCAAAGAGAGTACGTGCAAAACAAGAAGATGTCAGAAATAGTTACATTAAAATCCTATCTACATATGTAAATTCATTCCAAAATGGTTATAAATTCTCTCCATTATATGCACTGAAGACACTTGCACCTGATTTTGATTTCTTTGAAGAGATAGTTTCAATTCAATTAAATATCAAACAAAAAGCATTTACCCTTTTAACAGAGTGGATTCGTAAAAATGGAAACGCGTTAAATGAGATTATTTTTTATCAAATTATTATACCAATTGCTAAACCCTATATGGATGATATTCATAAAGATAAAACAACATTATCTGATGAAGCAATTAAATTATTTAGTGCTGTTATAGAACATACAAAATGGAAGAAATTTAATTTTGTTATAAATGGTTTAATAAAGAGATTACTGAAGACTACTGAAACTATTCAAGTTAGATTACTTGTTAAACAACTTAATGCTTGTTTAGATGGATTTAGAGTGGATTTAAGGAATATAAAGGAAGAAGAAACATTATTTGATACATCTTTGGAACCCAAAAAACGCAACGATAAAGAAGATGAAATTATTATTCATGATACAATTGAAGAAATGGATGATGCAAATGAGGATGAAGAATTTTCAGAGATAATGGATGTTACAGAGAGAGAAGATGAAACAATGGAAGAAAAGAAGTACAATGAAGCAATTGAGATGATTAGACAATTTGAATCATTTACAATACCAAAATTAGTTTCCATTATAAATTGCGATAATTTAAACATTAAGAGAACTACAAGCGATGGTAAAAAAGTTTATATTGAGGACTACTATATTCTTCGTGCACCGATAGTCCTTCCACTCGTTAGAGTTCTTGTTAAGATGCCTGATTTTGTTATTAAAAAATACAAACATGGAGTTGTTAGTAAATTATGTTCACTACTAATTTGTCATTCACCAGATATTCGTGAGAAGGCCAGGAAAATTATGGTTGATGTTAGTTTAACATTTGGTCCATCGTATTTAGACTTTATCATTTCCGAAATTAGTAGACTATTAAAGAAAGGTTTTCAAGCTCATGTTGGTATATACACAATCCATATGATTCTTATAAATCAAAGAAATCTTAAACCTGGAGATTTAGATAAATGTTATAAGCTTCTGATTGACAATTGCTTCCTTGATCAATTTAGTGTTATTGCGGAGGAGAAAGAAGTCCAACAAATTAAAGATAAATGTCCGGAAGCAAAACAGAATAAATCCAAATTTATCTATAGAATTTTGGGACAAAATTGTAATCTTAATGCTTTTGAGTATTTTGAGACAATGTCATTTAATCAATTGAATGAAACTCCTAATTCAGAGACATTTCGAAAAATATATAGTAATTGTGAAAGTTTATCACACGGAGCAAATAAAAATACTTATGTACCTCCAAATGTAATGATGAAATATGCTTTAGGTATTTTTGATAAACATTTGGAGAATTGTCTGAAAAAAGAAGTTATTTGTAAGGAGGATGATGATATGTTTGGTGGAGGTAGACCCAGAGATTGTTATCTTCTCGAAGCCGAGCCTAAAAGACTAGGGCAAATGGCGAAAACAGCTCAAAAGAGTAGGAATACAGTATTTATTGCACTTGCTCTTCAATTAATTTCCGGTGTATTGGAAAAGAAAAAAATGAATGTTGGCAATGAGGAAAGTGTAAAAATGATAGAAAGTTTTGTACCGATTTTATTAAAATGTATGGAGTTAAGGAGTGACAAAATTCAAGGTTACAGTTTAAATTGTATCTTGAATCTTTTCAATAATTTTGATCTCCCTATATTACATGAACGTGTAAATGACTTTTTGAACCAATTATTTATAATACTCAAAAATGTTTCTGGTACAACATCAGTTAATAGTGATTTAAAGCAAAAATTATTTACCGCCTTTAAATTATTTGTAGGTAACAAGAAACCAATATCTTTTTCGGATAAACAAATAAAAATATTGTTTGCAAATATCAAAATAGAAATGTTTTCACAGAGTGTTCAAGCAAATGCAATGAATATTCTAAAAGAAGTTGTTAAATCAAAAATTGGGTATGATCAAATTGGTGAAATAATGGAATTTTGTGTAACACAAGCTATTCAAAGTACAGTTGAAAAGTTACGTGACGCTACAAGGAATGTTGTAAGAATATATGTTAAACATAACCCTAATATGAATCATGATAAATTAATGTCATTTATACTTGATCAATTTCAATATTCATTACCACATGGAAGAAAAAGTGCTTTGGAATTATTTACAATATTTTTAGATTTTATGGATAAATCAATATGGGATAAGGAAGGATTGACTTCTTTTGTACGTCTATCACTACTTTTTGACGATGATGATGAAGAGGTTCAAAATTATGCTAGATTAACGATGGTTAATTTATTTGAAAAATCATCTGGTTCTGTACAATCTGATATAATGGAAGGAATAAAAAAACTTATATCTAATAAAAAGATCCCGATCTTTCTATCAGGATTAAAAGGATTAGTCTCTATATCACGTTCTCCTTTTTCAAAAAATATCCCCAAAGAATTAATAGACTACCTTATTAAGGTAGTTAAAGTCAAATTTGTTAAAGCACCAACGCTTTTCACAGACAAGTATTTTGAAATATTCATCCAAGAAGTTTTCATGTTTTTCGAAAAAATGCATTCTCAATATGAAATAAAAAACGTATTTGATAACGAGTTTTTGGAGATATTGTTAAATATTACTACAAGCATTGAAAATGGACATATCATTCAAAATGTTTATAAACTGTTCTTTATTTATTTTAATTACCATCAATTAACAGATAGTTATTATGAGAAATTTTTTGAGGGGATCCAGTTTCAATGTCAAAGTTATACTTTTAATATTCAAACCGTTAGTGTTATAGCAAAAAATTTAGTTTTAATTATCAGTAAGTGTAATGATGATCAATTAAAAGAAAAAATTATTAAATTATTGGATGGTATTGGTAAGGAAGATTTAAAAACTCCAACAACAACATTCACTAGAAGATGTTTGACACTTCTTGTACTCCAACATCTTATAATAATAAAGGAAAATATTACTGATAAAGAAATGGGATGGAATAGAATGTTGTTTGATACCTTATTTCATTTCATCTATAGACATGATGTTATCAAGAAAAGCGGATCTCTTGACGTTTTACCTACCCATCAATCAGAGATGGTAAAAGATTTTGAAGAACTTGTTAGTGTTATTACAAAAAAGTTTAGTACGTTATTTGGTGATGAGTACACAACAAGACTTGGTATTATAAAAAGTCAATTAGAAAGTAAAAGATTGGAGAGAAAAAAAGCTAAATTTGAGGAGAAAATTCGTGACCCTCAAAGAGCTGCGGAAAAGAAGATAGTAAGTAATAAAAAACAGTCGGAAAGAGAAAAGTTGAAACGTAAAAAAGTTCAAGAATTAAAGTCAGCTGGTGTTTATCAACCAAAAAAGAAAAAAAAGAGAAATGTTCAAGTTTCTTTTCTCGAATAAGCATTGTTAGTTGCATAGAGACATTTGTTGTATATTAATAAGTTGTTAAGTATATTTTGTTTTTTTTTTGTTATATCCTTTATATAGATAAATTTTTTAATAGAAAAATTTTTCTAGATTTTTGCACGTAACTTTTTTAGAATAGAGAAATTTAAAGAAAAATAACTACAATAATAAAATGTATAGGTGATTTTTGATTTGCAATCTATACAGTTACATTCCATCTTAATTCCGTCTTTTGCATTTGACCTGTTAGAAAAAAAATCACTTTTGAATAAAATATATTTTAAAATGTTGTGTGTTTAATGTTAATTTGCTCTAAGTAATCTTCAGAACTACGTTTTTCTATGTTTACTGCTATGATAATTTTTAATTTAAAATTATGATTTACGGTGCAAAAAATTCCTAAATAAACAACAACTAATAATTTTTTAAAGCCTATCAAAATACATAAAGTATGAAAGACAAAATATCAAAAAATATATAATCTGTTTTTTATAGAGCCTGAAATCTTCCACTTAATTCTTTATAGGTTTAATAATAATTTGATTGCTAGCTATTAAATAAAAGTATGGAATGACTTCTGCTCTATATAATTATACCAATATAATCACTGTATTTATGTTGGTCAGAAGATATGAATGATAAAGATTGATATTAAAACTTCAATATAAAAAGTATTTGAAAAACCGCCTCTACATTCTCTTAAAATAATGTTTTATATAAAAATAGGTAAAAAAAACATTAAAAATTGTAACGACAATTTATGTTTAAATCAAGATTCATGCACTTTGATATGCTAACTATTAAATTTAGTGATATCAGATTAAATCATTGGCCCAAATTTGATATTAATCTATTAAATATAATTTCGCTAGTAATCATAAGATGTTATACAAAAAATATTATAAAAGACGAAAATCGACAAGTCCATTTTGTTTTGAGAATATATATTACCAGGTTTTTTCGTAGCAATATGCTATAGCATGTTCCTTAAAAACTTTAGCATTTTCATTCAATTTATACACACTTTCCTATTTTAAAACGAACATAACGGTTTTAAATTTTGTCCTATATAATTCTTATTGAAAATAACTGTAAATAATAAAGTGAAGTTGGTATAGAGCGTACAAAATTAACAGTTATCGGGGAATAATACGCAAAAATTAATTATATAAAATCTTGAAGATTATATTTATTATGATAACAAAATATATAAAAGAAAAATTAATTATAACTAATTGTTGTTTAAGCTTATAAACCTTTATTTTTTGATGTTAGGAGAAAAACAATGATATATTTTATAAGTGAAACCTAAATAATCCATTTTCTTTCATCAAATTTGATGAAAACTAAAAAAAACTGTTAAAATTTGATACAAGGAAAGTAACGAAAGTTGATTTAATTTCTCATTAAAATTAGTTCAAGAATAATAATTAAGTACTGCTTTTTGTAAATTTAAGAAAATTTAAGGTAATATCATTGATATAAGTTTCTAGTTATAAGAGTGAAGAAAAAATTTTAATGAGAAAGCATCAAATTGGCGATAAAATTAAAAATATTATTTAAAATACTATGTGAGTAGGTAACTAAAATCTTTACTGAAATTTTTATCTCAATGGGTTATTGATATTAGTCACACACATTCCTAGATAAGTCGTGATTCTAAAAGTTTAATTTTTTTAATATGACAAATTAGTCGAAATGTATCTTACCTAAATTTCAGCGGAAGATAGGAGTTGCTGTATTAAATTAATTATAGTGGGCTTTAACATATTTTAAATTCATTATAACACAACGTATCTATCTACTATTTCTTCTATTATCATTTGTTGTTGATTTGTTATTTAATATTAAAATAAATAACGCTATAGAAATGTAAAATATTGAAGATCTCATCGATTGTTTTTTTCACTTTATAAATATGTAAGATATATCGAATACATATATATAACCCCTTGAGATACCAGCTTCAAATATTCGCGCAGGGCATGTCTATAATAGCTTGAACACCATCAAAAGGCGCTTCAAACATAAGTTACTTTCCCAAATAGGCTATAAAAGGCGGTGTTTTGTTATTCTATATTCACATTCATTGTTTATTCGTGAAATTGGTGTTCTCTGCTAACACTGTATATTTATATTATTTTAATCATCACAAAAAAAATACAATGACGTCTGATATTTGTAATATTGGTGAACTTGAGACTTCCTTTTCAACTAAATCATCTGTTTCGACTAAGGGTATGTTTGTTTTTCTGTATACTCTTTTAAATTATATTTAGATTTAAAAAATAAAAAAAATATTATACTAACCAATGACTCTGAATGTTATGCGTCTTTTAGAATTGACTTACCACAATGTGAGCAATTTCTTATCGAACCATCTTTAGGAATTATACCACCTTTAAGCAAAAAAATTGTTACCATCTCCAATTGTTGTAAGAATGAAGCAGGAGGAGTTGTCAATCAACTTATGACTGTGTATACGAAGTATGTCACAGAATGTGCTGATTGCATTAATTTTTGGACCGCAGCCGAAGACGAGAATACTAAAAAACATTATTTAACTATTATGTTTCCTGAAGATGAAGATAGTGGGATTGAAAATTCTATTTATGATAGTAATAATATAAATGTTTCAATGAATAGTTTATCAACAATCTCCTTCGACAACAATACATCCTCAAGAACTATTTCAGAATCCTCTGTGGAAGATTTCTTTTGTGAACAATCAACACCAGTTATTTTATATCATTATGATAAATGTTATACTATTGATAAGACAATTCTCCAATCAAAGTCGAAGAAATTTGACAGAATATTTGAAAAAGAAAATGAGATATGTAAGTTATTTTTTAAAATTATTATAATAAGAAGAAATTTTTACAGCATCTTTCAAAATACCTCGTCCATTTGTAAGTGAACATGTTGATGAGATGATCAATTATCTAACATTTAACTTTTGCAATTTTTCAACTACTAATATTTATGGTGTTTTACGTCTTGCTTTTTTTTATGAAATAGAAGAACTTGTTATGGATGGAGAAAACTGGGTTGAAGCAAATTTTGATTACCTGAATTTGCCTATCCTTTACCATTTTTTAACTGAATTTAGTAGGGATAATTTAATATCTTCCCTACTAGAATATGTTAGAAGTAATTTTGAAAATCTTTTTCGTAATGATCTTTTTATGGAGTATGATTTTGTATTTTTTTCAAAAATTTTCTGTGAAATTATCCTTCCTGATGTTGACATTAATAGAGGAGTAATTATGTTTATGGAATGGATTAACTATGACTATGTTAGGCGTCTGTCATATTTTAAATGGTTAGTTTCACTGGATGAAATGAGATTTTTGTCAAAAAATTTTATTATGAATATGGGTACCACTTATTTTCATTTTATGAGTAATATTGACTTCAACATTCACTATGTTATTCTTCTTACCAAAGCCTGTGGTTGTTTAGAAAAATAACAATTATTATATAATACAAAAAATATGTATACAATTTTTTGAAGAAAAAAATGAAAAATAGGTATGAATGGGTTTTTTTATGAAAGCAACTTGTTTTGTTTGTTATATTTTGAAGCGTTAATCAATTAATAGTAGTATTTATGTATATCGGGAATATCCATGATAATACTATTAAATTTGTTTATTTTATTGGTTATTGCATTTATAATATTTTAATTTTTAATAGATCTTTTATTAGTGAACCGTTTAATTTTTTAACCTTTGTCATATAGTTTATTCTATTAATATTTGTATAACAACTTTATTTTCATTTATATGTATATTTTTAGAAAATAAATTATGTATATTATCTTATCAGTTGTCAGGCATTTTTATTGTGTATTTAAAATATAGTTATTGATGGAGAGAGATCATTCTATTTTTCATGGAGAGACATTTGCCGACTCAGTAAAAGATTATTATAGAAGGCGAGAAAAAGCTCAGAGAAAAAGAAAGCAATACAAATATTGGATATTTATAATAGGAGTACTTGGTATTATTTATTTTTTAATGACTTCAATCAAAATTTTTCAAAAAGAAACATCTCTTTCGAAAGTTGATATTAAAAAATTTGTTAATAAAACAAATTCAAATTTTCATACAACACACAAATGTCAAAAATGTTTTATTCAGGAAAATCAAAGTGATGTTTTAGGAAAAAATAAAGATTATCGCAATACTATTAATGAACTTTGTAAATGGAGTGATCAAAATATGACTATTGAGAGTCCAGAATTTCCAGTTAGCATTATTTATAAAACAACTGATAATCGTGTTATTCTTGACATTATTTTGAATTTGATGTACCATCCAAAACATTTCTATTGCATTATTATTGATAATAAAAACATTTCCGAGAGTAGAAGAAATGATATACTGAAAATGAGTGAATGTTTACCCAATATTTTTGTAACAGATAAGCGAGACAATATAAGAGGTCATGGATTGGAATGTTTAGATGTTTTGGTAAATTATAAATGGAATTATACAATTTTATTAAATGAAAATGATATACCAATAAAAAATATCGATGAAATAATAGAAGATCTGAAACCTTTAGATGGCATGTCGGATGTTCCTATATATTCAATATTTCCTGAGAATACTTTTAATTCCAGTAAATTTACATATGACATAATTGATATATTCAATAATAAAGATTTAATTCTCCGTAATAAACATATTCAGAAAAAAAAATTAGTAATAACGAGAACAGCAGTTTCAATAACTTTATCTCGAGATGATGTAGATTACTATTATAAGTACATTAATAGAGACAATTATATTAGATTTATATCTCGATATTCTATAATGAAAAGAAACAATGTTTTTTGGCCGACATTACTATCAAATGAGGAGTTAAACTTCCCTTCTCATACAATAAAATTACAAAAGAATATTTCTACTAATATTGGACTTTCAAGTTTTATGAAATATAAACTAAATATATTTTATAATAGAACTTAAATAAATAAATTGTTTTGTAATTTATTTTTAATCATTTATCTCAAATTATCTTTTAATATTATCAGATTGCTCTGAAAATTTATTCATATAACTTTAAATTCAATTTTATATATGAAAATTATCAAAGTCTTATTTTTAAATAAAAAATTAATTTGTAATTAGTCAATATGAAATTAAAATAATATGTACCTTTAATGAAGAAAAAGTATTAAATTTTCAAAATGTTTTATGGAATAAATGTGATTGTATTTTATGTATTTATGATATTTCTCCCTTATACGATTCGTTTTATTTTTTAATATTTTGCACATGAAAATTTAAGAATAAAAATGTGATAATAAGTTTTTTTAAAAAGAATTTTCAAAAGTAAAAATGACTAGAAAAATGTTTTAGTTTAACTTGATCAATTTTAAAAATATTTTTAAAAACTAGTTATAAGACAATTATATTTTTTTACCAATAATTTTTATCTTTATTTTAGCTTGTATAAATAACTAAAAAGAAAAAAACTTCTAGAGATTGAATAAGGTTAATTTTTCGGGAAAAAAAACTTTTTGAAAATTTTCATATGAATTGTAAGGATTTAATTGTTAATGGAAATAAAGAATAAATAAAACAATTAGTTGTTTACATTTTATGGTAAGTAGTTATTTGTTGAATAAAGATGAGTCAATAGAAAAATTCATAGGAGTTAAGTCAATAAAAAGGTTAAATTAAATCGAAGCAAAATATTTTAAATAATCTTAATAAAAGTACCGCCTTAGAACGATTAAAATAAAATCATAAAGTGTTGTTAAGGAATATAAATGTTTTTTTCCAAGACATATGTAGGATACAGATTGTAGTTATTGAATAATTAAAACAAAAAAGTTTAGAATTTATTATTAATATTTAAAAGCACAAATTTTGCACTAAATATCAATATAAATTCAATGGCTTTTAATATAAATATTTTAAACAAAATGTTTTTATGTTAAACATCCGATAAAAAATATGTTTATTCACTAACTATTTTATTTTGTTTCAAATATTAATAAATAATTTAATGTAATAACACTATCCTTTAAAATATATAACATTTTACAAAAGGTTATGGTAGTTTTTATTACTATTAAATACTAAAATGACATACAAATAAAAATATTTACAAAGTGATTTTTTTTGAAAGGCAGTACATTCAAACCCGACTTTTGAGATCTTCTCAATCATTTTTAAATAATAGATTTTGTATCTTTCCACGAAGAGCCCAATGCATCTGGGACCAATCAGCTTTCTTGAAGGTTTCACATTCTGCAATATTACCATCATTTCTTTCATATAATTTAACTTCATTTGGATAATCCCTGAGAATTACTGCTTTTTCCGTTACATTTGGTCTACTATCTGTGTCTTTTTTAGAAAATACAAATTCATGTTGATTGTTGTATGAGTATGTCATTGAAATATCCATATCTTTGGCAATTGAAAGAAGATTGTGAAAACAATTTTCATCCGCTAAACCAAAAGATAAATTTGGTTGCCCAGATGGAATTTCTTTCCTTGGTGTTACTGTAATATTTTTGTTAAATAAATTTGATAAAGGACTACTCTGAACATTATTTGATATTTGAGTTAGAATATTTGGTGTTACTGTATTTGAGTTTTGTGCCATTGTTGTTGAGAAAAGTAATGGATTTAACGCTGCCAATTTGAGAGCATCATTAAGTCGTGGTCCTTCTGCTTTTTTAACTTCTGATTGAGCAATATTTATAAAAGTATCGAAATTTATGCCGTTTTGTTGGCCTTCTCCAGTTTGTTTAATAAATGGATCATCATTCTCCGTTTTTTGTTTATAAACACCATTAAAATTATCACCATTCATCTCAATTGATGGAGTTTTTCCTATCTGATTATTTACAGCGAGCGATGCGAACAATTCAAGTGGATTGATTGCGGTGTTATTTATACCGTTCCCACCATTGTTACTTATCTTCTGTGGTATTGAAGGTTGATCAAATCCCTCATTAGCTCTTTTTCTTTTTGCATATGGTTGTGTAGGAGTATTTGCCAAAGCTTCACAGTATTTTTCATAAATCCCATCATCGGCATGACACTTCTTTAAGTGAATCTTGAGATTGTTTGGACTTTTGTCGGTACCTCTCCAATCACAGTGTAAACAAATAATGCCGCCGTCTTCTGATCCACTATCTTTTAGATCTTTAAAAAATATCCATACTGGATGAGTTTTTTTTCTACCTGGTGCTCTTCCCCAGTTATTAGACGCATTTGGATCACTGCAATTTTCACCACCTCCATTGATACCTCCTTCACCACTATGTGGTGAGTTTGATTTACTTGAATGCCCATTTTCTTTTTCTCCGTATAAATTACTTTGATTATCTATTGTATCGCCATGATCAAGACCTTCTGTGCTAACATTTGAAGAAGTCTCATCAGCTGACATCTGATCACCATTTTTCAAGACATCTCCTAGTGTTCTCGATTTAGATATATTTGAGGAACCCCCTTCAATTCCTCCATCAAGATCACTTTCCATTGATTGTGTTACAAATTTTAAAAATGAAAGCGAATTATTTGATAGATCAAAGTCTTTATTTAGTTGAATATTTGCTTCCGTAGGAACAGAAACCATTATAATTTCTAAAAATAGTAGTGGTAATAGTAAGTAACTAAATGATTCTTAAACAAAAAGTTTAAAATTTAAATTAAGAATTAAGATATTCGAGAATGCCAAATGTTTTTAAATATAATTATAATAAAACTATTTATAGTAAAATGAAACAAATCAAGATATAAATTGTACAGGCTAAGATAATATATAGTACAAAAACAAACACACACACAATCATAAAACATTCACTTAATCGCGCAATATATGGGGGAGGCCTTAAATATAATAACAAAATGTTTGGCCACCCTACATCTCTCGTAATAAAACAATTTTAATTACGAAATTAGGTCACGACAATGCCCATCAAATTTACTATCTTGCCATTTTTTTAGCCGCGCTTAATTCATAACTTTAATTATATACATTTTATTAATATAATCTTACGATATATTAAAATATGGGCGGGAGGAAATATAAAGTATAAATTATTTATTAATAATATCTAACTTTCACTTAATGTAATAAATAGCCTTCATAAAAAAAGTAACAATCCCCGATAGGATATCCTTTTAAATTGTAAGAAAAGAAATGATTTTGTTTTGTGAACAAAAAGTATTTTAATATGTAAAAGTAAAAGAAGAGTAGTTTTATTAAATTTACGATGTTAGCTTTATAAAAAAATTGCTTTTCGCAGTCAAAATCAGTCTCTATATACTTTCTAAATTAAAATAATACTCTAATAAGATGTGTTCAAGGTATATTCATATACTCTGTCAAACTTCATCAATTTAACCAGATCTTTTTTATTTTTTAATTGACATTCAATTTGATATTTCCACTGTCTGTAAAAAAACATCTTTATTGGGTACATAATCATTAGAATTCAAATCCTATATGATTCTTCGTTGGAAATGGAGGTACATTTCTCCAATAATAAAAAAAATCGTCGCTTCAAAAATTATTTCTTGGAATTTTGTTTCATTCTCTTGATATTACACTATTTCTTAACAGTCCTTTTTTTAATTTGACTTTTTCTAGTACATAATAATTTTGCCTTGGATTTCAGATGGATCCAAAAAAACTTATGGGAATGACTAAAGGAGCTGGCGTTGCAGCAAGCGCTTTGGCTATAGCTGGTGGTTTGGGTTATGCAGCATTAAATTCTATCTATACTGGTAAATAATAATTTTTTGTCTCATAAAATGTTTTTGAAAAATTTTAGTTGAAGCAGGTCATCGTGCGATTATGTTTAATAGAATTGGTGGAATTGGCGATGATGTCGTCAAAGAGGGTTTACATTTCCGCATTCCATGGTTTCAATATCCCATTATTTATGATATCCGTGCTCGCCCAAATCAAGTACGTTCTCCAACAGGATCAAAAGATCTTCAAATGGTCAATATTGGTCTTCGTGTTCTTTCACGCCCAGATCCTGGTAGACTTCAAGATGTGTACAGAATGTTAGGACAAAATTGGGAAGAAAGGGTACTTCCATCTATCTGTAATGAAGTTTTAAAATCTGTAGTTGCTAAATTTAATGCCTCTCAACTTATCACCCAACGTAGTCAAGTTAGTTTACTTGTAAGAAAAGCCTTAATTGATAGAGCACTTGAATGGAATATCATCCTCGATGATGTTTCTATCACTGAACTTACCTTCTCTCCACAATACTCAGCAGCCGTTGAAGCTAAACAGGTTGCTGCACAGGAGGCACAAAGAGCAACTTTCTTAGTAGAGAAAGCTAAACAATTGAGACAAGAAAAAATTGTACAAGCTGAAGGAGAAGCTCAAGCAGCTAAAATGTTGGGAGAGTCAATGAAAAATGACGCAGGATTCTTGAAATTGCGTAAAATTCGTGCTGCTCAGAAAATTGCTTCTTTGATGGCCGATTCAAACAATAAAGTCTACCTTCCATCTGATGGTCTTATGCTTAACATTGCTGATGAAGATTATATCAAATCCTGTGATGTGAATAAGAGACGTTAGAAAGAGCCTATTTGATAATTGTTAATTTTTAGTTATCTGTTGAATTATTATGTCATAGTGTCGAAAGGATGATATTCTTTAATTAGTATAAAATAAACAAACTTTTTATTTCAGTAGGATTTATTTGAAAACTTTCATTTAAAATAAAATTATATGGTTAATTTTTTCTTCGATTACTTTAAGGTTATTAATTATGTTAATTTTTTATTTATTAAATGTATTGACTCCATAGATTTTTCTTTTTCTGTGAATAAAAGCAATTACATTGTTGTCTTCATGATATTTAGAAGTTTTTTCTCTAAATGGCACTATAGTTATATTTGGTTTTTCATCATCATAATCTCTGGAAACAATTGTAAAAACGCCATGTTTATTTTCCTCCTCCTCATGTCCCTCACCTTTAAAAACTTGTTGGTATCTTTTTATATTACCAAATGCAACAGTATCTTTTAAACCATATAAAGTTCTTTCTTCGCGCATTTTAATTGGAATAGAATTAAGACTAGATGGGAGGAAATAATTGCTTGTTCCCGTTGCCAGTTCTTTAACAGACCCATTCTTTCTGATATGAAATTTGTTTGTTTTATACCTCCTACATTTCCTTTTCGGTTTATTTTTTTCCATCGGGATAATGTCTTGTAAAACTTTTTGTTTCTTTGCGCTTGCTGCATTTTCCTTTTTTTCAGGACATTTATCGTTACCCCTACCTCGATCATTTCTATTGGCACATCCGAAAGTTGGACTAAATAACGTAAGAATAGTGATGGTGGCATAAAATATTAGTATTAGTATCATTAATAAACATTATATTTTTTAAAATAAACCTAGAAAGCATATAACAATAGGTTAAAATTTAAATTACTTATTTTATTTTAATAATTTTAGAAAATATTTTGAATTTAAAGTTAAAATTAAGGATATGTATATGAAAGATGGTGGTTTAGAATTATCGGATGAAAATGAAAGTGAAGATAATGAAGTAATTGAGAAGAATACCAATGAAACTTGCCAAAATTGGATTTTAAGATACCTAAAAATTTTCCTAAATGATGTAGATGAAAAATATTTGATTGATTTTATTCAACATAAAGATATATCTCCTATGAAAAATTTTATATTTACTTTTTCAGTAATGTCGGTTATTTTCATTAAGATTATAAAACCTAAGAAAACTGAGGAAACACAGAAGATTCTGGAATTGGTTCCTGAAAAATCCGAAAAGTTACCACAAGGTTTTGAAAAAAAGAGAAAAAAACGCGTCTATTGTAAATAATGATATTAAAAAACTTAAATTACTTATTTTCAGCTATGAATGTTAACAAAAAAAAGAGGAAAAAGAAGTTGGAAAAGAAAAATAAAAAGAAAAAAGAAGAAAAAGTTGTTGAGAAGACTGTAAACATAAATGAAAAGGAAGAGGAGCAACCAGAAATAATTTTAGAATGGAGTTTAGATAAATTTATACCTCGGAACGAATTCATCCTGATTACCGTTAAGAATTCAGCTAAAATAATTGAGGTAGAGTTAGATGAAGAAAATGAAGAATCATTTGATAATAATTTTTTTATTGGTCATGTTGAAAATCTTTCTAGATTAAATTCCCTTTTTGATATTGCCGAAACATTACTTGGAGATGATTTTGATTTTAATTCAAAAATGGAACTTTTAATAAGATTTATATCTATTAATTCAACATGCTCCTCTTCTGAATATCAAAAGTGGAATCCAGAAATTGATCAGTTTATGGATTTTATATATGACTGTGTAGTAAAATCTTTTACAAAAACACTATCAATTGAAATTCTTACAGATTTCATAATGGTAGAGTCAATAGAAGAACTTCTCAAACCAAGAATTGATAGTTTCGTACAGTGTTGTCTACCAGAAAAACGTAATCAAATGTTAATAGAACTTTCGTTATTTGAATTAAAATATATTCCTATGAAGAAATCTTTGTTATGTGCTATACAAGATATAAATAGAATTTTAAAAACTTTACTTGTTCTCTATAAATTATATACAGATGAAAAGTCGAATGAATGGCACCGTAAAATATTTTTTCGCCTCGTTGAAATAAGTTGTGGTTTATATAGTGACTTTTTAAAAGAAAAATGTAAATGGTTGGTCATTGATATAGAAGAAATAAGACCTAAAAGAGAAAATGTTAAGGAAATTCTATTTGAATCTGTTGAAAATATTGTTAATTTAACAACACAATATGCTGTTAAGGAAGCAGAACAAATCGTATGGATGGAGAAAATTAAGTCGTGTTTAAAAATTATGATTGTATTAGAAGAAATATTAGATGAATTACTGGAAATAGCTGATTTTATTAGCGATGAAAAATGGGACACATTAAATGATAGAAGTGTTATAAATGAATGTATTGAAAAATTTAAAAGTATTTTTAAGATTATTGAAAATAGCTACATAGAAACTGCTTTTGAAAGTGGTAATAACGAAGCTTTAAAATTACTATGTTTTTCAATGATGAAAGAATCAGAATCCGTTAAAGAAATTATTAAGATAGGATTATTAAAGAAAAAATTTACATAGAAGCTTCTTAGCATTCAATTTTATTATATTATTAATATTCAATATCAATAATTTTATTTAATTATTTTAAAACTCAATGTTATTTGCTTTTTGTATATTTATTTTTATTTTATATCCATGTTTACAGTCATTTGAGGATAAAAAACTTTCATTCAGTTCATATGAAAAGATGATTAATAAAGATTATATTAAAGCATTAGTTGATGAAGCAGTGAACCGTCTTCAGCAAACATATGAGACGGAAAATTTGAAATATAAAAAGTCAGCTCAAGAGTATAAAAAATACATAGATGAAAAAATAGAGGGACACGAAGTAAAGAAGATTTCACTTCAGAAAAAACATATGGATTTAAGAAAAAAATATAGTAAAATGAATGAAGATTTGTTCGGTAACGGAAATTTTATCGAATCACCTGAGGACTATGAATTTGAAATGAAAGATAAAAAGTACCAAAGTTTTGAAGATATTTTAAGCAAAAATGATACGACGAAAAAATTTCCCGATCAACCTATTTTAGAGCAACATCAAAAAAATATGCGAAGTAAACGAACAATAAGGAAAATTTCGAAGATAAAACTTAAGAAAGTCAATTCTGCATGGTAATAGTGAAATTTATTTTTAATAAATTTGCATTGCTTCTAAAATTTTAATATTTTTATAAGTATAAAATCATTAATTTGTTTTATTGTTAATTTTTTTGTGATGATTAATATATGTGTCTTAACACTTATATATATGTTTTTTATACCATTATGTAGTAGCAGAAAAAAAAGAGTCGGCAAGAAAGCTTCAATTAAAGAACAATCCAATGTAAAGAAAACACTTGTATCAGATAATTCCATTCAAACTACCAATATAAATAAATCTACGTTACAGAAAGCCTGTTTACCAATTTCTAAGATTCCAAGTTCAAAAAAACAAATTTCTAAAGTACAAAACACCAAATTACAAAGTTGTAACTTTGGTGATTCTGAACTGAAAAAGTATATTGTAGAATCTCAAATAAATACAAAGATTGCTGCAAAAAACATTGGTAATGAAAACGATAAAACTTAGTATATATTTAATTCTTTTTTAGAAGTAGTCAAGAAGAGTCCGATATCAAATAGGAAAAAAAGTAACTCATTACTTAGTAAATTATCGCTTAGACCAATACAAAAAATAAATCAAAAAGAACCTGCTGCACCAAGTAATGAGAAAAAATCAATTCCCAAAACGTCTGAAAATACGAAAAAAAGCTGTGGTAAAGAAAATCAAATAATAAAAGATAACAATTTGGAACAAGTGAAAAAAAAATCCGAAAAAGACTTACCACCAAATTCGGTAAATAATGATATAAAAAATAATAATAAATCATATCTCACAGAGTTTACGCAAAAAACAGTTATTAATAAAGTAATTAGTGATAAAAAAGAAGTAACTGTAAAAGAAGGTAACAATGGTTGTGACGATTCAAAAAGAACAATACAAGATAAATCAGGAGCATATGAAATGCTGGATAAATTTAAAATAGAACTACTAATGGATAAAGGAAATTCCCCAATTATCTAATAAGTTAATAAATTAAAATGTAATACTAACTTATTTTTCTTCCAATAAGGATAAACGTACTTGCTGTAAATAATTATCATATATTTTTTATAAACTGGATATATTAAAAAATTACTATTAAATACTAGTAATAAATTTAAAGATAAAATATGAGATCACTACTGTTTTTGACGAGCAAAGTTTGTCCTTACTGTTGATCCTGATATAACTTTAAGGTTCAACTAAAATATATATATGTTATTTTTGAAAATGAATATACTAATAAAATTACCCCTGCAACAGCTTTCTCAGTACTTTCACGATTATCAAACTCAACAAAAGCAGATTTTTTATCTTGTGGAATGTATATTTTTATAATATTTCCATAAACTTCACAGGCTTCCTTAACATCACTATATATCAAATTACTTCCACGAATGTATGCAGTATTAGATGTTACACCACTTCTTTTTCTTTCAGTTGACTGAGTTTCATGTGAAATGTCTGGAGATCTAGTGGGACTGTTTATCTCTCCATCACTAAGTTTTTTATCTTCATCTCTTTTCGAGTCAAATGCAACCGTTTCGATTACACGCTTATTACCAACAATTTTTGATCTTTTGAATGTTTCCTTTTTTTGAGACTTCAATTCTCCAGAGTTAATTAAACGTGCTATATCTGCAGCTGTACAATTTTGTGACGTGTCAACAGATCTTTTTTGTCCCCTTTTGCCATTATCATCTAATGAAACTCCAGTTGATAGAGGCTTTTTGCTCGGCACTTTTTCTGTACTTGTTTGTAATTTCTGAAACAATAATTACCCAAACCTTTTACTATAGAAAAAACTTACAAATTGTTTAAAAAATTCAAATTTTTCCTTTAATTTCTTCTCTTCATCCGAAAATTGTGACGGAACAATTAGCATGTTGTTTGATGGCATTATCAAGAAAGCCAAAACATTTGTTTTTGTAATTGGAGTAGTGTTTATTTTAAAAATTTAATAACAACCTATTTATAATTTCACTAAGATGTTTGATTTTCTTTTTTAATAAAATTTAATGTTGGTAAGCTGGAGTTTTTTTTAGAAATACTTTGTTTACCTTTGGCAAGAAGTATAGCGTTATAATATACTGATTATAAGGAGTTTTGTCATATTACTTATACTGTATCTTTTTGATGATTTTAAAAAACACGGTTTTTTATCCGTGATCTGTTTAAACATTACATTTGTATGTTATTTTAACGAAACTTCAGAAAAAAATAGCTTATTCACAAATATATCAAATGTGCCAAAAGTAGTGTATAATTAACTTTTATATAAATCAACGCTTTTTAATGAAATTGTAGAGTTCTTTTTAAATTTTCAAGATAATTTGGGAATAATTAATCATATTATATGGCTACAACAATGTAGTATTTAGTAATGAAATAAACAATTTATTATTCACTATCTGCTCTGCTTAAATTTATGCTTTTCCTGATGTGTTTCAACAAAAATTGTTTATCATCAATAAATAAATACAAAAATTTTATAAGAACAATTTTTAAATTCTAAGCAGGATATGCTGAAGAAATTCTGTTTTTATATTGATAACAAATTTAACATAATTGGTATAAATATATATCAATATAAGCATCTTTTTATTGTAACAAAATCTTTTAATAAAATAGATTTTTAGCATGTCATGATTTTAGAAAATTTTTTTAGGATTTTGTATTTAATTATAAATAGATTTATTTTGCCAATTTTTTTTTTCCAAATAATTTGATGGTAGTATATGTTTTTGCAGACAATGATTTATTTTTGTATAGTAGATATGTTAGTAGAAAAATTCTGTCTTTTATCATATTTAAAAAGCTATCAATAAAATTTTGGTAAAGATAAAACAAAATTAGAAAGTAATATTTTAAACGGATAATGTAGTTAATATTAAATGAAAGTAAATCTATTATTATTTATTTTATCTTTCTAATAAAAAAAAATTTTGGTCAATATTCCTAAATTTTATCAATAACGTTTTATTTTTTTGGAAGAGTACTTATATACTTTTTGATGCTGGATATGATGTTATTAATATTATTATCAAATTTAAACACCTAGTTTTATCTAAAAATTCAAATATTTAATGCACAACATTATTCATAACAATAAAATTTTAACAAATGATACAATTTTGATATTATCAAAAAATACGTGGACCACAATTTGATGTAATAAGTAACATTCAATTATTTTTATAATTATTACATCCTTAGATGATATCAAATATAATTCAAGGTCACTATTTATCCTCTATCAGCGTTTTTAATGACAAAGATCTCGAAAACAATTTGTAGAAAATAAGTATTTTAGTTTAAGAATATGTAGAATTTTACATAATTACATATCTTGGTTTTTTAAAATATGGAATGTAAGAACAAAATTTTCTGCTTCTGATGAATTTTAATTGATATAAATTATAGGGGAGTTGAGTAACATTTGCAGTTAAGTCATTTGAAATCTAGAGCAAGTTTATATTAAATTGAAATTTCAATATAATCACGAACAAGAAATCTTCGTGGATACCAGAAAATTTTGAATGATTAATAATATTTTTATTCGGTGTGGTATTTAAACATCCTTGTTTCGATAAATAAATAATTTTTACTTTACTATAAATGATCCATTTCCAGGCAATTAATAATCTCAAATGTTACATTTTTACACAAATATTCTTTGGTAACTTATTTTTTAGAATATCTTTGCAAAGATGTTTTGATAGTGAATATTATGTTCCCTTTTTGAATACTAAGAAGTTATTGAAGATTTACCTTTTATATTTTTGTACTCAAATAATTTTTTTGATCTTTCCGTTCCAAAGATACTAAAAATGATTGAAATGTTTGACATTGGAATTTGTGATATAAGAATCTATCATATAATAATTATAATGTAGAATTTCTTTTGGGAACTTATAAAATATTTTTTCTTTTAGTTTATTAGATAAAAATATTGTTTTGATACAAAAAAATAAAGGGAAACATTGTAGAAGCAATAAAAGATTATCTGAAATAATCTTTTTATCTGGCAATACCAAACATTATGTATAATGTTAAAAAGAAAATTGTTAAAATAATATTTCGTTAATGACCACTTTAAGATGATTTACTTTAAAATGAACATTTATCATTAGGAATAACTTATGGTAGTTTAAATACTGAACGGAATTTGCATATTCAAATTATCTACATGCTACTGTTTACATTTTTGGTTATTAATCAAAAAATTGTTCTCATTAAAAATATATGAAATAGGAGTTATGATTGAAAAAATTACTTGGCTAATTTTAATGTTTTCGTAAGAAACATTATATTAGTCTTAAAAACAATGTATACAATGATAAAATTAAATGAATTATCTAAACTTTATTAAAAGATCAATAAATTCCAAAAAATATTTTTAAAACCTATTAAATTTGTTTTCATATTTGGGTAACTCTTTATGCTTGTCTGGGTATAAGATAAAACGAATAATGTAGTTTATTTTATGTTAGATACACTTTTTCCAATCATTTTAATTTTTTTACTTTACAATAATACATATTTTTAAAATATGATAAAAGTACATATAAAAGTTGATTAATAAAAGTGATAAATAGCTATATATTAATTATATCTATAAAAAAACTACCATTATCTAATTCGTAATTTCTATTTACGTAATCTTAAGGTCAAATGATAGAAAATGCACTTTTATAATTTGTAAAAATTTATGCAAGTATCAAGAATAGTAAATAAAATCAAAGTATGGAAACTTTTGCACCTACTGAATTTAGTTATTTTTTTTTAGTATAGAATTTACAAAGATTGATTTTTATTCTAGTTGTTTAAAATATAAAAGAAATTATATTTTTTTTACCTATTTCATGTGAAAAATTAATATTTTTAGTATGCTTAGAACTTTTATCATTGTTCTTAGAGCTACAAAGTTAAAAGCATCATAATATGTTATCAAATTTTTAAATAATCATATTTGCTATAACGCTGGTGATCGTCGAGAAAACAAAATTCATTAGAATATAATGTGTGCTTTTTGTGATTAAATAAAGATAAATGTTATCTAATTTTTTCTAAGTAATTTAGAAAATTTAAACATTTAGTTAGTAAAAATCGCAAATATTCTTCAAAGGGAAAAAATGTTGATTGCTATTCCGGAATTTAATAATACATATTTGTTTGTTAAAAGTACAATTATACCTTATCTTTAATATTGTTCAGATTTAATACATTGTATTTGACTGTTTTTGGCAACACTTGAATCATTTAAAAAAGTGATATCATTACTAAGCATAAATTTTTTAAAAAAGTATCTCTGTAAAGTATGAAAAATGTGATTATTATAAAATTTGATTAAAATAGTTTAGTATTTTTTACATTAATTTTAGTAAATTAATAAACATATCTTGTTTGAATCTTTTTCAAACGACAATAGAAAGAGATAAAAAACATCATATCATAAAAAAGTTATTTTTATCACATCGCTGATAAGGACACAACAAAGATCGTTTTGTATAAAGCATTGATAAAGTCATAGTATAGCATCATAAGATTGAAAAAGCTCAAGTATCCTTATGAGATAACACTTTTGTTAGGTAAGATTATTTTATATGCTAAACATTTGATAAAATAATAATCATTTTTTCAACATATATAAGGTAATATATTTATTACTTATAAAAAAATGTTTTTAAATATACTATATATTTTATGCTTACTCATTCTTCCTCACGAAGGGTACAAAATATTAATTTTTAATCCAAAATTAGGACATTCTCATGTCAATTTTTTTGGACAAATAGCAGATATATTAATTGAAGCTGGGCATAATGTTACAGTTATTGTTGCCGATATGGATCTTAGTATAACTCATCCTGGTACATATAAAGCAAATATATATCATATTCCTGCCGATCCTATTGTAGCTGACTTGTTAACAAATAAAACGAGATTACACAAAATGTGGGAAACATCAAGTTCAACTTGGGCACAAATTGATGTTTGTTTTATATTATTTAAATTTTCTAAAAATAAAGGTTTATTACTTTTGTAGATGTTCAATGATTTTGTGAAAGGAAATATTCTATCGGCAAAAAAAATATTCCATGACAATGAATTAGCAAATTTTGTTAAAAAACAAAAATTTGATTTAGCTATTACGGAAGTTTTTAATATATACATGTACGGTTTATTTAAAGCATGGGATATTCCAGCAACAGTTTCTGGTTCGGCCGTAGGATTAATGGAATATAATTATGAAACGTTTGGTATACATTTTCCATCTAGTCATATTCCAACATTAATGCAACCTTCACATGACAAAATGGGATACAATGAAAGATTCTCAAATTTAATGAGTTATATTTTCACCAAAATTATGAATAGGGCTATGTCATATGAATATTCATTACAAGGAGAATTTGACAAAAAATATGGTAAAGATTTTTTTGATCCATTTAGACTTATTGGTGATACAAGTTTTATATTTCTTAATTCAAATCCATTCCTTGATATTCCAGGGCCAAAAACACCGAAAATGGTAGAGATAGCTGGTATAGGTATTCATGAACCTAAACCATTAAATGAACATTGGGATAAAATCTTATCTCTTAGAAAATACACGGTTTTAATTTCCTTTGGTTCATTAGCTCGAAGTTCAGAAATGCCAGAAAGAATGAAAAATGGAATAATTGAGACAGTAAGAAAACTGCAAAATATAACATTTATTTGGAAATATGAGAAACCAGAAGATGGTATTTCTTATGGCATTTCGAATCTTATTTTAAGTAAATGGGTACCACAAAATGATCTTTTAAATGATTCAAGATTATCATTATTTATAACACACGGTGGAGCCAATTCAATTGCCGAGTTGTCATTTAGAGGTGTTCCTGCAATCGCTATACCTGTGTTTGGTGATCAATTTAGGAATGCAAAACTTATAGAAAAACATGAGACAGGATTAGTTATGGATAAAAGTTTACTAGAAAATTCTAATGAATTACAAAAAAATATTAATAAAATTTTGAACGATAAGCGATATAAAGAAAATGCATATTTAGTTTCACAGCGATTGAAAAAAAGACCAATAAGTTCGAAAACATTGCTTATTCAACACATAGAGTTTGCATGCCAATTTGGTCCACTACCCGTTCTAGACTTAGAAAGTAGAAATATGAATAGTATTGTATATTTTAATTTGGACATAATATTTCCAATCATAATCTTTTTTACAATATTTCTATATTTTATATTTTTTTCAATAGTCAAAATCGTAAGAACTGTATTTGTAAAAAAAATTAAAAAAGATTAATTAAAATAAAAACGAAATAATATTTTCAACCATTATATAATTAAAAAGAATAAGAGATTATACTTAATACATGCTTATTTTTATTATTAAATGTATATTGAATTATGAGAAAGAGTTTTTGCATTATAAAGTTATTTATCAAATTATATAATTATTTATTAAGAAATATTGATAACATATCATTTGGTATTTTTATAAAAAGAAAAAAATTTTAAATTAATTCTTATCAATTTCGGAGTTATGTTTTAACCGAAATACTTTCTATATATGTTCACGGAAATAGAATTCTATGATAAGAATGGATATATTTTACACAGTTACCTAGCAAAAATATTTATTACATCATATTTTTATTTAAAATGTTTTTTAAGCATATTTGGTATATTCTAGTCATATTAAATTTTACTGAATGCTATAAAATTTTGGTTTACAATCCAAAATTTGGTCATTCTCATGTTAATTATCTTTCACAAATAGCTGACATTTTAGTTGATGCGGGACATGATGTAACAGTTATTAGTGTAGATATTGATATGAACATAAAACATCCAGGAGCTTATAAAGCAAAAATACATAGTGTACCTGGAGATCCTGTAGCTATGGATATTTTAACTAATAAATCAAAACTCAATGATATGTGGGAAACAGAAGAATCTTTTTCACATCAAGCAGAGGTAATTAAAAGTATACATAAATAATTGTATAAAATATTTTATAGCTACTTAATGATTTTTTCCGAAGTCTTTATCTCACATCGTTAAAAGTTTTTAATGACAAAGAACTAGAATCATTTGCTAAAAGTCAAAAATTTGATTTAGCTATTTCAGAAATGTTCTCAATTTATTCCTTTGGACTTTTTAAAGCATGGGGAATTAAAAGTTCTATTTCTGTTTCATCATTAGGTTTGTTGGACCTTACTTATGAAACATTCGGACTTGCGTTTCCATCATCTTTTATTCCTACATCTATGAATGCAATGAGTGATACTATGACATACTCAGAAAGATTCTTTAATTTTATAATTCATTTTCTGACTAAACTTAGAGCTCGTGCCATGAATCACCACCAACTATTACAAAAAGAGTTTGATGAGAAATATGGAAAAGGTTTTTATGATGGGCCTAAAATGGTTGGTAATTCATCATATATGATTATTAATTCAAGCCCTTTCTTCGGTATACCTGGACCAAAAGCACCAAAAATGATTGAAATATCTGGACTTGGTATCCCAAAACACAAGTCATTAGATGAATATTGGGACAACATAATGAATCTAAGAAAAAATACCATACTTATATCCTTTGGTTCGTTTGCAAAAAGTTCAAAAATGCCAAAAGAGATGAAACAAAGTATAATAGAAACAATTAAAAAATTTCCAGATACAACATTTATCTGGAAATATGAAACACCAGAAGATGGATTTGGTAAAAATGTAGAAAATTTAGTCTTAAGTAAATGGGTTCCACAAAATGATCTTTTAAATGATAAAAGGTTATCGTTATTTATTAGTCATGGAGGTATTAATAGTTGTAATGAAATTGCTTATGCTGGTATAAAAGCATTACTAGTCCCAATATTTGGTGATCAATTTAGGAATGCAAAGTTAGTTGAAAAAAGAAATATTGGCAAAGTTATGGAGAAAAAAAAATTATCAGATCCTAAAGCTTTTGAATCAATGATTAGAGAACTTTTAACAAATGAAGATTATACAAAAAATGCAAAAAGAACTTCTAATTTATTAAGAAATTCTCCATTACATTCAGTAGAATTATTAACAAAAGTTGTTGAATTTACTGCTGAATTTGGACCATTTCCAGATCTTGATATGGCTAGCCGAAATATGAGTATTATAGAATATTACAATTTAGATATTGTTGTACCAATATTAGCGTTCTTATTGCTATGTGTAGTTTTATTTTATTATTGTGTAAGCATTATTGCCAAATTAATACTTTATAAAAAAGAGAAATCTGAATAAAAAAAGTGGTTTTAAG